>JAINUG010000096.1:3268406-3633114 GCA_029706075.1 Aldrovandia affinis | reverse complement strand
AGTATAATCAACATGCACCTACTTCTGTTGTTTGTTGCAGGTGACGCAATTACTCAACAGTTTGGGGACTTCCTGGATGTTGAAGCAAGAGATGAAGCCTTCCTCGCCTACGAACCCAAGACCAGACTGGATGTGTTTCTCCAGGGAGTGATCAACCGCTACCCTGAGCTGTGGGTCTTTTGCAGGAAGCTCCTTCTCCTGTCACATGGGCAAGCGACAGTCGAGAGGGCTTCTCTGTAAATAAGGAGGTGGAGACCTGTAATATGCAGGAGGATACAGTCATTGCACAGCGCCTCATTTGCGACTACGTCGCAGTCTGTGGGGGGGGTCCTCAAGGTGCCTTTGTCCAAGGAGATGCTGGCATCTGCTGCATCAGCAAGGTCAAGGTACCGAATGCACTTAGAGCAGGAGAAGAGGAAGAAGATGTCTGACGTACACGGCCAAAAAAGGAAAGCAGCAAAAGAGGAAATGGAAGAGCTGAAAAAGAGCAAGGCAATCCTCATAGCTGTCACAAACAGCCTCAGCCAGGATGCAGACCAACCGGCTGAGAAGGCAGAAGGGAAGGCTGGGACCTTAAACAGAAGGAGTCAGCGTAACTCGCATCTCTTATGAGTAGGGATCCAGTTTTGTCAAGCCCTGCAATCGCACGTGTTGATTTGGAGGCTAAGCCCTATGTGATTCAGACGTGTTTGCAGATGATGCTCGGGTGATTAGCGCAGATAATATGTGTGCGATTCAGGCACCCGCGCCAGCAGAACACACTTCCAACAATATTTTCATGGCACTTACTACTGTTGCTGTCTATATCCGCCCGATGAGATTGTGACAGCCTACAGCATCTTTAGAACAGTGACACCAGCAAATCACAATTCTTCCAAATGCAGGGTAAACATTCTGTTGTGATTGATACAGGATTCATGTAGGAGACATTACATGGGATTCAGTACTATATATATATATATCTCATGAGCTATAAGACTAGATTGAACACAGCAAAATGACAAGAATTACATTAATGCTTCATCTTTGTTGGTTTCCTTATATATTTCTGAACCATATCTTTATATTTCGGCTGTATTTTTGTGCATGTTATCCAAATCTACATATCTACACAGCAATTACTTTTGGAAATACATTGTGTGTGTGTATGTAATATTAAAATATTTGTATTGTAAATCAGGCCTTTAGTAAATTTACCTCTCATTTACATCTAAAGCCAGTCTTTACAGTAATACCCCCACCCCTTCAACAAAAATACTTTCCACTTCCTATAGCATAGCGTAGCACCCTGAGAACAAATAAAAGACCCAAGAGAACAGCTTTAAATCAAACTCTTTTAATACTACCGTAGAATCAGTTCAACTACTCCTACATGGCTACCATGAATATTTGTACAAAAATGCAGTAAAAATAGTATTGATTAATATATACAGATATGTCTTCTCAGTGTAGGCAGGCAGGTCGTACATGTAGATGACAAGTACATTGATGGTCTTGCACAAGTTTACACAATACAGATATCGGTTCCCAACGTCTGTGGTACTGCTTCCCATTCCAGCAGACTTTCAGAAGAACAAAGAGAATATCATGTTTTTTCTTTAAAAAAATGAACAAAATATCTTAAAATACATGTTTTAAAAAGATGTACAGATACATAAATGACAAAGTGCAGGATCCCTACATAGGAGTGAGAGAATGAGACTAGAGGAAAGGACTGACAGCAGTCTACGTTTTAGTCTTTCCGGACTGGACATGCTCAGCCAAACAGACTCATTTGTACAGAAATAGGATTTTAAATCTATTTTTATTTCATTAAGGGTTAGAGAAAATCGGATTCCCTCTATCAAGTGTCCATTGAGCATGTCTTATTGGAAGGGAATTTTAAATGCGCAGCAGAATATGGTGTCTGATCTAATAACAGTATGTCTGTGGTCAGGGCCTTTAAAAGGGACCAACTTCTCTTCAGTACTGAATATGCAAACAGTGCACAGCTGTGGGGTCCCCTTTAAGCTTAGCTAAGCACATACACATCTGCACTGTAAAATGTATCTTCCTAAACGATGTGTCTCTGGGTAGTCTAACAAGTAACGAGAGAGCAAGAGCACACTAGAGAGAGAGAGAGGAGAGAGAGAGAGAGAGAGAGTAGTACTGGAATAAGTCCTTCAGCTAGCCACGGTCTGTCATGAATCAGTCATGAACAGCTTGGCTTACACACCCTTTAGATGAGACAGGCGTGGGTCTCGCAGGTGCGCCACATGGGGGCCACTGAAGGTACAGTACAATCTAATGGAGCAGAGGATGGTGACGTGCAGTGATGGCAAAGTAAGGCTTACGAAGGCCAGAATGGGAGGAGCTATCAGATGCTCAGTGATGTGAACCAATCATTGTGTTTTTCCCTAGGGACAAAAATTGTTTCTATTGGTTCAAACAAGTGAGTGATTGACAGCTCATCGTCATTCCATTATAGGGTTCATGAAACCTCACTCCACCATCACTAATGATAGTCCTGGTACATTTTCCTAAAATGGATTAGCATACCTCTGTGAAATCCTCTGAAATGCATTCAATCATTCATGGAAAAATAACAGTGTTTTCAAAATCCAATCACTTCTGTTTCCTACGCATGACCCACACTTTCAGCACTGTCCACCCTGTCTTACATGCCCTAACTGGGCAGTGAACCCCACACTCTAAAGGCCTAATCTGAATTGTGACCCTCCTCCCTATTTTTTTATATGTTCAACTTCAAATGACTAATTCAACAGCTTTAAGGAAAATGATCACATATGCAATGCCAGGCTGACAATTGTACTAAGACGAGCAAAAAGAGAACAGAGCTGCTCTTCAAAATGTTGTGCATAGAGAACAAAAATAACTGCTATAATTGTAATATAACATGCACTAGATTCAAAGAAAATTGGCCTCTCTCACCCCAGTGTTTTAATACTAACGCTCACATTGAACGCAATGGAAGCACCAACTACTCTGTATGCCTTCTCACAAAAACGTATATTTTCAAAGAACACTGCTCAATTATTTACCACTAGGTCAAAAAATCTGAAAGAATAACTAGAAGTTCCACTTTCAATATTAGCAAATTAGACATTGCTGTTTTAACTGCTATTACAATATTGTAAGCTCTGTGGGAATGCAAATGCATGGGTAGAGGCGTCATACATGTAATGAGTATGGCAATTCAAAGGGATGCTCTTCCTAGTTTTGATGTAGACTGACTCAATCAGGATTGAGCTATAGAGGAAAAAAATATATATATGGGAGGGAAATAATTATTAATACACTGAGGTGAGTTCACGGAGTCACAGTAAAGGCGAGTCACAGTGTTGGTGTATTGTCTGAAAAAGTCGGTTCTTTTTGATTGACCACAGAAAATCAGGAACCAGTTTTTCAAACCCAATTCTGGATCAACATTTAAATAGATCCAATGCGTATGTTGTTCCAGTGTTGAGGGGGAGTGACAAATGTCCTAAAATTTGTAGTGCCACCTCAAAAAGACACCAGTTGAAGAAAAGAAAGAGTGGACACGTGGGACGAAAGGAAAACATGATTTGTGTCATCCTCGACCTCCATATCACAAGTTATGTAATAGCACTTGGAAGTTTTGTGTAACGTACTCAACTACAGTGTATATTTACCCTTCTCTCTGGAGTCATGCACTTCACTTTCCTGTAAATGAGCTTTAAAAAGGGTTGCGTTCTTGCGCTCGGTAGAGGCACACAAACAAAGGAAACCTGTGAATGGTTGTTTTTTGATAACACAATTGTCCCTATTAACATATAAGCATGCATTTTACACACTCTGGCTTCAACTAGTGATGTCTGATTGGCTTTGCATTTCATCCGATGTAAAGATGGGTGGGGGGCCAGTAAGGCCTTACAGAAACTTTTTTCTTTTTCTTTTTCTTTTTTAAACACAACCTCATGGACAAGACAGGGACACAAAGTTTCACATTGAGGAAAATCACAGATTTGCATGGCCCAGAATGGTTATCGATGCTACTGGTATAAGCATTATTTTTCTGTGAGCAACATTGAAAGCCAGAGACACAGAAAGGTTTCTGAGTGGACGGTTATACACAGCAAACAGAACAAAGTAAATACGCAAACAATGTCAGATCAGTGCATGCATTGGCAAGATTCAAAGTTTCCTGTGATTGACAGCACTGCTATGTGAGTGTTATTCTTAGACGGCCTTTAAGACAAAATTCAATTATGTTTTTAACAGGCTGTCTCAATTCATGCAGCGCTGGAATTCAGTCACCACGGTGACTTGCATGCCCTTATGAAAATGCGCTATTCATTGTCAATGTTGGGATGTGCAGTAGTACGTTAGGTGGTGCGAGTGCAAAGCTGCCACACTTGAGGCCGGTTAGGCCAATGGGCATCTCGCACTGGCGCGCACGCCACAGCCAGTCACAGGCAGAGCTCAAAGCAGACACGACCGCTGCTGCCTCCCACTGTCAAACGTGTGATATTACAACAGAACCGTAAGAGAGGGTTAAGGACACATTATCGTACACAGAATAATGCCAACAGAACAAAACAATAAACTCGCGAATAAATGCGATCGCACATGATTGGCTGTGAGTCTGGTTAAGGAGCACAGGCCGGCCCCCACTAGCCCTTGCGACGGGACTGTCGGGACAGTGGGGTGGTTACAGAACATGGTGGGGGTCCTGTTAGGGAGACAGGGTTCTCCTCCCTGCATGGGGGAGAGGGCTGCTGGGGAGGGGGGGGGGCACAGTTCAGTGGGATACTGGGAGGTCAGGACGCCGGGTTTGGATGATTTTTGGCTTGGGGCAATTCTTTGGTTCCTCTTCCTCCTCTGTGTCGCTGTCGCAGACATGGACGACCACGCTGGGGGTGGACTCTGTTCCCGCATGGAGTTCATACTTCTCTCCTGCGCAAAGTAAGGAGAGGCGGAGAGAGGTTAGTGACAAGCACGCGACAAAAGGGACACTAGAGAGAGACCAGTGACTTACTACTTTCCAGAAAACCGATGAGGTGTTCCAACCTGTGGTGCTTTCAGCATAGAGAGAGACATTCTGTTAAAAATGGAATCCCCAATTGTGTAATCAAGTCATTCTTATCTGCCCAAGTCTAGGGCCAATCTTCTTATACTGGTGCTTTAAAAAGGAATGTAACCCCCCTCAAAATATCTTTGCTGCATGGTGTGTAACAGATTAAACCAAAATGCCTGAGCACCCCCTTTTAATATACTCAAATCTATCAAACACTTTTACAATGGTATATTTTGCAACATACAGTATATCTTGCCTGTATGGGATATTCAGCTTCAAAAACACTAAAATATCCAGCAATGGACGTTTGATACATTTTTAAATATTAAATGCATTAATTGTATCAATTAATTTCTACTGCACCCCAATGTATTAATTGGCAAGGGAGGAGGGGGCAAATAAATACATAAATAAATGATGGCATGGATTTATGTGGGACCTCCGATTCTCTATGCTGTACCAGTTTGTTCCTCTGTTATTATGACAGGACTCACAGTAATATCCTCTGTTCCCAAGCAGATTATCTAGCAAATGGGCACTATGAACAAAGCCTATACCTAAAGCCTTGCAACTTGCTGTGTCACATTTGTTAAAGAAATTCTACAATAACATCACTTCTAGAAATTCCAGTTCATATGCTCATAGAACGGAGGGTGCTCACTGTCCAAGACATACTGTAGGTAGGTACTGTCAAAAAGCTGAGATTTGACTATGTATGGTTCAAACGTATCAAAAAAGGAATGTAAGAGCAGTTGTCCAGTAGCCCATTTTTATGGCGAGGCTTGATGATACCAGAGACAGTAACGTATTCCTTACTGTCTGGGCCTGCGTGTTCACACTTAAATATCAGAGCTTAGAGAAAGCGTTGGATATAACTAGATGATTATTCCATCTCCTGGGTGATGTGGCATATATAATGGCATTATATATGGCATTATAGATGGCCATAATCTCGACTAAGAATGACAGAGCCATAGGCCTCCCGGGTGGTCTAGCGGTTACAATGTTCGATGCTGGCCACTGCGACTGGGGTTCGATTCCACCGGGCCGCGCCAGAGTCGGCTCTGGCCGGTAATGCCACTAGGGGGCGGCAATTTGCTGTCCGCCCCAGGGAGGGGGGAGGGAGGCCGACATGAGTTTTCTGCATATAGGAGTGGCTCTGGAGTATCGGAGTTACGGTCAACGGCTTGGCGAGTGCTGTCTCGGAGGAGACGATGCTTCGCCTTTGTTACTGCCGGTAACAGGACTATGGCTCACAATACGAGGGGGATTGACATGAAAAAGAGAGTAAAGATAAAATCAGAAACAAATTATAAAAATAAAAAAAGGACCAGGACCACTTGGACTTAAAGCTAGTAGTGGATGATATCCCCAAGCGCAAGGTGTGTCGGATGCCCTTATAGGTATTTTTTGTTTGTTATTATGCGTTAATTATATATTGAAGCCTAATGATGTAAACGCGTGTGGTGTATGAAAGAGTACATACTGTGGTGTTGCAGCCCTACTGCTGTCCTTTATATCAGTAGTGCCAACGGACTAGGCTCCTATGTTTGTCCCAGTAGTGCAGCGTACTGCTGTCTGTTATTCGTACAGACAGCAGGACTACTCAATTGTGTTCGTTATGATGTTGATAAGTCTACTGCTGTTTGGCAGCTCTGTTCGTAAACTAGACTATAGGCCTCATGGTAGCATGACGCCGACTACCTAGAGAGAAACGCAGTATCGCTGGGATGCGTGGCAGTGAGGGGAGGGGGGTGGTTGTGTGTGGGGGGGTGCGGGGCCATGAATAGTGGGCATGAATATCCTAGCTCCGCCATTGCATATGCACATATGGGGAACTAGCCAATGATTATGAAATGTAATACTCAGTTTATTTGTATTTATTCGAGTTGACATTTTTCAAAGCCAGATAAGCCCCAAGCGATCGATTGTTGTGGACCTGCTCATGTCATCCTGCCCTGCGCAACCTTGACTGCACAGTGAAGGAAAGAGATTAAAACGGTGAACGCTGCAGTCTCCTTCATGCTCCTCTCTACAGAGAAGCAGCAGTGTGTAAATATTTGAGATGTGCTCTGTGAATGCTCAGCGCTGTGTACTGGGGAACAGAGATCTGAGTTTACCAGTGTGCCCCTCAGCAGTCGCGCGCTGCGGGGAATCTGTTTGCTGAAAGACCAGAGCAAACACTCGCTGCGCGAGGAGAGACTGGACGCTCTGAGTGTCTAACTGCACTTATCAGGGCCTCTCTCTCTCCACATCTCTCTTAAAATGTCCTTTCTGCCCCCACTGTATTTCCCTCCTCCTCTCTTCCTTCTCTCTCTCTCCACAACAATTTTACCATTCATAAATCAGGATATTTTCACGTCTCTTTCACAATGCAGCACGTTCCTTTGGTCTCTTTCTCTTTCCGTTTTTCTCTTTAGTTTTTCCTCTCCGTCTGCCTTTCTTTGTCACGCTTTCATTCGATCTCCCTCTCACTTTCTCTATCTCATATCTTCTGTCTCCCATCTCCCTCTCTCTTTCTCTCTCCCCCCCATCTCTCTCTCTCTCTCTGTCTCTCTCTCTCTCTGTCTCCGTCTGCAGTGGCCTTGGCTCCTCTCCTGAATGTCCAGTGACGTCAATGTTGCTTGCCGAAGCCAGGGGTCAGACAGCCAGAGTTAAAGGAGGCACAGGCTCCCCACCGCAGCACCAGACAAAGGGAATGGAGATCACAAAAACACTGCAGGCCACACCAGGGCATTGGCCAGCACTGACCAGCTCATCAGCATGAAGAAGAAAACAGACCAAAGAAAATATACCGAAAATAGGATTTCACAATGGGCCTCATCCATACTAAATCCATTATGTTGTTAAAACATTCCTTTATTTAAAAAGACAGCAACATCAACAGCTTGAGCTGTCAAATACGCACATATTTTTATATTTGTGAGATGACAATGCACAAAGAGAGCAGATCTATCGCTAATCGTATTGCACAGCAAATGACTTTTTCCACATCCATCATGTGCAACAGAACTGGGCTTATTGCCATGCATAGCACATCTACCATGCATTTCACTATACTGTTTCCAGACACTAATCAAGAGTTAACAGCCCAACGCCCAAACTATGTATGCCCAAACACGAGACGATATCTCTATGCCTATGATCTCAGCGATGGCTCTCCTCCTGGCTAAACCACATCTTGAAAAAGCAGTTTATTAATGAGTGATAATTAATGTTTATTAACAAGGGATAAAAACAACTTCAGACCTCACATAACTCCAGAAGTCTCTTCGTTTTGGAAGTGTTTGGGACAGATGGATGTCATCTTTACACTTCGGTTTGGCTTCCATCACGATTACACACCGGGGCTATTTTTACTGCATTCTTTCGATGAGTCCAAAACACTTCAAAATAATGCTCTGTCCGAATCAATATTTCTTATATATACAGCATTCCTTAGCAACACTCCAAAAATAAACTCCTGCAGAGCATTGTGGATCTGCTCCAGTCCACTAATAAATATAGCCCTATTCAAGAGACCGGTTTAATCAGACTGCACCAGTGCAGACCCTTGCATGCTACAAATAACCAAAGTACCTTCCGTTATGGACCACGGTGGCGAGTATAGAGGTGTATACCTGCTACGGCGCTAGGCTACATGTAAGACCGCTGTGTTCACGGGCACACAGTGAGCGGGGTGGCAGAGGACCGCTGAAGGCCTGGCCGACAGGCCTCGCATTCTCCAGCCCCTGGAAACGGAGCCGCTCCGCACGCTTGGCAACACGTCTTCACCTAACCGGCCACAGATGCGCCGGAATATTTCATTAAGTGCTTTTACTTCTCAGGACCAATGGCCGGGTAAATTCCTTGTAAACAGCACGGAGAACAACAACAAAAGCATTCTCTGTTAATGAGAGCTGCCGTGGAGAGTGTAGCGCTGTAGTGTGGGAACACATTCTGCCTCTTAAAAACTCTAAAGAGCACACGGAAACTGTAGTGGGGAAAAAAAGCATTTCTGCCATGTACATCTACCATTCATGCCATAGTTAATCATGGTACTTTGGCTCAGTCTAGGTTTATGTTGCCGTTGCTGCCCGTCTAATAAAAAAGTATATTTGTTTTGAGCATATCCCTATAATGTTCACACATTTATTTGTCCCAGAATTGCTTCTTTTTTGCATTTGATACGGTGCTAGTTAGAAGCTGTGCAGCCCTCTGTTGGCAGCGATATTCTCTGTTAATAGCTGCTGCTGATGTCACTCCTGTCCTATTTGAACATTAAATATCCCGATCTCGCTTTCTGACCACCCAGTTCTGATAAAAGCTGACGCCCCATTGCCGACTTGATTGGCCGGCGAAGGCTCATAACGCTGGGAGGAAATACCAGTTTGATCTCACTCCCATCGGTTATGCAATGCCCTTAAAATAAAACACTTACGCAACCTTCCAAATCCAGTGGAAAAGGATATAGGCACTTGAAAAAATTCTGGTTTTATATACAATTAAACGTGTAGCGAGGGACAGCTTTCATTTTGAACAGCTCGAGGGTCATGACAATGTAAACAGGAGGAAATGTGGATTATGTTGTTTTTTCCACTGGAGGAATTATGGAGGTTCCTGAAGGGAGTAACAAGGCCTGGTGAATGGAGGGAATAAAAATAGGCCTCTGACAATGCTCGGCGTGGATAGATGATGAAGTATCAATGAGACAATCAATTTGGTGGCAGATGTAAACCTTGTAGCTGAGTAAAAGCAGCCATATGCCACTTTAAGTTACAGTATTTAAGGCAGACCTGCCATCCCAAGGAGACGTTGGAGGATGGGGTGTTGGGGGTCACCGCAGGGGAGGCCAACACTTAAAATCTAAATAAAATAAAATCTTCCATTACCATTCATCTTTGCACCTGAGTGAAACAGGTTGTCATCTCTAAATGTTAATGTTGAAGGGCATGCAGTTGAGCACTAAAAAACATAATCCACTGGTACCAATGAGGTCTGAAGTGTGAAGAACATCAACATACCATATGCTGTTTCTTACAGTTACCGCACATGATTCATAATAATAGTAAGAATTAATAGTAAAATAAATATTTTGATGTAGTGACAAATTATCAAGAGATCCTACCTCCATACAGTTTACAATACATAATGTCTAATCATAAACATTGTAGAGCATACCGGTAACTGCCAAAATAAAGGAAACACCAACGTGTGTGTCTTAATAGGGCCGCCAGAACAGCTTTAATATGCCTTGGCATTGATTCTACAAGTGTCTGGAACCCTATTGGAGGGATGCAACAACATTCTTCCGTGAGAAATTCCATCATTTGGTGTTTTGTTGATAGTGGTGTGAAACACTATCTCAGGCGCCGCTCCAGAATCTCCCATAAGTGTGCGATTGGGTTGAGATAGGGTTACTGAGATGGCCATGGCATATGGTTAACATCGTTTTCATGCTCATCAAACCATTCAGTGACCACTAGTGCCCTGTGGATGGGGGCATTGTTGTCCTGGAAGAGATCACTCCCATCAGGACAGAAATGCTTCACCATTTACTCAAGTGTTTCCTTTATTTTAGCAGTTACCTGTATTTATCTATAAATTGTCCTGTTAAAAATAAGAAATTTGTAATTGTTTATAGTCCACTGACTTACTTATTTTTATGATCATGTCCATATGAATAATGAATGGTATGCTTTATTACAAAAAATTGGACACTATTTTCTATATTATGTATCTATTGAGCATCCTCGCATGGCAGTTGACAATGAAATATTGCCAAAGCTTACAGGCATAAGACCAGCCATTCCACAAATTATGGGCTCATTCTGGATTCATGCCATGAGCCCAAGCATATCAGATGTGTGAGAGAGGGAGTAATTTGTCATCCAGGATGTTTTTTTATGGGATTTGTGAGAGAAATCTTTTTGGGTTGATGGCTGAAAGTCTCTAAAGCCAAGCACTGTTGCACATATTGAAATATTCCAACACATAATCCTAAACCCATTTTGCCAACGTGGGCTAAAAATAGATGACTGGACAACAGGTTACATTTAATATTCCTCCAAGAGGGCTCTCCAATTGACCTGCTCAAAGGGTATCACGAAGAGTGAATGGGTAATGAACTATTCTTCATATCCCAACAGTGATTTATTTACTCAGCAAGCCAACCATGCTATTGGCTGCTCATACACCAATGTGCTCAAATAAACAAGATGGCCAAGCTCTTGGAAACAGCTGTTTTAATGGGGAAACGCTGCACTTGCCAGGAAACCAGATGGAGGTAGACTCGGGACGTAATCCCAGTGAATTTTAGCGTATTCTCGGAAAAGAGGGGCCAAGCACCTGTAGCGTCTTGTGAAACCGATACAGAACTGTGCTGCACAGATGTACAAATGTATGCTGGATTTAATATACAGCGGTGTTTGCTGTATTTGCAACAAATCTTGACAAAGCCCTCGAGTATACACACGACATGGAATGGCAGGTAAGACATATCGGTGGAATGTACAGTATAAGTGGAATGCAAATGTAACATAAAAACAAAAGGTAATGATTTACAACAATTCTACCCTCGTTTTTCATGGATTTGCTGATCTCACCAGGAAGGTTATCACTCATTACCCGGGCTTTATAACACATTTCCAATGCCTGGGAGCCGTATATTTGGAACGCACGCCATTTCTGGGGACCGGATGGATTTTTGAGGACCTGTTGACGGTCTACCTTTGGATGTGATTAATCAGCCAGATGGAAGAGTCTATCATGGCGACCCATTTCATCCCGATTAATTATTCAACGTCGACATGGCGACGCATGCACTTTGTGAAGAGTGTCTCCGTTGTGTCACAGCTTGATGCGGTGCTCTTTCAGGCCTGCGTGTTATATTTAGAAGCGCTGCTGTGTCTGTCCCCTCTAATGTCATTAAAAACATCGGGGGAGACTGTGCAGGTCTGACTGCTGGCAGACACACCTTTGTCACCTTAAGCGTCTAGAAACGCACAATCAATTTCAGAGGGTGAGGGTCAGGACCTTGTCTGGCCTTATCTATTGTGATATATATACCATATTTATTTTGGTATGCTTTTACTTGGCAGACACTCTCATACAGAGAATGTAACAAGGCTCTCATGGCAAGATAAGTTCCATGCTTATCACAAGGGCAACATACTGTATCGTTTAAAAACATGTCATTTTTTTACTTTTTTAACAAACTATATTGAAGAAGTATATATTTCCCCTGTTGTAAAATATTTATGTACCTCCCCGCTGTGTCTTCAATCATAAAAACAAATTGGAACATCCATGGGTCTCACGAAGCAGGATTAGTGGGTTAGCAAGCTAACTTTGGGTTTAAGCCTGGGTTTTCAGTCTCACGACTGTGGCTCACTTCTAACCAGGTTGCATCGCCATGGTAACTTATGAACCTAACCTGCTCTGGAGTAGGTTATGTTCAGGCTAACGGATCAAATCCTATAAAAAACCCGCCCCCTCACCAATCAGCTCTCTGGAAAATGGCCTCACCAATCCTAGAGAATTGAGTAATATATTTTTTTATATCAGAGATACAGATTCTCTGTGGAGGGAATGTTGTATCTTTGCAAGCTTATAGAGTCGCATCTCACAAATGCCAGTCGTCGAAGCCATGCAATCACTGTGCAGCAGTATGTATGTATTGCCCTACATTTTCTAGCAACTGTATGTATTGCCCTACGTTTTTTAACCACCGGTACATATACGTATTCTGTTGGTGATGTGGAAAACCTGAGCAAACATACAGTTTATATAGTTGTATCTATATAGTTATCAATAATGAATAAAATGTGACTGTTGCATATTAAATGCATGTAATTTTCTCATATGATTCCCGAGAGTGATTGGTGCAATAGATTGCACTCACATTCCCATCTCCACAGCCCTGGGTGAGCCACAGTCATGAGACCAAAAACCCAGGGTTAAACCCAAAGTTAGCTCGCTAACCCACCAATCCTGCTTCGTGAAACAATGCTCTGGAGCTGTCCATGTTGCATGTGATTGGCTGTGTTACAAACACCGCCCCTTTGTGTGCACGCGCTCATAGCTTGATCGTAAAAAAACACGGCTGACAGAGCGAGTTGATAACCACCGTCGTGAGACAGGTTAGCCGTAATTGCCTTTGTTAGGCTTTGTGTAGCCAGCTAACGCAAAGATACCCTGACTACATTGAACTTCCTTCGTGAGACAGGCCCCATGTGTGGTATCAAAGTCTTGCTATTTTCTTTAAAAATACAACTATAGCATTGCTATAAAAAGATCTAAGGAAAAACTCCTTCTGGGACAGTAAGAACACAAACAAACACAACGAGCAGATGAGGCTGACTGGACTGCTATATCTCCAGTGGGTCGAATGTACTCCATATACTCAGCTGCTGTGGTCCCGAAGAAGAGTCGGCTGGAACTCTTCCCTTGTGCATTCAGATGAACGGGACCACCATAAGGTGTCCACATTACATCAGCGTTCACTGAGATTTATGAACGAGTCTTCTCACTAAGCCCCACTGAGGTTTGGTGTGATACTATAGTCAGTTACACAAGTTAAAATATTAGGGGGAACTGCACTAAGACTGCTGCAAATTACTGTATGTGTTGCAAAAAAAAACGTGCCCGCGCAACTCGTTGATTGCTGCCATTATTAAATGCTTATCTTGTGCACATGGTGACACACCTATCAGTGTACAGAAATAACCAATAGACTTTTCCTTTCAGAGCAAGAGACAGAACATAGGGACATTCAGACCAGGAGACATCAGCCCCATGGTAAACTTGCAAGCCAGAAGCCAGGAACAAGGACATGTATGGACACTTGGAGTATGGACACTTTTGTGCTGTAGGCATTGTGAGCGTGTGATCCTGCAGCTCCAGGCCCTCTTGTATCTCAGCCAATGTCTCTAGCATTGCCTAACTGGGGAGGCCACAGGTTTTTATTTAAGAAAAATATAAAATATAAAAGGTCTACTCTCTCTCTCCATTCTGAGAATTATATAATCACTAATTACAGAGAATATATATCAATAATTCTAGCAAAAAACACACACAATAATCCATTCCTGCATTTCAAGGCAGTCTTAATAAGGTAGTTCCTGGGGTAGCTCATATGCATTTTTCAGCATATTCTTCTCCTGCCTGATCCAAACTTAAGACCTGGTTTCCCCAAGCAGTAAAAAACACACACAATTATATATATATAGATATATAATTTGACATGATAATATTCATCCAGGAAGCAAGGCTCTGACCATGTGACCTACTTTGAAGGTGGGAAGAAAGGTTCACTGGGTCAGAGTTAACTTTGATTCTAAATGTAATACTGGAGTAAAGAATGACCTTTGATATTATTATTATTATTATTATTTTACCTTCTTTCAGACTAATCATTTTGAATGATATTGATGGCTGCTGTGGTATTGGTACATTTGGCCCGTAATGAAACATGACGGCGCTCCTGAAAAGAGAGCAAAGGCCTGTGGGATTGTCAGCGACTCACCGGGTCCCAGCTTGGCCACTGCGTAGAGAAGGTCATAGTTTATGACGGGCGTGGTTTCGTCGATCTGCTGCCAGCTCACCGGGGGCGACCCGGGCGGAGAGATGAGGAACTGTTTCGAGGGCTGGGGAGGTGCCAGGTGCAGGTTGTCTCCATCGGAAGCTGTGTTCTGTACCTGCAGGGGGTGGGGTGGCGGGGGGCTGTTAAATTCAGCAGGACATCCATCCCTGGCTTTCCTACATTGGATGAAGACCGTGGTAAATGTTGCAAATAGGATAAAGTGCGAAACTGTTGGTTGGGGGTATGAACTCCTGGGGACTTATCCTGACTTATGGGTGATGTAACCTTGAGTGCTGTACTTTTGACTGCTGAACATTTTACAATAAACAGTAGTGCACAATTTGGTAACACTGCCAAGTCAACTTTCAAAGTGACAGCTGTTACCCTGCGGGGAACTACATAATATGGTATATCAAAATTGTGTATTATTCATAGTGTCTGTCTCTAATTCAGAAACATGTTATATGACTCTCTTTGGGGATGACAAGTAAACATGCCGAAAGGATTCATGCTGCACACAGCGGTCTGACCCTGGATATGCCCGTAGAGTGCCTATATACGGCTGTCAGAGATGAGTGATGATAGCCATGCAGGAAACCAATAACACGGATTACGTGGGAGATTCCTGCGATGCCAGGACCGCTTCATTAGCGGGAGAGGTGTGGAAACAACATATTAGCCACATGCCCTTGGACCCCAGCACACAAAGAGGGAGTGCCATTAAGGATCCATCGTTGGTCTCTGAATTTGTGCTTCTCTTGACAGCGTAATGCTGATTAGCAGTGAGGGGTGCTCAAATCACGAAACATACCTCAGCCGCCCAGAGCTTCCTCTCACTAATAAGCGGTGAGGAGTCTGAGTCGGGGGCTGTTCATCTTGAATGAGCAGACTTTACAAAGGGAAGGAGCCTGGCAACGTCTGGTCTAGCAGGGGAAGAAGTGGTCAAGTCGGGTGGTGAAGCGGCTGACGATGCGAAGGCCAGCCACACCTGCGTGGGGCGATCAAGCTTACCTGGGCAAAGTAGAGCTTCAGCTTCTTCCCCCTGAAGGGCGTTTCGTGCAGCTCTATCCTGGCGCTGGCGGCGGCTTTGGGGTTGCTGAAGTTGATCCGCACGCGACGGAAGCTCTTGAACAGCTGGAACGTTACGTGGTCGTCGTACGCCAGGAACAGGGCTTCGAACATCTCCTGGAAGGCAAGCCGAGATGAAAAGTGACTTTAGTCTTATTTCGAATTACCGTAATTGGTGAACGTGACTTGTAAGTGACCGTAATCCCCAAGGCACATTAGAGAAGGCCGATTTTATTTCTGTCTTGCTTTGATTTGACCAGGGAAATGTATACACATCTCCAGTCATTTTAACAGGTTAGAGTGCACAGATGTACTCCGTGTTATCCCCTTTTTTTGCATCACATGACCGCACTGCCAGTTGTCTGCCCTGTGAATGCAGCATTCATACAGACTCAAAGGAAAGCAAACAGTCCTGATTTCGATCTGCCGCAGTGTGCCTGGATCTCATTTCCTGTGGAGTTAATAAAAGGTGGTCTGTCAATTCTTCATCTCCGATCCCTTGTTAAGCTCCGGGAAAGGGCAGGGGGAGGAGCTTTGTCCATTGTGAATGGAAGCAATGGAAAATCAAAGGCCTCAGCTGGCTGGCCTGAGTTCACATGACCACTGACTGACCTCAGAGTCAGAGGATCAACACTCTCCACCCAGGGCCACATAGTAGCAGCATGGGTTGTGCTCTGTAGTCATGTAGCATACAAAGCAAGTGCCATGGGTGATTATGTGTGCATCGGGGATGTACACACGCTCAGTCGCAGTGCTCCCACCCAGCGTGGGTGCAGGGGGCGTAGTACAATACAATAGGCGATTCAAAATGGAAGAAAAGGTGGGGGGAACGGCGAGTTCTGTAAATATGCCAGCCTGCACCATGTCTCAAAATTTGACTGAGAATATGAAACAGGGGTAGTCCCAGGTGGACGTCGGGGCGAAGAGCTGTGACTCACACAACAGAGCAATCTCACAGCAACTGTGTCAGCTACATTAAGAGCTATACGGCTCCCCACTGGATCTGTTCCTGGAGGTATGCTTTGTATACTGTGCTCAAACCTGAGCGAGGCGACGCAGGCCTTTGTATTCACGTATAGCATCCCATAAGAGCAGAGGGGCTGTGCATTCATCTTAAAGCCAGCCTCTGCTTTTACTCTGTGCAGGTATAATGTGAGCTGGAACATCTCCTCACTTATATTTTTCCGTCCAAAAACACTGATTTATTGCTGCTGGTTTACACATTTACCTGTGTGAGGTAATGGAATCAACTGGCAAGATTAGGGAATTATTCATAAGAAATGATGTCATACCCATGTAAAATATTTTAGTGGAGTACTATTTCAAAGACACAAATAATTCGGTTGGCATAACTACAAGTCAGCGATGCATCTAAAATCTTCTGTGCTGTCCAAGTTAATCTGCCTGACTCGAATTCCTCCACACTGTGCAGTAGATCCTCCGAATCGAAGGCTCAGGACACAGAGTGTCTGTCCTGCATCAGTGTGTGATGTGGCTGCCAGGGCACAGCTTTACTCTGACAGGTGTGACATCTGCAATAGTCGGGCGGAGCCGACCCTGAGCGATGTGGGCGCTCAGCACGACACCTACAGCAAGGATGCGCTCAGATCAGTGATTTCCCAAGGTTTCCCCAGAGTTTACGGGCAGCATTTAGCCGAGGAACGTCTCAGCGACTCGTCAACCTGTGTTCCATTTCAATCTCAGTGCAGTCCGTGCTTTAGCTGACTTTCCAGAAGATGCGGAAACCGATTTTTATCTAACCAAGACGGATCGTGCTGCTCATGTTTTTGGATATGCAACGTCTGGGTCCTTCGAAACAGCAAAAAAACACAGGGAAGTGTCGCATCAGCTTGCCACTGTATCCATGAGGACACAACAGTTAGCTTACTTAGCACGGAGTGCATAACACATTAACCGTAACCTGGCAATCAATACCAGGTGTAAAATGCTGTTGACTTAAATATGGTAACTCTGTTACTACTTCATCACTGAGGCTTGACGTCATGGCAATAAAAAAGCCCTTCCAACTTCAGGTACCTCTCCCTCTGAATGCCCCTTTAGGCATTTCAAAACATTTGCACAAGATGGACATGCTGCATATTTGCATAAATAGATCACATTCCTTTACAAATATGGACAGCGGGGGGGAAAGCTAGGCTGCTGCAGCATAGCTTTCTAAAAATATCCACTTCGCTGATCGATGTGCTACCAAAAGGACTGGTGGGTGCATTCCTGATAGTTAAGCAAATGGCTGAGGCCTTCCCTACTAAAATAAAGCAAACTGTGCTGGGTGTTTTGCTAAAAAAGGTCATTTTCAAGGACTTGGCTTGTTAATGTGGAAGCATCTGGTCCTGTTTTAGGAGAGACAATGCAAATGAGGTTGATTTTCTGATAAAGTTTATGCATCGTTCTAAAAATGCCTGACATGCCCTTAGAGGACACACAATAGTACAATAGGAAAGGTTAAGATGGCCTGATGTTATGTGTTCACTCCATTGCCAGGAAGGGCAAACACTATTATCTTGACAGTGGCGGGGGTGAAATAATGTAACTAGTGAGGGGTTTACAGAGTCTGCTGTGTCTTAAAGCTCATCACAACCAGGGTCTCTTGGTCTGAGATCAATAGCCAATCAGAGCAAGCAAATGTAAACTCTCTTCAGCGCATGACTATGGCCTCCAACTACTTTAGAATTTATAGGGGGTTCATGTTCTCTTCTCTGCCTCGGTCTCTGACTCAGGGGCACCCACCCCTGAGCCCTAGATGCTGCGAGAAGTGTGAGCTGTCCCCATCAACCCTCATCCCCACGCCTACCCCAGTCCCTGGATCTAGCCCCCCCCACTGACTACCTAACTCAGGAGGCACAAAGTCATCCAGCCCTGAGTCACCTTGGACTGACCATGATACAGTCTTTTTTGGACACACCCTGTGCCGGCCAGAAGAGGATGGGCTCCCCCCCTTTTAGTCTGGTTCTTCCCAAGGTTTCTCCCTATCTGGGAGTTTTTCCTTGCCACTGTCGCCTTAGGCTTAGGGGTCGAGGCCTGGGTTCCCCTTCTGTTAAGCATTTTGTGACAATTCATTTGTGAAAAGCGCTATACAAATACATTTGATTTGATTTGATTTGAGTAAATGAAGGATTCTGGAGGCTCTGTTATGGTGTGGGATGCATCTTCCTGGCATGTTTTAGGTCCAGTTTTGATCTCTTTGTAATAAAGCACACCATTAATTTTTCATATGGATATGATCATAAAAATAAGTAAGTCAGTGGACTATAAATAATTAAGAATAGCTTATTTTTAACAGGACAAATTATGGCAGAAAAATACAGGTAACTGCTCAAATAGGGGAAATGAAGTAAATGAAGGGTTCTGGTGGCTCTGTGATCGTGTGGGGTGCATTTTCCTGGCATGGTTTAGGTCCACTCACCCCATTAGAGGGCAAGGTAAACAACAATAAATACAAAGCCATTCTGAGTAATCACTTTCATCCTATGGTGAAACATTTCTATCCTGATGTGACTGGTCTCTTCCAGGATGACAATGCCCCCACCCACAGTGCACGAGTGGTCAGTAAATGGTTTGATGAGCATGGCAACAATGTAACCCACATGCCATGGCCATCTCAGCCACTAGATCTCAACCCAACTGAACACTTGTGGGAGATTCTGGAGCGGTGCCCGAGACAGTGTTTTCCACCACCATCAACAAAACACCAAATTATGGAATTTCTCGTGGAAGAACGGTGTTCCAGACACTGGTTCTATGCTAAGGCACACTGAAGCTGTTCTGGCGGCTCATGGTGGCCCAACTCCCTATTAAGACCCTTTATGTTGGTGATTCCTTTATTTTGGCAGTTACCTGTGCATTCTGAATTTAAACTGTGCCCAAGCCAAGTGCTATACTAAATGCTCATTCGAGTGATCAAATAAGAGTGACCCTGGAAATGCATTCCCCTTGTCAAATACAATCAATGTTTTCCAGGGAACACTAAAAAGACAGTGGTGGGCAAAAATCGGTACACAATGTGCCTGCTGTGGAAAGACTGATAAATCATTGTGGTGCTGTTCATGTGGTGAATGTCAATGAAATTATGCAACACTGAAGGGAAACATTGCACTGCCCTTTCATTTTATGTTCTGCTGTGCATATGTACTGTTTATCTGTTCACATGCCAAGACGAAAGGGCCATGCACGGGGCTACAATTCTAGCATATAACACATACCATCCCATAATCTCATCATCACATGTACTTCATGCAACAGAGAGTGAGAGACAATCAACGCAATGCAAAATATTTTTCAAGCAGACTATCCTTGATCAAATTTTCCTACAAACCTCTTTATAGCCTGCACATACTATGTAGGGCACAGGGCAGGAATGTGTGATTTGACTCAAATACATTGAAGGCATAATCTAACCATTATCCAATCAGCCTAATACCACCATACTTAATCCCTGGCTATTAAAGCAAGCCAGTCAAGCAAGCAGAGAAGAGGGGCTGTGCATGAAATGTGGAAGAAATCCATGCCCTGGGTTGTTTTGTCTACATGTAATAGAGAGAAACAGGACGCTCTCTTGCACAATTTCAGGGTATTTGGTCACCTACAGACTCTCAGTAAGGTCCCTGAGGCACATGGAGCTACTCTGGGAACCAGGTTGGATCGATTACCGTCTCTCCGTGATGTCACTGAGAAGGCCGAGCAAAGGCCGGAGGTAAACAGAACCATTTGTTTTGGATCGCCATTTACGGTGGCTACATCCACAGCATATTCAGTGGGGTATTAAGGCAAAATTGGTGGTTCTCTGTGGCTCAGTTGGTAGAGCACAGCGTTGGCAACGCTTAGGTTGTGGGTTCAATCCCCACTGGGGCCACATATACTGAAAATGTATCCATTCACTACTGTAAGTCGCTTTGGATAAAAGCGTCTGCTAAATGGCATATATTAAAATGATTTAAAACCCAAAACACAAGAATTACAATGTTTTTTTGGTTGTGGCCTGTACAGCACATCTCCGCATCCAAACTATCCACCACAAACAACTGGTGGCAACAGGGAGAGTAATACTGTTTCAAACAAACAACAGTGAGCATACACGTAGCAGAGAAACGTATGAGACACAATATAAGAGAGCAAACATAATAGCACTGCACTCAAAACAATCCAGCATGGTTGTACTGGCTGTACAGTTATGCAACTGAGGGACTTTCGATGACAGATATGCCTAAAGGAACATAGACACAAATATGTTTGTGAATTAGGAGATGAAAAATGGCATACTCAGAGTCACATCTGCTCATATTAAGCTAATTCCCACTGGGACCACATATACTGAAAAATGTATGCATTCACTACTGTAAGTCGCTTTGGATAAAAGCGTCTGCTAAATGGCATATGTTATATTATATTATTAAATTATTTTGAGTGTTTGAAAAATCCCTTTGACTAAATCCTCCTTAAGCCCAAACCATTGTAAGTGATTGTGATGAGTAATAAAGTATGAACACTCAGCAACTGGTCAAACATTCTCTTTTAGTACACCGCTCTCTTGATTCTAACTTAACTGTAAACCTCCACTAGCTTTTACCACAGCTTGTTAACAAAGGGCGTTTTCACACCTAGTTCGTTTGGAGCATTTATTTAGAACCCTGGAGTGATTCCCCCCTAAGTTCGGTTCGTTTGGGCATATATGAACACAGCAATCTCACTCGGGTGCGGACCAAAAGAATCGGACCGAGATCACCTAGAGAAGGTGCACTTCCAAGCAAACTCTGGAGTGGTTCCTTGTAGTCCCTATAGTGAGAATCAAATCCAACCCAAATCGCTATGCATGATGGGTTTGGCATGCTTTGAATTATGGGCAACACATTTTGTTCATTGCTATCAAAGTAGCAGCAAAATGAGCCGTTGGTTAATTTGGAGCAGCGATGAGGTACAATGCCTTACCAAAATTTGGGCAGACAATCATATATGTGGGCAGCTTGCAAAAACACACAAAAACACAAACTACTTAAGGAGAGTTTGACCAGTTCAAAGTGTCACGTGAAAGCAAAGAAACTTCGGCAACAGTATGTTAAAGTACGAGATTCTCTTCACAAAAGTGTAAGTTCAGGGGAAGAGAAAGACAAGTTTCCCTGGTTTGACGAGCTTGACAAAATCCTTGGGACTAAAAACCCATCATTGACCCCGTGGATATTGTAGAGTCCTATGAGGCTAGCTCTGGCACAGCATCACCGGCTCCCACAACCACCAATGGTGAGTTTCTCCGCTTGGTATTGCTAATGCTAACCACATCATTTCATAATAGAAATGATCTTGTACGTTGCTAAATTTAGCTGGAATTCTTATAGCGTTGCAAAGCTTGTTTACCTTGAACATGATTACAACTTTTTGTTTATATTCGCACTACACACAAATTTGTAGACTACTAGAAATAGGCATGGCTGTAACTACATGAGCTATGAGGATTGCAAATTTTGATCCACTTAGGAATATTGCCGTGTGAAAAGAAACCGAAACCAAGACGTAAAGGCAACATTGTAAGAAATGAGTCCCTGATTCAAAACAAATCAAACAAACTACAGGTGTGAAAACGCCCTAAGAAGGACTTTGTTGATACCTTGTTAACTTTGTCAATACCAGTCATTTGAAGGACAATAATCCGGTGCAGAGCAACGGGGAGAAAGCAAAGTATGGTCTTAAGTCTTAAGTCTTAAGAGCTGCCTTTTAAAACAATGCCAGAAAGGTAATGAAACACAGCCCTGGTCTAACACTGCTCAAGAGTCCGAGTACTGAGTTTTCACCCATCCCCCCTTTGCCTTATGGGACTGAAAAGAAATGACTTGGAGGTCAACCGGAGACCGAGCGAGGAACCCTCTGGCCCCTCTGGTCCCCATTCCCACCCGAGCTCAGTTGCACGTTCTCCTTTGCTTGAAGCGAGTGGACAGAATACTCTACACGCGGGTTCAACAACCCCAGTCCCATAGAGCCACAGGGCCTGCTGGTTTTTGTTTTCAACTTAAAATCAGATCCAACAAAACAGACAAGGCAAGGTTAACTGCTTAACCTACTGCTTTAATTTATCAAAGAAGTGCTGATTAACAATGAAAACCGGAAATCGTGTCTCGCCAGGACGAAGGCTGAATCAGGGGTGCTTCAGGGGTGCTTCACCTTGAAGACGCGCTTGGGCATAACAGCCGTAAAATACACCAAATGTAAGTGTGGTGTAATTGTAAGGTGGAGAGGGCTTGCTCTGTCCTCGTAGAAGACAGAAAAGAAACCCCATTCCTGGAGTGTTAGAGAAGTTTCGGGAATTGAATCCATCCGATCCCTTAATTACATAATTGGATAAATTGTTACACTCAAAAGAATGCGTGTGACTGTGTGTTCAAGGTACTCAAAGTGTTTCACCATTCTGAGAGACCAGGAACATCTGTAGGGCTGTGGCACTCCAGGAACATATTTGCCCTTCCGTGATCTAGAACACAGAGCACATCTCCTGCTCAACACCAGTGGGTTAAAGGTTGTTCCCAAACATGAAATCTGGCTCCAATTATGGTGAAGAACAAGTACAACTTCTTCTGGATGGCTCAATCCCTTCACTGTGAGTTAGAGCAGTCATGGAAGTAATGGCAGAGTTTCCCCCGAGTAAGACAGCAGCATGTCTTTGGATAAAAGCGTCTGCTAAATGGCATATATTATATTATATTATTATGTCTGCTCTGCACTGACCTGTATTAAAGGTTAGCTCAGGTGCTTTCCTTATCAGGGAAGAGGCACAGCTGGGAGGAAGACAATACCTTTGTGAGACAACATTACACTGAGAAACATTGGCAGACAAAGTACCAAGTGAGAAGATCACCTGTAGAGTTTGCTGCAATTTTATTTATGCCTGGTAGAATTTCCACACCCTTGAGTTATTAGAGCTTTTGGAGTTTTAGCAGAAGAATGGCACAAGGCCACATTTCTTTACCTTGACATACAGTACCGTACAATGTAGGGAGAAATCTATACGATTTCATGGAGGATGCTTACATTGCACTGAATCCAGGCGAAGGAAGGCATTCCTGGGGCTTTCAGACTTTATGAATGAACAAAGGCAGGTGCAATGCAGATGATGACAAATGTGGTGGCCCAATAGAACCAATTGTGACATGATCATAGAAAAGGTTGTTTTTAGGTACAGGGACATGTTTTTGAAAAACGCTCAGTGTTAAACATATAAAATCATATTACAGTAGCATATAACTGTGATGCTATTTTCCACCCCCTCACAGGAATTCCGAATCAAATATGTGACAAATCAAATATTAATGTAAGGAGATAAACTGCATGTAAACATGGAACAAATGGCCCATGTCCCCAGGAGTATAAACTTCACTGTAAGTAGTGTTTATGGAAGCAAGATAAACAAAAGATCCAGACAATGCCTGTCATTGTGGATTTGGAAGATGCACTCCTTGCTTAGTTGGAACTCTCCAAAAATATTTATACAATAGCAATTGTCTATCACTTATAGTGCCAAACCATTCTTCAGTCATAGGGAAAATGTATGTTTTGATGTCTGCAAGCCAAGCCATAAGTTTTAACACTGAAACCCAATGGATTACACTATGGCTGTAGTACTGCATACAACTCCTCATAACAGTGATTTTACCCCAACACACTACAGTACAGTACAATGCAGTACCAACGCACGCATGCATGCACACACTCACACACACACACACACACTACTATAAATACTGTACAATCACTGAGCTGAAAAATTAGCTCCATCTGTTGAAGACCTCGAGTTCATGTATAAAGGAGAGCTTTTAAAAGGTGAATATCAACATAAGTATATCTCATCAACAATTTATGTTTACAGCAACAGAGTCATTCAAATCAAATGTCAGGACACATAATTCTGCAATTCAAATAGCTATTAAGCCATGTTCCTGAGTTTCCGTGTACCACATTGAAAGAAGTATAATGAATGAAAGTGCACACAAAGGGAAGGCACTGAATTAGCCTTAGATGAAAACATAGGCACATTTCTAGGTGCTAACACACTGGATACTGTGTAAACTCGTGTGTAAACAAGGAAACACAATGCTGAGGGACATAACATTTCCTCTCCCAGAAAAGCAAATGTGTGATTTCAGGAAGCCCTATCTGACCAACACTATCTTTTAGTTGAAAAAATACACGTCAAGTATTCAGCAGAAGAGGTTTTATGGCCCTCTTGTGTTGACAGCATTGCATTTGTTGAGTGGAAGGGGAGTGCGTGTGTATGGGTGCGCATGACTCTGATGTTGTGGGGGGCGGTGGCAGTGTAAAAGGTTGACTCAATGTCAACCGAAAAAATAAATGACACAGGGGAATGATTTGTTTTTGCATGGAAGCTGGAGGACAAGGGTGACTGGCAGCCCTGGGTCTAAACATTTCATCCGACATCTTCAGAATACAAGCATACCCCCCAATACAGCAGGAACATTCCATTCACAACAAATGACAAGGCATCTATAAATAACTCGACACTTGACACAAGAAAATTGCCACTCAACTTGACCTCTTCGTTCTGATTAGTTCTCCTTGAAAAAGCACTAGGATCAGTACCGAACGCACAAATGGCATATGATTTATCTGTGACGATGGATGATGTGGTGTTCTTAATCAGAATTTACAACATGACGGAATTATGTTTATGCAATGCAACATTCTGTATACAAAGGATGAACGCGCACAGAAGAAGGGAAGTAAATTAAATGCTGTTTTCTGTTTTCCAGAGCTTGAGCACGCAGGCATTAAGTAATTACAGCTGATTCAGAGCCAAGCGGTCATGTTTACTATCTACACTTACTGGCATACGAATGTTATTATCAGGGGGTGGAAGGGGAAACATAAATTGAAGCTCATCTTAAAATAGTAGAGAAAAAGTTTAACCAAACAATCCTCTCTTTTTAATCATTTTTAGAGGGCTGATGCATTAGCAGGAGATTCAGGGGAATAGGGAAGAGAGTCTGTTTTTTTCCCCTCGTGAAAGGAACACTAATTCAACTTAAACATATCCAGGCCCAAGTCTCTCATGTTACTTTTTGCTTGCTGACCTTTGGCCTGTACTAAATATAAATCCATTGCAGTACCCACTTTAGGCATCCAAGGGCTTTTTGTAGATTTTTTGGTCAGGAAGTTTGAAACAGCACAATTTGGGGGGGTGGGGGGGGATATTTGTTGATGATAACTCAGTACATTTCTTATGCCATTCTACATCTGACAAGAATCGGAATAGGCTGTGCCAAATTTCTTTGCAAAAAAGAGAATAACTCAAGTAAAACAAGTCATTCCCTATATAAACACTTCATCTCACCGCGGACATAATTTCATATTTGACTTTATTTGGAATAGCAAACGTGCAATTATTGTTTGCATTATCTTGTATATTCTTTTTCATGATACAATATGAAAAAAAACTACTTACTCACTCTTTCCTATACAACCATAAACAAAATGAATACCACAGCCCCTTGAGCTGACCTAACTGAACCTGAAATCTAAGGAGCTGAAAAACCCAGAATTAAAATGGCTGCATGATTCCATTTATCTATATTACAGGAAAGATACTTAAGCCAGCATCACAAGCCCCAAACATCCACACAGGGAAAAGTAATGCAATAAATAAAATGTAAATGTACAAACTGAAAATACATCCATCAAATTTTAATCCAATAATCAGTGGAAAGCTGAAGGGGTTAGAAATGCATGGCAGGCCAAAGAAGGGAACGGCCACTCCGAAGCCAAAAGCAGAATTTTTCAGCTACAGTGATTGCGCTGTCTCCAGTACACTGTTTGCAGTACAGAGGGGAATGGCTGTGATGGCAACGACACCTGTCTGTTATTAATTTCATAATCCTAACTAAACTGACTTGATAAATAACAGAATGAAGAACATAACATTGCATAACTAAGGCTGGGGGGGGCGGGGTTAAAAGCACTGACTGACACAGAGATGGTTGTGTCTGCCACCTGTTTTGACACATGGCCTTGTGAGGAACAGCATTACACCGTTAATCAAAATGAGCCATGCCAAATGAGCTGAAATTACTCCTTTGCTCTCCCTTTAAATGAAGAGGTGAAACTGAAGGAACCTAACCCTGCAATGACCCAAACCGTAATCTTGACTCTACTCCTAACCTCAGTGACTGCTCCTAATGTAGCTGGCTCGACTGTCCTTTATGTAATTGCATATGTTATGTAACAGCATGTGTTTATATGAAAATACACAACAATTACCTCTCTAATGATAGCGTATTTACAGTGTGCTTGTTTAATGTAAAGCCGTACCCCTTAGCCACTGTCTGACCCATGGAAGAAAGGGGTAAGGGTGCCAGGAGACATTCTCTCCTGTATCCTCTCGGCTTCTAAAACGCAGGGCTAGATTCCTCTAAGGATTGTGCGTACTTTGTGAGCGTAACAAAAACAAACAATAACACCCACCCAAAACAGTAATGCAGTATTCACAACGCATTCACAACGCATGCAGCATTTGTAATTCATTCATTGTGAATTATAAAGTCGCGGGCCTTTGGTTTTGATACACATGTACATTTCCATAAGTACTGTATATGCATTTTGTGATGTTTGTGAAAAAGCGAGGAGCATATTGTGTGAATAAAGTTCATTTAGCATTCTAATTCGCAAAGGCCTGTGCTAATTACATGGTGTTATTAACAGGAAGGGAATTGGGAACTCAAAGCAAGCGGTTGTTAATTAATTGCAGAGCTGGTGGCCTATATAAAAGCCAACATAACATGGAGTCACGGCAGCTGTAATTGCAGCAAGATGGAGACATTGTCAATGAATCAGATTGAAATGATTTGGACAACAGTTTAGGTTTCCAAGCTGAATAAAAAAACAAATGATTGCACATTACGGTTTTTATGCCCTTGACTCCCATCACCTGCCCTGCCTGTGGTGGCTACTGCGATTCATGTCATAGCTACTCAAGTGGATCCCATCCTACTTGTGATGTTTGTCAAAGTTTTCTCTTGTGTGTGTCTCTTGATATTGGATTATCTTTTTTCATATCTCCTCATGACATCTTGTTCATTCCCAATCCCCGTGATTGCACTGGGCTCCACACTCAATTCCTTTCCCCAGGCAAGCTGTTATATGCATTTAATTATATACTAACACAACAATAGTTCCAGTAAAAACGCTCGCAATTCTTTCTCAGATTGAATTTATGTTTCCTCTCACAACGGGTGTCTTCATTTTGTATTTGCTTGTCCGTTTCCATTTTTTATTTTGGTGCTCGAGATGCATGATTCTTTGGTTCGAGTTCTCTATTTATAGTATCATCGGTAACTACGACCAGCGCTAATCATTTGGGCTGACTGTGTAATTAGGTGCTTCACATAAGTAATGCAGTGAATTGGTCACACTTGTTTCTTTGATTGCGTTCACAATTGAGGGAATATGGAGCCACAATTCGTTCTTGCTGAACTTGCCCCTCAGTGTGAAGACCCTTTGTCTGCTGCTCTCAACATTATCCTGTGTCTCGCCGAACTAAAGGAATGATTTCCCTGTCACACAAAGATACCTAGCACACGTGGTCTCTGATCGGTTCAAAGCCTGTCTGCTTCAATCGCCACACTTACATTTAATGATGATGTAACAAAATCGCTCAAGAGGAAAGATTCTCTTCTCTTCTATTTGTTAGGAATATGAAAAACATTTTTTTAAATTGTGCTGACTTATGAAAACAAGCCACTGGCCAATTTCCCACAGAAATAAAATTGAATTCTTGAATTATTTCTTTCCCTGATTTCAGCATAGATAAATCAGAAAATTCCCAGGGACATGAGACTGTTCCAGTTATTGGTCGGCAGCAGTAAGAGTAGGCTGAGCCTCAGCACGTACAATTGAGAGTTCTCACTGGAAACTATGGGGTCAGAGCAAAATTCTCAGCTGCAGGCTGCGCACACACACACACACACACACACACACACACACACACACACACACACACACACACACACACAGTTTCCCCTATTGTGTGTGCATGCAGGTTTGTGTTAGGTGAGCAGTTAATGGGGCTACATGTATTGAGAGCGGTGCAATGGTGCTGTCTCTGATAGCCCTGTGATCAGCACATTTCCCTAAAGATAACTTGACACCATGCGGGTTCACAGACGGGTCTGACTGATACAGTCTGACATCCGTCTCACCGGGGACTACAACTCTGCATGCAGGGGACTCGACACACTCCACTGACTGAGCTGTCGCAGTTGAACATGCAAAGATATCACGTAGACCACGTGGGTTGTAATGTCGTGAAGACCAAGTCACCAGTTTCACATCGACTGCTCTTTTGACAAAGCTACCACTCTACATTTCATGAGTGATTTACTTGCATCCCTGACTGAATTTATAGCCTTGTGAAAAACACCCCCCCCACCCACCCCCACCCCAATCCAGATATTTAAAATACTCAACATTTACAGGAAGCTGAGGAAAGATAACAAATTTGGAAAAAGCTCATCCATGTGAGCATCCTTTGGGCATTCACTTGAAATCAGTCTATTCCCAGTTCCCAGTCCATCCTCCATCAACACTCCTACAGTATCGGCAGGTAAGTAACGAGCCCCTCCTCTTCTGCGCCAAGACCTGGGTCAGATGCGCACTCGTACACTCTGAGCACACGTGTGTGACTCGCTGACCAAGCGCCGCACATTAGCTACTTATTGCACCACGTCGGCGCACACACACACACACACACACACACACACACACACACACACTCGCACGCGCACATCTCCACGTATTGTCTCCTGTGCTTCAGCCCTTTTACCTCCGAAAGGAGGATTTCACAAACGAGGGAGCACACAACAATAATTAACCCAGTTAAAATGACACCGCACCGCTGGTGCAGGCTTGTTATGAATCATTCATATGTAATGTGCGATGGAGCGTTAAACGCCACTCAAAATGCCCTTGAAATTGGCAGCATAAGCTGTTTAATGGTAAATCCCCCCCCCAGAGTGCACATCGTCCACGGGTCCTGGGTACAGAGAAGGATCTGGTTTCTCAGAGTAGTGACGCACTTGATCCTTGTTTCTGGGGTTTTTTTATGAATGGAGAGAGACGTGCGGGTTCAGTGCAGCAACAACGCCAATGTGATTGGGGGGGTTTGGGGGTCGGTGGTGGGGGACTCTTGGGAGAGTGGCAGGGATGTTTAGAGCCATTGCGTGCTCCATGGCGCAGAAAGGTTGCAGCTCCATTATTGTAAAAAAAATCGACATTCAACCAAATATTACATCTCAAGCTTCAAAGCAGCAAGGCAAACTTGTATAGCATTGTGTAAATCCCACTCAGGACCCAGTGGCCAAATGATTAAATTAAAGGAATAGATAGTTTTGTGCTGAAAAAGTAATTGTATACAACCAAAATGTGTTGTATCAACACTGTAGTACAGTCATGGTAGCCTCTTGTAAAGTTCTATAGCACCTCAGCGCAAATGAACAGCAGCAGAACCAGATTAAGTTTGCCTTCAGCTGCTTTGCGCTCCACAGCCCAGCGCTTGTGTAATTGTGTGAAATTTGCCCCTGGAGGAGCTGGCGCGTGTTCTCAGACATAAATCTTTAAACCTCTATAAATCTGTGCACTGTAGCACGTCTGAAAGGGCATCTTGTCCTGTTAACCTCCTTAAATTTGTGTGCTTGTAATCTACAATGATCTGTGCCGTTATTCTTAGCATGGCACTTAAAGCACTACACCAGTGTAGGCTGAACAAAAAGTTGTGTTGCATTGCTTCTTTTACAGACTGAACAATGTAACCTTACATGTGAAGTGTATTTAAAGATTAATGAGCACCTGAGGCAGACCAGTATAAAAGAAAACACACCACGGCTGGGACGTTGGTCTTGCCAGATGGAGTCAATCTACCTACCTTGACCTCCCGGCTTGTGAATACCTCCACGTCTACCACACAGGCGATCAGAGTGGACATATCGCAGTCCATGCTTCGGGAAGGCATTCTCCACCACCCTGATCAAATGTTCTGGCGGTTCTGCACAAGTGCCTGCTGGCCCCCTTGGCTGAGCTTGGACAGACGGACGTGCGCGTGCCTGCTGTGCGTTGCCGTGCCGTTCCCGCGAGCGCACTCCAAGGGCTCTTTCTCCGCACCTCTCTCCGCCACTCGGCCGTCACACTGCGCTGCTCCAAGAAAGCAAAAGCACCACCGAGCTACAAACGCAACGCCCCCCCCCCCCCCCCCCCCTCTCCTTCTCCACGCAATGACATCACTGGCCCACTCACATCTACCAGGGCTGTTTTTTTCCCCTCTCTCTCTCTCTCTCTCTCTCTCTTTCCCTCTTAGTCTCTCGCTCCTTCTCCCTTTTCCCACTGCCGTTCCTGTCTTCTCTTCCACTGGAAGTAATGCGGTGGACCAAATTGAAACTGGTCATGTGCCAAAAACATCCCAAGCAGCCTTTTGTCAGAGCGGGGCTGAAATCACAGCTGCAGAGTTTTTGCAGGGGTGCGTGAACTTGTTAAAAGACTACAGCCGGGGGAGAAGGATATCTGAGGTATCGGGGATAAATTATTCATTTTGCCATTCATCTGCATTCCACATTTGTTTATTTTAAGTTGAAAGTCAGATAACTGTATAACCAACGGATGTGATTTTTTTTGGATTTTTTTAAAATCAACTTTTGTTGGCCGGTATAAGTCAACGTGTCCACATTGTGCCTGGATCACACCTTACATCATTGCTAACCTTCAGCATCCAAGTAACAGCTTGTGGCAACATGGCAAGAGATTCATTCAAGTTGTCATGAGCGTTTATTAATAATTAGGTCAGGCATTGAGAGGTATTATCAAGTGTTATGCAGGTTATGCAACCTACAGAGTGCTGTAAAACAACCCCTTCAACAAAAGTGTTATAAATTATTTTTTAACATTTAAGTGAGAGGAAATGCCATATCATTCCTCCAAATTCAAATGATTATAACAAACAAACCTCCAAATATACATGACAGGGTTTAGAATTGTCAGGATACAGCAGAACATTAAAAAAATCACCAGGGCAAGCAGTGACATAAATCAATAATTCCAATTCAGCTCACCAGTAACCAAAAACGAACTGCTATTCTGCCAAAGCTCTCTTATCACTCACACCACTTTGTTTGCATTTTGCTTTGTGTCCGTAATTGAGCGAGACAGTTGCTAAGAGACTGCAATAATCTAAAAACCGCAAAAAACTCATTCATCTCGCCATATGATTCCAGACAGAAGGAAGATTACTGTCTCGTGGATGAATCGGAGACTCGGTTTAATTCTAAGTGTGCCTCAAGACTTACTTTTCGGTGTGAAATCAACACCCAGGAAGGAAGAGCTGAAGCCCCCCAGCTGGAGAGCAGCGGGGGTCCATGGCTGCCAGACAGATCGATGTAAGCCCTTTCTTATGCTTAATAATCTGGTCCCATTCAACGCAAGTCAGGGTTGCGCCAAGAGCAACATGTTCTGCATGTGCCTGAACAGAATCAACAAAGAGCTGCTAGACAAGGGCTGCTGTGTCACTGCACCATCTATCGTGGAATGGTGGCAGAATGTGTTCAACTTTAACCCTCCCGTATCTATCAAGCAATGCAGAACCAGAGACTTCAAGACATGCCGAACCGAGAGGCCTGCTGACTGCGTGTATGTGAAGCCGCTGTTTCAAGTCTGTTTCCCGTGGGGGGGTGGATTGTGCCAAAAATGGGGCAAATGATTGGTGGAAGGAGGTGACTGATGTGTCGGCGGAGGCAAATTAAATGGCAAATGATAACCCTCACTGACACTCCCACCCACTGAGATTCCTAGCCAAGTCATTGATAGGCCTATGCAGGCGACTGAGAGAAGTGAGACTGTGTTTCTCCCACGTCCATCTATGTTTTGAAACAGTCGTACAACAACGTACAACACCTTGGATACTTTTGGCCGTGTAATGCAGAACAGCTCTGTGAACGTTGTTTTGGAATGGATGCCATTTGTGAGTCTTGATGGCTCATGCTGTTGAATAAATGCTTAGCACTGTCTCTGTGGTAACGTCAAACACCAGCCCTTAGACAAGTACACCGAGATATTCTCGAAAGAGCACAAGGACATAAGAACTTAAGAATACATAATGGCGAGGTACAGGCCATTCTGCCCATCTAGGCTCATCGTTTACCTACAGTCTAGAGAGAAGAGAACACAGGTTAGTGAGAGGACTGCTACCCCCGTCTACTTTATATGCAGTGGGGCTGAGCGCTAAGAGGTGGGTGGAATGGGCGGAATTTTCTTTTGTGTGAATCGAGATGGGATTTGAAGTCGCAACCTGTGTCTAGTGGCAAATTCGTAGGATGGGTCAGGAATGCGTTTTTGAATGTGCTAAATGCTTTTGCACCCACGTACAATGTGTCTGAATGAACAAACGTTTCGAGTATTGACCTCATTGGTAACTATGAAAAACCCATTAACAACACGATGAAATGATGAAACATTTAATTATACAAACTCACTTATTCGCGTGTGCATATTCTTGAGTTGTATTCTTAATGCGTAAAGTATGATGATAATGAGTTCAGTGCAATCCATAATGTTTTGGAGCTTTCACATTATATTCGAACATTGAATCTAATTTCAAATTGCATATTTAAACATTATTTGAACAAATCATTATTTTTCTCCAAATGCTTTTGTTTTTTTTGTTAAAGTGACAGCCCTGTAATTTTTTGCCTGATATTACACAGGCCAACAGTACGAGGGGGGGATAGTTGACACGAAAATAGGGTATGATTGGCTACTAAATTTGGAGAAAATGGGGAAAACTCTGAAACAAAAAAATCATAAAAATGAATAAAGAGCTAAAAAATAACTTTACAGGCCTCTTATAATTTACTGAAAGCATTTGGACATTAAATTGAAAGAGTGTTAAGTTGGATATATCAGTAACAAACAAAACAACTGGCCCATAACAAGCACAACCAAGTGCTTGTCCTGATTCCTGAATTACGATCGGTGCTTTTGAAACAGAAGGACAAAGAAGCTAGTGTCTGATTCTTCCGTCCACTGAAAATAAACTGCTATTTACAATCAGCTGCTTATTTAAGCCCTTACAAAAACATCATTGGCTCTGTGGCCTGTAACCATGTGTTATAGGAATAACTTTAGCCCAGTCCGGAAAGCCTTGATTAGATAAGAAAACCCATTACAGTCAATTTGGCCTTTCAAGCATGTAATGACAGAAGATTGTGTTATTGAAGATGTAAGTGGAAAATCCATAATGGCACAAAACAATAGCCCGTTGTGCCCGCAGATTTGTCAAAAGAACTTTGTCGAGTATATCTGTCAATACATCAATAAGTGTTCTTAAAACTGACCAATCAAGGCTGTTGTCAGGAACTCCTCCTCCCCACCCCTTCAATACTGCGTATTTGCTTACCTCTCCTCGCTCCATGAGAACACAATTCTTAAAAACAAATGAAGACAGACAGACATGGACATGTGTGCAAGAAAACATCCATCAATACTCAAACACAGACACACAGACACACACACACACACAAGCATGCAAAAAGTGTACACTCTCTTTCTTTCTCTCTCACACACATAAATGGGCCTATGGATGGCAGACACAGCATGTGATTCCCACCAATGCAATCTTGGCAGTGCAGAAGGTGACCATCACAAGCTCTTTCAAAACATGGTCATTACAGGTCATTTTCCAGCACAAAGTTTCCACTGGGCACCTTTTTCCAGCATAGACGGTCTTGTTGAGAAATGCCTGTTTTTGCCTAGTTCTGTGTGAATAGAGAGCTTATGAAAGACATTTCTGACTGTCCCCAAAAAACCCCCCAAAAAAACCACCTAACTCACCTAAATGACTGTATCACGACACCGATCTCTGGCACGGACTATGATTAATCTTACCATGTATTAATGCACATTTTGTAAGTCGCTCTGGATGAGAGCATCTGCTAGATGCCTAAAATGTAAAATGTAAATGTACATTCTTACAATGCTAGAAATGAGCCATCAAGCCAACAGCTTCTAATCCTCCCTCTGGAGTGCAGCTGAGATGAAAAAGATCAAATGCACATATTCCATTTCTCAAACATTAGCTGGCCCGGGTAACACAGAATTGATTCCAATTCACACTGTTGGACAGCCAAAACATGCTGCAGAATGTGTGAGTGTTTGATCAGAGACTTCTCAAGTGAAATAAAACAACAAACAGGGGAATGACATGGGGAACCTTGCCCACTTCTCCTGAGGTCAATGAGCAGCACATGTCGACATGCAGCTCTAATGATCCTCTTTCCAGTCTACACAGATCTAACACAAAAAGAAACACGCACCCTTATTTTTCATTTCCACAATCGCACTTTAAGGTACCCAAAGCCAATCATTTTTGGGGCTTTGTTATGGAAAACGAGTAATCTCAGAGTCCCTCCAGGAGTGGACTCATGCGCTCTTGGCCCTGGCAAGCATCAAAGTGCCAGCAGAGAAAGAGAGCGTGAGAGGGAGAGAGGAAACAGAGAGAGAACACAATATGGCAGCAGTAGAGAAAGCCAGCCAGAAAGAGCAGCAGACCACTGGCACAGCTGCCATGGCACTGGGCTGCCAGTCTGCCAGGGTGGGTAAAGCCAAGGAGGAGAGGGTTACACTACACATGCACATAAGGGATTTAGTTTCATATACAGGTAACTGCCAAAATAAAGGAAACACCAACATAAAGAATCTGGCCACCACAAGCCACTGGAACAGCTTCAGTGCATTGATTGGCATAGATTCTACAAGTAAAATGATAATAAGCATATTCAAATTAAAATATTAGTATTTATTTACTTTATTAAATAATGAATTTCGTTCCAGTTATTGAGGTAAATAGATTAAGTGTAAATACATTAAGGGGATTTCTTTATGCCACTTAGGTTTAAAAAAATAATCTTTGGAGTATTTTACATTTTATTAAAAAAATACCCTTGTCCTGGTTGACATTTTCAAACTGCAAAAAGGGTTAAATATATTAAAAACCTGGAAAATGTATACTACCTGAAAAAGAACCTTTGGCAAGGTATTGTCATAGCCCTCTGTGGCCTCTGTGCATATTTCCATTAAAGCCCTGAAACCTGAAACCTGTTGTTTTTTAATTTAATCAGGAATGAAAAGGTCCAGCTATATCCTGACAACCCCCTGTTCATCCCCTGCTTACACTGAACGCATTCTCATGCTCTGGGAAGTTTTCAATTTTTTCCTCAATTTAACAAACAATATTTATTTTGACATAGTCGCAACCTTAAAGCGTGAACTCCATCTTCCTTTTAAATTCAATTTAACATATGAGTTATGGTTAAAATATGTGCATTTCGATATGTGTCACAATAACGAAAGAGATGAAATGGAAGAAAATGATCCCAAACCAAGCCTGTCCCAGAACTCCATGTAGCCAGGAAACAAAATGAGCACCAAAGTGTGAGATCCATAGACTTGAAGGACTCCATTCCAGAGACTAGTTTGAAACCTAGATTGAAATCCTAGTTTGAAAACTAGGATTGGAATGAGAAATGTAGAATGAAAATCAATGATAGGCGGCAGTGTTAGCATAATGGTTAAGGAACTGGACTTGTAACGCAAAGGTTGCAGGTTCGATCCCAGGTGGGGCACTGCTGTTGTACCCTTGAGCAAGGTAGTTAACCTGAATTGCTTCAGTAAATATCCAACTGTATGTAAAGAAATGTTAAACTGTATAAGTCGCTCTGGATGAGAGCTCTGTCTGCTAAAATGCCTAAAAATGTAAATGTGATATAAAAATGAGCTGCAGACTGTAGACCGACGCAAAATAAAGCCACAGACCACACTTGAAATGTTTGAAGGGGGGGGATTGCCCCTCATCTTTTAGAACAAAAAATGTACAGAAAGTGTGAGGTGTACAAGTGTACTATGTGTAATATGTGCTAGAGTACAGTTTAAGCTACCTCACCCTCTCATCAGATGCACACAAGCACACACGCACATGCAAACATGAATTGCCCTAAAGAACCATTAAGAGCACCCCCCCACCCCCCCGCCCCCGGTATTTCGCCTTCCAGTTATTCTGAAGGACGATCCTTTGTGTTTACCTAATAGCCTTATCTGTGTTGGCTTTGAAGTCACCTAGACTGCTGAGGCAGAACAGGCCAGAATCATAAAATGCATAGAGCCATCCCTGACATAGTAAATGTTGACTTCTCAGGCCATGTGCACACTGCTGCAGATACATTTAAAAATGCAGTTTTTATTAACTCGGCGCCAACTCTGGCTGACGTGTTTTTCTGAGTTTGACATTGGGCTGGAGCACAGCAAGTAAGAAATGTCATTGTACTGTGCACTTGTACCTATACATATGACAAATAAAGCTTGCACTTGGACTTGAACTTCATGTTGAAATGTTTTCGAAAGGTTGTCCGTCCACACTCAAACGCCAAAAACGCGTAACATTTCTTTAATGGGCATGTGCAGGAAACCTGAGGCAGCAACAGAGCAGGTTTATGCCATGGATGCAAAAGGTATTCTTATGCTTGTTTCTCATAGCAGTGTTCATTTGTGGACTGGAGTTTAAGGTCAGTCATGTTTGCAATGAGTACAATTTGAACAAACTTTTTTGTGAAAATTCACTGAGTGAAAATATGTACATCACAACATAATGACAGATGTTAACATTTCACCAGTTTCATTCTACATTCACACGTTATTCTTGTTAAACAACAGTTTGCACAAAAATTGTCCTTCCTGCCCTTCTGAAGTAAAAAAAATTTCTGCTACAATGTTTAGACATTAATTTGACCATATTTCATGGATCAAGAAAGTTTGTGAGTACATTTCTCACTCTTCTCCCGTTTGTAAAGCCATTGTCCTCACAGAGATCCATGGCACAGCAGCTGTGACTATAAAGCGCTTTGTCTCTTATGTAGGAATGCTGCTTGTACATTTATACAAAGCTATGTTTAACTCCAATAAAGCAATCAAATTAGATAGTAGAGAGAACAGCACTTGCACAACTTCGCCCACCACGTTGAATGTTTTGGCTACAGCCTGGGTCACATGACAATCATATGTCAGCGTTTTCGAAACCCTCTGTGTTCCCTGTCTATACTACAATGCGAGACCGGCGTTTTCAAATTTATTCACTTGGGAGAGCAGCTTCGAAAAGGTCAGTTTTCAGTGACAAAAATGTTGTCTTAGTGTGGATGGAAGGCCAAAGCGGAGAAAAAAATATGCGTCTTCAAATGTATCCGCATTAGTGTGGACATGGCCTCAGAATCATGGAAATGCAATTCTGCCATTTTGGACACAATTTTCCACAAGTCTACACACTGGGATGTACTACTCAAATAAAGTAAATGCAGGATTCTGCAAAGTCACCAAATCAAAATGACAGGATAATGCGTCAATCTGGGTATACATGGAACCAGTGCTGAGAAAATAGTCATGCAAAATATCAATCAGTTAGCACTGTGTTTTTTTGGTCTGATGGTCCCAGCAAGCAGTATAAGAACGTCTCTCTTCTCTCTGATGTGTCACCCACATTGGGATTTAAACTTGAACAACTTGGCTTTAAGAGGGAACGGTGTTACAGACGGGAAGTCTCAAACAGCCTTGGTAGTGTACCACATTGACAAAATTGAAATCCAAAAGTATTACAAACACCTTTCTCCACAGCTGAAACCTGTACCAGGCACAAGAAAGATCCATCAGGTGATCCCACATTAAAATAGTCTCTGGCACAGACAGCTTTCATGTTTTTGCAGCGAGCCACTAATTTGCCAATGTTTCAGTCCAATTAGGTTTGCTTTACATGGAGGCAATGGAGATTGCCAGTCAGATACACACTGCTGCCACTAAGCCAATGAGGGTAAACCCTTTGGCACAGTTCACAACTGAAATCACTGCTGACTATGTTAAAAATGGAGACTGGTTAGCAGTGGTGTGTGGTGAGCATTTGTGGTTAGCTAAAGAAATTGCTGAGGTAGATACTGACCATCAGGATGTAAAAGTTGAATTCCTGCACCCCCATGGCCCAAATGCAAATTTTCATCCCAAACAAGACAGAAAGGATGAATGCTTCTGCTCACTTGTCGACATTCTTGGCAAAACTGATGGGAAAAGCCATGCCACTGCGTACATGCAGAACAAGATAAATCAATAGTATTTCCCCAGAAGTAATAGATAGAGGGTGAGCATATTCACCGCTTACCACTGCCTACTTGCTCAACACTATGTATCCCTGCTTACTCCATTTAAAAAATAGAAAAAATTACTAACCTTTTCTTTCCCAGTGTTACAGATATGGCATGCAGCTGCAGGCAATGATGTCTATCGCTGTATTACTGCACTGATCTCTTGTGCAAACTATGATTGTTCCTACCATGTATTTATGCACATCTTGTAAGTTGCTCTGGATAAGAGCGTCTGCTAAATGCTTAAAATGTAAATGTAAATGTAAATGCTTTATCCCAGTGCGTCCCAAGTCTAATCATCTCCATTTCTAATCTCTCTTTGGTACCGTGCCTCTAATATACCTCCAACACCACCTTTTAAGGTTTCAGTTTATTGTGAAGCAGAAGTAAAGTCATTTGGTTCTTGTTGTCAATTCTGTCAAAATAAATATTAAATCTGTCAAATTCCATCTCACATTGTTCAAAAAATTTTTGATTTGCTTTTTGGTACATCAACAACCAAAACCAAAATGTTTTCAGAAAATGGTGCATAAAGCAAAAGTGAATGCCTCTGAGGTTTTGTTCTGAGCTGCCAAAGAAATCATAGTTTGCAGATGCTTAATTGTTTTACTTATTTTTAGAGTAGATAATATGTCCATTTTTATCATGTGCGGTCAACTCTATCATTGCTTGTTCACCATCAGATTGCAATCCGATTTTTCCCAGTTTTTCTCCCTAATTTGGAAGCCAATTATACCCTCTATTTATTTTGATTAACCCTCCCCCACGAACTTGCTGCCCATCTCTGCGGGGGAAGCTGCTCTCCGAGGCCTCCTTCGAGACGGAACTCATCAGATAGATTTTATAGAAAGATAGAAAAACATGTTAATTACTGTTCTACAAGTATGGTTGAACTGTTAAAATACTTTCTACGCTACACCTAAATAATTTGTGCTCTAAAATTCAAATAGGCACAGCTACGGGAAGAAATCCAAAACTGAAATAGAACGTTCCATTTCAAGTCATTCCAAAAAAACACTTCCAGTGCCAGCATTGCTGCTTAGAGTGGAAGATAGTGGTTGACATCACATGTGCAGTTGCCAACCGTTATCTTTCACTTACAACAACATACATATAACAACCCTGGAGCATCTCTACCACCATCTGGAGGCATTGGGTGGCTCCTAGCATGGCTATGGCATATGATCCATTACATGATTCTAGTACATTCAAAATTCCCTAGCCATCACCTGACAACAATTTCTGCCTTAGGAATCGACCCAGCAGCATGCTGCGATGACGCCTTCTGTCACCCACAGACAGCGGAAACATCCAGGGGGCACACTGAAACAGCGGCGACCGCGAGCATCTCACACAAGCGAGGCAGCGACGGCGACGCTCGCACCACCGGCACGCTAGTCGAGCGCGACGACGAGCCCCCGAGGGCCGAGCAGGGAGCCACGCGGGGAGGAGATTCCGCAGTGCGAGTCACGTGATCAGCAAGGCCGCCGATGAAAGGCTCCCATTGACGTCAGAGCGCCCGGTGGCACACAATGCGAGATGCGGGGAAGCAGAACACACACAGGCATTCATTAACCTGGGCGACGGAGACACGCCGACGGTTCAGCAGCCGCTCGCAAGCAGCCAGGGCATTCAGGAGCATTCATACCCTGCTCCACAGTTTAGACACAATCTATTATTAGGCTTGTCCCTTTGGGATGAAGGAACAATGGTTCATTAAATGGAGATGGGCTGACCAGGAGAGGCTGAGCATAAATAAGGACATGTTATGTAACTGAGGTGAATAATCATCTGAGGTGGCATGATGCAGTCTGAAGACGAACAATGCTTTTCAGGCTACTCGTGCATTATTCATATGCAAGACGGCGCTTTTTTACTCGATGTGAACAAATCCCTGGAACTTCATGACATCGTTTTGAATTTACTCCTATTCTTCCCCCATCAATTATTCCCAATATAAATGTTTTGAGTTACAAAAACTCACGCTCCAAACTTTCCAGAACACAAAATACAAAGCTAAATGTGAAATAATGTCAATGAATAACAATAAATAACCTAGACCTAACCTTTTACAATAATAAGTTTCAACAGCATGAAATCTTATCCTCACCAATGGGAGGAATAACAAAGAGGGAATAACTCTATTCAGAATGAGATGGCAACTGAAATGTATGTTTGCATATATATATACTGTATGTATATATACACTACCGGTCAAAAGTTTTAGAACACCCCCATTTTCCAGTTTTTACTGAAATCTAAGCAGTTCAAGTCCAGTGAATAACCTGAAATGGTACAAAGGTAAGCCTGCCAGAGGTAAAAAAAAAAATTCTAAAAAAAGTTTAGGTTACCAAAAACTGAAAAATAAGCAGTTTACCGCTTAACTTTGTACCATTTCAGGTTATTCACTGGACTTGAACTGCTTATATTTCAGTAAAAACTGGAAAATGGGGGTGTTCTAAAGTTTTTGAGCGATAGTGTATATACACACATATACACATACCCTCCAAATTATTCAAAACCTTGATAAATACCTGTATGGTACCCATTCTGGAATGTTACCCGTTAGCATCACAAAATATATTTCTACCATATTACTCTGGCTGACTCAGATGAACAATTATGGATCTATAAAGAGAACCCACAAATCCCCATGGAACAACTTTTCAATTACCATCTTAGTCATAGGTCCTTCACCTGCTAACTTAATTAGCAGCACACACAGCCTGGCACAAAGATACTGTAAAGGAATTAATCATATTTCACACATCCCACATAATAACTAATAACAAATAACTAAGCAAAATAGCCCAATGTACTGGGCCATGTCCTCATGGATATTACATGGCATTGACCTAACTAAAAAAGTACTTACCTAATCAAAAACCCAAGGAAATGTACAAATTGATAAATAGAAAAACATTCCAATACCTGCAAAGCTTAATTAAACCTTTTTAGTAAATATTCAGTTGACAATGGCAACGAACAGTACATATTATTAATTAAAGATTCTTATAGACATCTACTGTTAAAGGAAACATTTACAAAACACTTATTAATGCAAGTCATGATTATTCCTTCTTAGATAAAACACATCCCGAATTAATGGAGCGCATACACTGAGACAAGAAATAATACAGAAATACACCAGAAAAATATATGGAACTTGCATTTTGAATCCAGTAGAGACTGATGAACAATACTACTTCATAAATGCCATCCATCCATCCATCCATCCATTATCTAAGCCGCTTATTCCTGGTCAGGGTCTGGAGCCTGCATTTCCGGGCGAGAGGCAGGAATACACCCTGGACAGGTCGCCAATCCATCGCAGGGCACACACACCATTCACTCACACACTCATACCTACGGGCAATTTAGACTCTCCAATTAGCCTAACGTGCATGTCTTTGGACTGTGGGAGGAAACCAGAGTACCCGGAGGAAACCCACGCGGACACGGGAGAACATGCAAACTCCGCACAGAAAGGCCCCGGCCTGGATTCGAACCCGAGACCTTCTTACTGTGAAGCGACAGCGCTATCCACTGCACCACCGTGCCGCCCTACTTCATAAATGTTTCACACAAATTTTGAAATAATGTGCTAGACACCACTTTAAAATGTAGTGCAGTATAAAAGACACGTGGATGGAGCAGGGGAGTTGGACAGCATGGACAGAGTTAAATACTCTGAGGTTACTTTCACTTCTTCTCTGTGTTTGTGAAAGGATGTAGCCTATGAACAGGAAATGAAAGACCCCCACGGAAAATTGTCATTATTCTCAGGACTCTTAATAATGAAACCACTATTCAAGTATTGTATATCACATTCTAAACCAAATTCATGCAGAATAGCAAAACATAAGGAATCTGATTGTAGAAAAAAGCAATGCATAGGAAAAAGGTAGAAGGGAACGGGAGAGGACGTCCCCTTGAAAAGGGAGGTGGTGGTGGGATCAATAAGAATACAAAAAGAGAATTAAAAAAATGGAAATAATTGCAGTGTTTCATCTTCTCTAAATATTTCCCACACTACTGGTCTATATTATTATACTACAATAAAAATGACTATATATTCCACATTGTGTACAAGTAACAGCTAATCTAGAAGGAACATGTTTTTCCTTTCTCTTATTTATAGCCTTAATATCGGAACCCTGTACTGGTTCTCTGAACAGACGCAATCCAACCCTGCAGCGGCTACAAATTGGGAGCAGTTTTGGGTTTCTTGTAAAATACCACTTTTGTAGACAGAACTGAATTCTGACCACCGAGGTCCATCCAAGGTCAGCGCTGTTCAATAAATTATGAGGGAAATGTTCCATAAAGCGGTAATCCATCTCCTCTCTCGCCTTCTACCCTCCCACCACCCACCCTCCCCTAAAAAAAAAAAAACTGATTGAAAATACACAGCTGGGGAACGGCAGCATTCAAGGTCAAATATTATCTTCAAGAAAAAGGATTCTGTTCCCTGAAAACACGTGTGCTATTGTGTGTAATTTATTCTTCAATATACTGGGATTAAAAGAAAAAAAGAGCTCAAGCTCCATCATTTCAAGCTAATATACGTAAACACAACTAAGAGCTCCTGGATTTTCTCTATTCTGACCAGGGCCTTTTAATGCGGCAGAGATGGAAAATCCTGTGCCTAATATGCTAAGAATTTGACACCAGCAGACTCAGTACAGCAACTGTCTGTCTCCTTCCCCGCCAGAGAGAGGCCTGGTGCCCCCTCTGTCTCAGCGAATTAGAAGGGGTGATAGCCTTTATTTACCTCCTTTTCAGTCATTTGCCCTGGACTCACAGCACTGAGTATGGGACAGCAAATACATCCATATTTTTTTATACCTTCTTACTCCCTGTTATTTCTTTATTTTCCCCCAATTTGGAATTGCATTCCTAGGCCTGTCCCCTCGTTGCAACATCCTCCATCAATTTGGGACCGTACACACTAGCGTTCGCTCTCCTCCGAAACACCTGAAGCACAGCCGCTGATTCACTCTGTGATTCACCTGCTGAGCTGAGCAGTCATCGTTCCGGGAGGACTACCAAGCGGCGTTTGTTACTTATTTGTGCCTCTATAAACAGAAGCCTCCCCCCATCCCATGTGACAGCTGGACTGCATCTAGGATGTATTGCTGTATTGGGGGAGAAACTCTCCTACAATAACATGCTGGAACCATTTCTTTGTTTGCTCTGACAGAGGTGATTAATGGACACGCGTGATGAACCTCGAGTGATAGACCTGATCCTGGGTGGCCCTTGAAAAAAGATCTGTCTGTTTGTCTTGGCCTTCACCTATCTCACTTGCCTCTCCTCACAGCTCGGCCCCATCGCATCACTCTCAACATCTCCAAAATGGCCGCAGTGGGCTGATTGAGAGCTGACATCGGGCCCGCCTCCCCCTCTGACGTCAACCCGGGGCTCGAAGCAGAGCGCACTCTTTTATTCAGTACATCCCATCCATTATTCATCCACTGAAAACAATCTCCAACGCCAGTCATAGAGCGTTCTCTAGCTTTCTTTGAAATCACCCAGACCAGCAGCAGGCAGCAGGCTCCTCCCCCTTCCCCCCCCCATCTAGACAAATGTTTGGTCCAATTGTCTAGATGAGCTGAGGCTTTTTAGCAAGACATTGGTGGTATGTGTCTTGCGAATCAAATTTGAAGAATATATGTCATGTGTCGAATAAAAGCCTGCCTGCTGTTTCCTTGGTTACATGTGTACCAGGCCACAAAAAAAACTCTAAAACAAAACGTGTGTTTGTGTAGCGGGGGTGGGGTTAGTTATTTGGTTATATTTTTCAGGGAATAGGAAAATTCACTATGAGATTTTCAGTTGCCCACAGTATGGCTTATAGTATAGGCATAGTGAGTATTCAAATCATAAACTGAGGGTGGTAAGGTCAAGTCCCAGATGGAGCTCTGTTTGTATCCCTGACCAAGATACTACTTCAGTAAATGTATCCAGCTGTATAAATGGATAATAACTGTCCCAGATTAGGGTGTCTGTCAAGCAAATAAATAATGTACAATGTAAGCGATTACCTCGCTTCCTGTGTATCCTCAATGAACTGAACTGAACTGAAAATGTACCCTCAGTACACACAGAAAGCACGGCCAGAAAACAATGCCAGAAATGTCAATGATTCCTTAAAACAAAACTGCACCTATTAGCCTATGCACTTTCTCCTTAACAAAAGGTGGGTCAACTGATTTGCAGCAGTAGAACCAGTCTACTGTACTCTTCTGCGTTGGATTTAGAATCAGCCATTTACTGGTTGTGCAAGTTTTCAAACTGCTCTGTCTGACATCAGTAAGTGAATATGACAAAATACTGGCCTGGAGTGGCTTACCAGGCACTAAGAATAGAAATACGGAGCTCTCAAATGCGGAAGGCTTTTGTGATTTTTGATGACAGAACATTCTAAAGATGGTGAACAAACGTATGGGGTTACATATAAATAAGTCCGTACGAAATTAATCAAAGCAAATTACAAGGTTAGGTTATATTTGTATTAAGCCGTTCCCTTAAATAAATGCAATTCAGCCCGGCGAATCGATTAAATGCAGGGATTACTTTTCTGCAAGGGATTAAAGGTCTTCTGTAAGCTGCTGAATTTATGAGTCAATATTTGACAGCTTAGTACATCCCTTTGTTTGATTTATGGAATACAATAAAGATGTAGTCTAGAGAGATATATTCATGGGGGTTCTTGCCTGGGTTTCTGACATAGTTTGCACTCAAGACGCAATCACAATTTTGATAATGCAAACTATGCATTCCAATTTCTCTATAAGAGTTTCAAAATATGGAGTCTAGATAAATCCAGAGAATTCTGGTGAACTATCTTCACTTATTTATTTTTTAATTTGGTTAATGATTTTCCCCCGTTTTTCTCCCAATTATACCCTCTATTGGTCCACCTATCACCTCCAGAAGCCCGCCGTCTGCAGCTATGGGACCATCCACTACTCTGGGACTGGTAGTGGCAGGGACAGTAAACGGCCTCCTTCGAGACGGAACTCACCCAAGAGCCAACCGTGATTCCGATACCTCCAGAGAAGCTTTCTGTGCATGCGGCGAGCTCATGTTGGCTTCCCTCCCCCCTCCCCCTGTGGCAGACAGCTAATCGCCGCCCTTGAGCGAGACTCCTGGCCAGAGATGGGGAATCGAACCCCAGCCACAGTGGGCGACCTGCACTCCAGGCAAGTGCCTTTAACATTTGCACCACCCAGGGGCCCAAGTGTCTTGATTTTTATGATCTCCCTCGGTCCTCATAATTCTGGTCCTGGCTAATTGTGCCATCTTGTGCCACCAATATGCCAATCGGACAGGGAGCGCTACAACAGTGGACATACTCGTAGCAAGGGGACACTGATCCTGCAATAACCCAAAGAACCACCACTGCCTTACATTTGACATTTTAGGCATTTAGCAGACGCTCTTATCCAGAGCGACTTACAGTTTACATTCCTTTACATACAATCCATTTATACAGCTGGATATTTTACTGAAGCAATTCAGGTTCAGTACCTTGCTCAAGGGCACAACAGCAATTGAACCTGCAACCTCTGAGTTACAAGCCCTGCTCCCTAACCATTACACTCCACTGCTGGGCCTTAAATCCACTCTACCCCTGGCAGAACCAAGCCAACTGTGTCCCAATTGGCTGTATACCCTCATAGTCGGTTAATGACATAGATCAGACTCAAGCTACATTTAGGCTATCAGGGCCCAGCCTGTGTTTGTTTTGACTGCCTTTACCGACTACTTGGCAACCCTTGAGCCTCATAATTCCATCCAATTTCAAAATGTAAAAGAGTGTTTGAAAACATTGTGCTGGTTTTGCCTAGCCACAAATACATGTTATACATAACAAGTCGGATTTGTCATCCAAATACCTCCAAATAGCATCCGTCCGAATCTCCATAGCTTTCATTTTTAATTTAAATGTTGTAAGATGAACTAAAAATATCAGTGGAAGTCGTCTCTCTGGAGTGGCATTAATGAAATGTATCCCTAATCGATTCCCATCTTTGATGGTCACACTTTTAAATATCTTGTCAGACTCCCTTGTTTAGAGTAATCTGTCATGTTACAGCAGGGACTTGTACAGTCATACCATACTCATTTAATCTCTATCTATATGGTCATAAAACAAGCAGCATTCAAGTGGAATAAATATTGCAATAGATGCACTAAATGGCAAACCCTGATGCCATACAATCAAATAAAACCAACAGGTGACATTTTTTCGACCCCAGGCAAATCTGCAGCAACATTTCTTTAATTCTCCAATGGAAAAGATGAGTTATGCAGGAGTGATTTAACACTCAACAATTTATTCACTTATCTCTTTCCAAAATAATATGTGATGTAAACCTTATACCATGGCTGTCAGCCACCAGATCTCATCCTAATTGAACACTTATGGGAGATTCAGGAGTGGCGCCTGAGACAGCGTTTTCCACCACCATCAACAAAACACCAAATGATGAAATTTCTTGTGGAAAAATGATGTTGCATCCCTCCAATAGAGTTCCAGACAAATCTATGCCAAGGCAAATTGAAGCTGTTCTGGCAGCTCGTGGTGGCCCAACACCCTATTAAGACACTTTACTGTGGGTATAAAAAGTATTCATTGTATTTATCAAAGTATTCATTGTAGTAATTCATCAAGTATTCACAGTATTGGCATGTTTTATATTTTATTTTCTTACTTCATGGAATTAAAATGGATTTAATTGGGATTTATTGTCAATGTTCAACACAAAATACTCTATAATGTAAAATAAAAAACAACAACTCTAAAGCTTTTTCTTAATTAATTACAGATAAAAAACAGACAATAATTGATTCCATAAGTATTCACCCCCCATTGACTTAATAGTTGGTTGAAGCACCTTTAGCGGCAATTATAGCTATAAGTCTATTTGGGTAAGCAGTCTACCGGCTTTGCATCATCTGGACACTGCAAGTTTCACCCATTTTTTGTTACAAAATTGCTCAAGATCCATCAGGTTGGATGGGGACCATTGGTGAACAGCAATTTTGAAAACCGGAGCACTGTTAAGTCCATCAGAAAAAAAGTTGCACTTAACATACTTGTGGTCAAACCCCCAGTACTGCATGCAAGGCGGTGTACATGCAATTGCCCTACACAAGCAGTCCTGACATTTCGGCCGTCCTGCTGATGCCATTACAGTGACCGTCTCTAAATGGTGTACAGGTAGACTACAGAGTACATAAGGTGCACTTCAAATCAAGTCTAGTGCTGATTGTGGGAGGCTAAGCTCGCCTCTCTGTAAAGACACCTGCTTGTTCGCCTTTCTGAGCCAGAGAAGGTGAGATAGCAGGTGGGCTAACTGACATGTTTGTGAATTCCCCAGGAATGTGATTCCACAATTAAGTTGAATGACAGCCTGACAGTAATAAAAATGTCCCTAGCAGGGGCATCTTCTGTACCACTTTTGACAATACATCCAAGTAGAATTTTACATACACACCTGCCTTCTGTAATATCAGATGATGTTTTAGACTTGTGCGCTGCAGTGAATGCTGGGATTACTCAGATCAGGGCCGATCAATGCTGAGAGAGGAAACACTCTGCAGGACTGAGGGGAAGGAGTCACGTTTGGCCCCGGCAAAGCAGCTAAAGAACAGCTGTACCAGAACATCACGCTTCTGCTTTATTAGCTGCCAAATCATAAGTGATACTTAACCTGCAGATTTGTGCCTCTAAATGGATTTTCTGCACTCCCAAGAACACGTTACTCAGCATGTATGGAGAAGGTGTGAAGTGTCCTCTCTCACAGCCGTTACCAGAACAGGCCCCGGAGGCGTTTGAAGAAACGATCGCTATCTCGGTTCCCGACGCAAGCAGCTGCAGCGTTTGAAGTGCGCCTGTCACACGACGGCGTGAACGGCTGGCGCTAAAATCGGTCCGGTGATGAACGTCTCTCTGTGAGTCACCGTGGCTCTGATCCGTGCGGAAAGCGCATTCGGCTTAAACAAACGGGGTCTTGTGCGGCGGGGCTGCCAATCAGATCAATCACCGCTCCGCCTTTGGACGGCTCCGTCTCTTTTGTCCGATCCTCTCCTGGCTGCTGCGTTTTGCATTTGATGTGGAAATATCGTTCGGTCACTCCAGCAGCAGCCAACGCCAGCCATTCATAAGCATCGCACTCTTGCAGCAGAAAGCAAGCCAAGTCCTTGCTGTCATAGTACAACAGAAATGACATACTGTCAATAGGGATATGGGTACAAATATCTCTTAGGTCAGTTTCTGGTCAGAGTCAAGGTCATAAACTGTACATTAGGAGGTAGTGACCTCATATCACCACACAAACAGCTGAGAATACTCAATGCATGACATCACTATGCCCACTATGATATATGCCACTCCTTCCCTCTCTCTATGCACTGTGTGATGGAGGGGGTGAGGGTGGGGGTAGGGAGTCCAGATGTCCTGTATTATACGGGACAGTCCTGCATTTAGACTCATTGGCCCGCGTCTCACAACAACGGACATTGTCCTGCATTTGAATAAAATATCATCCCCCCCATGTCAACAAATGCGTTTCAGAGTTCTCTCACTTCGTTATTTTGATTCTCACGCTATTTTAAAAAGTATGAACTTTCATGGATGTAAAAAAATGGATATGCTCAATAATATCAACTCAACAATATTTCCCATCAGTTCCATGAATTTATCCCTTGTCCTGCATTTGGACTGGGGGTGGGGGTGGGGCGGGAGGTGGGCAATGAGGAGGTGGAGCCATAATGTTTAGTGTGAGAGGGGGGAACTAACAGGATTACAATCCACTCATGGAATTTGCATGGGCTGTAAGAACATAGATTTGGCACAGCCCCGTCCTGCTAGGGGTTTATTTACCCTAAACTCCTGACAGTGAATTTATCTGCAGAAAGACAAGTCATCACTCAAACAGTTTTTTTAAGGAAGAAACGCTCGCTTCAATAAACAAACTAGCAGTACACTCCAAACAGCTTAGATGCATCAGAGTCTTATTGCTTCCTCATGTCAGACACATTTTGCCAAAAAAGGCACATGAAAATGAACAAATATTGATGCATATGTGTATGCATATTATAGTGCTTAGTCTTAAAGGGTTAGGGTTAGGCCTTATAATGCAGCCAAAACAATGCGAAACAGGACAGATGCACTCAGGTCTATATTTCCTGAACATATACTGATGAAAAAGAGGCTCACCTGCACTACCATGAATAGGTGTCTTGTTTTCAGGCAGTGGATTCGATTCATTAGTCAAATCGATTGCAAAAGAAACTCATCTTGAAGGGATTCATGTCGTGATGTCTGCAATGTTCTGCGAGTTCTGCATGGTCGCGCTCACCGGTCACCAAAATAATGACCGCTTTCATGTGCAGGTGTTATGGGAATCCTCGTCCCACGTCATAAGATACAGTATTGATCGGTGGTGCTCAACCCTGGCCCTGGAGAGCCACAGGGTCTGCTGGCTTTTCCTGTCACCTTAAAACCAACGATCAATTCACACCCAAGAAAGCAGGTGAAGTGAGTTACTGTGGGAACTGTGAGGACTGTGATTAATTGTGAAATCAACTGCTTTATTTGATCAATTAAGTGCTGAGTAACAATGAGCAGCAATGGAAACCACCGGACCCTGTGGCTCTCCAGGGCTTTAGGACCACTGGTATAGATCTAAAAAAAATACAAATAGGACCCCAGGGAGGACCAGAGGCTCATTTTTATGGTTTACTTGACTTCAAGGTTTAACTGGTGAAACAAGAGACTCAATTTACAATAGAAAGAACAAATGTGATATTTTGTGAATACAGTAAAAACATGGACTAATCTGATCCAGACTGGGCTGGCGCATGTATCTGTGTGTTTGGGGAGGCCACACAAAGACGTGACAAGGTTCTGTACCCAGGAAGAGGTTTAAAAGCCCTCACATTCAAACATCTTTATCAAAAGATAATCTCCTTTTTCTCGGAGTACTGCCATTACAAAGCATTGTTTTGAAATCGCTTCCATTATTTTATTGGAGACTGCTTTACTGTGAAGTTATATTTAGGTGCCTTTAATGCCAAAATAATCCAGCGAAGAACTTTGGCATTGGCAAATCTATGAACTTTGTTTTTTGTGGACTGGAGGAGCATAATATACTTTAACAGGCACATCATTCTGAAATGTACCCTAGGCTGTCTGCAGACTCAGGGAAAGTACAAACAGAAACGTTTGTTTTCACAAAACTTTGACTTGAAAATAATATGATACGACTTAATGATTTACTGACTTTTGGCAAGACATGAAATGAATTGCTACATTGTCTAGGGTAAAACGATTAGTTTGACACGGAAAAACAAACCAGTCTGTAATAGGCTTCAGATTCTAAAATGACTGTCATGTGTTTTTGAAACATTATATCACAAGTAAAAGACTACATTTTACATTCATATATGGTTTGATGTTATATTTAAACCAACATTAAACCAGAAGCCATCTTATGACGGTCTCATACATCTGATGCATATACTCTATATTGTGTGTATGTGTGTGTCCGTATAATTTAAGTTTGTGCATTTGTATGTTATTGAGTTGTGATGCACATTGTTTTCCCAGTCTGAAATCAAAATTGAAATCACAACGGACAATGAAACTAAACAGTGACAGCATGACAGTTTGACATTATGGCAGTAATGAATAAAAGCTTCTTAGCAGAAATGGCATTTTTGCACAGAAAATCAGATGACCAATGAATGAAGAAGCATTAAATATAACTAATAATTGACGACAGATGACATATGATCTTTAAACAACCGTTTAGGCATACACATTTTTGTGAATGCTGCAGTATAAAATTATTTTGGTCACTGCTATTTCTGAAAATAATACTGCTGACAAATTGAATCTGCTGACAAAGGTCAGCAATACATTTTACTGGCATTTTTGCATTGACATTATGCCTTGCAGCTTTTTATCGTCTTTCGTAGTCTGACATTTAAAAGATGCAAAAGATTATACTTTTAGATAAGATACATCTCTCCCTTTAATGATCAGATCAGAGATAAGATGAATGATTCTTACCACACATAGACTTTACAGTCTCACAATAATTTCTGCAATTTTCGTATAGTAAAGGCAAAGGCAGTCCAAAATGATCCTAATTGACTGCAATTAATGTGCTTGAAAGTTTATCTGCAAAGCCATTTATACTTATTTTTGAATCAATGTGCATTTGATTGCCTCACCAGAGACAGTTTATGGGCTTTGTCTAGATTATCATTAAGACTTTTAATGATTTTACAGCCGGCGCAATTGTAATAGATGGCAGATGGCATTTCACATTGAGGATCATTTACCTTCCTGAGATCCTACCGCCAGAGTCTATACAAAAAACGTACGGCAACTCGATATCCTGCAGTCATACTCCTAGAATGCAGTTTCCATTTACGGCCTTATGTATTCCAATGAAAAACAAATGTAGACAAAGACACATCAAAATCATAAGGTGAAACAGCAATAATCAGTCAGAAATTCTTCCTACTTCATTATACACAATATACTACAGCACAATCCCAAAGCAAATGATAGAAACCATGGCCCTGATTCATTCCTCCCAACAATGAACCCCACAGATGTTTCTGGAGTCGTTCACAAACTTATAGCTAGCCAGTTATTAGATACAAAATGCTTCATACCTGAGAGACAAGACAACCCAAATCATTGATTATGAATGTCCCATTGTATAAATATAATTAGGTGCCTTCTAATTCCCTGAAGTTTCAATTAGGTTATGCATTAACCCTCTGAGCACACTTTCCAATGCTTAAACCCGATGCTTTATATATTTTCACATTTTCACTAATCAGCCATTAATTAATACTGCATTCTGTCATCTGCCCTATTACATGTTACTATATTATGTTACTCTTTATATTCTGGACAGGTTTTGAGTGGTAAAACACTATACATTCCCCGTATAGTGTTTTGTTAAAATCGTACCTCTATAGGTAGCACCGGGAACAGACTAACATGGCCGTTGACTATGTCACATCCTCATGCCTTTGTGTGTGGTTCTATAAGGTAAAGTTAGGAGGTAAGGCGTCCGCTGTCTTTTTCCAACAGCTTTCACTCTATTCCTTCCTTCTTTCATTTTGAAAGGAAATTAGCCACACTATCGGTGGCAATGCCACATCCACGTGGCATTGCGTAAACAGTATGCCCTCCGAGCGGCACACAGTTTCGGAATTGGAGGAAGTGGCTAAAATTGAGAAGCAGGCCTGTCTGTGGACTCTCTCACCAGCAAGCCCTCTGAGAGCACTGCCTGATATCTGACTGACAACAGCATCTCGGCCAATTAAAGACTGTGTATGGGTGTGTAGGCACCTCCCCCCCCATGCTGACGGTGGTTGCGTAACATGGTAGGGTCGGGGTGCAGAGTGTGCGGACAGAGATTAGGCTGAGAGAGACGGGGGGCTGGACGCTGAAGGCACCCGGGACCTCTCTTTCATTTGTCATCTCTCCCGTTCTTAAAATGCAATTAACCTTGGCTGTCTGGGGCTGGCTGCCATGCATTTTCCAATTATATTTTAAATGGGAGGAGAAAAGGATAGGCAGAAGGAGAGGGAGGTGGGATCAAGAAATTCTATCCTTCGCCATTGTCTTTCCTCTCTTTGGTTTAAATGCTTTTTACTTTCTTTTTTTTCGCTTATGAGTCTGACGTGTAATGTGAAAACAAGGCCCTTTTTACCATACAGAAGTGTGCCATGAAAACACGAATTAGTGGCACAGCAACAGAACAGTTGCACTGACACTATGGGAAGACAGAATGTTGTTTACAGACTCTCAAACGATGGTGACATCATCATTCTCTACTATTTATCAGTCAATTATTTTAGTCAATATTGTTAGTAAGTCTATATTGTAATTAAACTTTCTATTTTGATGTGACCATCTTGGATGGCTCTATGTTTTGGTTCTGCCTAAATATTTAGTAAATCAATAATTCACTTTTTTTTTAAAGCAGTTCTTCCTATATGATTCTGGAGTGTTAGAGAGGAGAACCTATCGACAATATGTACAGACCTGCTCAGCCTCCCAGTGCAAACATAAGGCTTTCAAACAAGTCTGCCCTCTAGTGACACATTGCAGAAGATATTGCAGACCTCACCTTATTTTCAATATCAGCACCTTTGCGTCCGTCTCACACAGCAATATAAGGCTCAAATAAAATGAATTACATACATATAATGATAGCAATAACATATTATAATATTATAATTAATAACAACCAGTACATACATTTTATGTCTAAGAAAGACAACTCTTTTTGTTTAGGTAATACCACATGTCAATAAAAGAAAGTACTGCTCATAAATACAGTCATTCAGAGACTATTTTTTCAATTAGAGATACAGTGTAGAAACAACCTCCAGCACAGAAATGGCTTTTGGGGAAATCTTGGCTTGGGCCTGTGAAGAACAGGCCTCTGTTGTGTTTCAGTTGTAAGATACTCCAACAAAACAAAACTGAAGAGACAGCGGTTACTTTGACGCATTAAAAGATGTACCGTGTGGTTTAAGCTTTTCGGCAACTTTACTGCACAGACATATATTTCACACCCACTCCCCAAGCATAGTTTTGATTCACATCATGAAATGGTACCTCTGAAATACATTATTTGCATTCACATTTTATTCACACTGTTCAGATTAATCTTCCCACATAGACTTTAAGGCATCGGTGAAACTGCGTGTGACTCATCCCAAACCCTTCCGCCCTGCCGCCTGATTTTTTCCCTTCCACACAGACCTACATCCCCGGGCGTGATACCCACACCTACCCCCCCAACCAACACTCGGCTGACTTGGGGCTTGATTTGACACCACTCATATTTGACCTTGGGCCAAACACCAATGACTTTCTAACTTCACTTTTTAACTTTACTTTAGGGGGATTTTTACTATTATGTATCACTAAATATGCATTCAGGTGTGTATCTTCATCTGTATAGCATGCCTGATTTCATGCCTTGTTCATGCCATCACTTTGCCTCCATAGCTTTAGTGGCTTCATATGACGCACCTTTGCAGCTGGCTCAAGGCAATCTCTTTCTCGTTGACGCAAGACAATACACAGTATACACCTGTACAAACAAAATAAATATGTTGTACTACATTTACATTTAGACAACGCTACATTATCATTCAATAAAGCCTAAATAAACAATAAACTTAATAAACATCCTCATGCCTTCAATAAACTTAAATCATAAGCTATGATTGTTACCACAGTTTCATCCTTCCTTAGTTCAGAAAAACATGATAAGCAGTAATAGGATTAAACACACAACCTCTGTCTGTTTGTTTCTGAGTTTGAGGCCAACCCTGTCAGAGCGAGGAAAAATGAAGAAGGTGAAATCGATAAACTCCCTGGATCGCGCAAAGTGACGACTCTATTTTTAGGGCTGTGAACCCTTTTCCCCCGGAGGGGATGCAGAGCAGGCCTGTGCACTACTTCCTCTGCTGTGAGGCCCGGGTGTGGGGCGCCGGTAACGGCTGGCCCTCCCCAGCCGCCGCGCGTCTCCGAGGCAAGGCCCGGCGGTTCAGCACCACGGAGAGCTCCACGGAGCAGGTGCACGGCGAACACGGGCGAACCCAAAGGTGAGCTCCCGCGGAGGTGATTACCACTTTTTCCACAAGAGGGACCACCTCCGGGACGCGCGCAGCCTATTTCCACCTCAGCTAGCGTGCCAGCTTTCTCCCCAAACAACAGGCCAGAGCACAGCCGGCTAACACTCCCCCCACCCCCACCCCCCCGCGCAACTCTGCAAGCCTTACTCACATAAAAATGTCGGAGCGCAAGGCGCCAAGCCGCTCCATAAATACAACGATGATGACCCAAATCGTCACTTAGGTGAAGCCATGCAGGCACGGTTCATTTACTTTATGTTATTATAGCTGTCCCCAGTTAATTAAATGTAGGGTTTTTGTGTGTATCTATTTTCCATATCATAAATGCTTCAAAATGTTTGAAGAGCTAGGGCCGATCCTAGCACACAATGACACCGTTTATTACAAATACTGTAACCTGCCAAGGTTGTAAATGTTTAATTGAAGTAAATTATAAATGCTTCATATAAAAGTGCAGATGATTTACACACTTCTGGAGTCAAGAGTTTTGCTGTGACCTAAAAGGAATAGAAGTCATGGACGTGCTCGGTAGAGGTTTACAAACACAGGGCTCAGTTGCCGTCTACTTGCAGCCTTGGAGGTCATTCACAGAGAAGGACAACTGCGCATTGAGCCTCATTACACATACACACAGACATATACAGATTCTCTCAACACCTCTAGCAAAACAACTCGATATCAATGACATACACACAAACAGTCATCCATGTGTTAAATATATTTATGAGTTACATCCCTCGGATAGGGCGATAAGCCATTCCTGATCCCTACAAGTATTGTAGTGAAACCTGTCCCTGGTCAAAGCCAACAAGGCTGTCACAGAGAGCAATATTTATGACAAATAACTCTAAATAAATCTAGTAATGAAATCTGTCCAGGCATTTTGTGTTGAAAAACAGTCAAGACACAGTAATGACTTAACAAAGTTCTCAGTGTATGAGGCGAAATATCCCTAGTGAGAAAAATGTCAAAGAAATGGACATTGAAACAATATTTATCACAAAAAAATCTAAATCTAGTAATTAAATCTGTCCAGGTATTTTGTGTTAAAGAAACAGGAAAGACACATTCGTAATAACTCAACAAAGTTCTTAGCGTATGAGGCAAAATATCACTAGTGAGAAAAATGTCAAAAAACTTTCCAAACTGTCCAAAAATAAAACATGTAACCCACCAGTTGGAAATGGCACATCTCCAGAATTACTAGAGTTAGAATGATAAATCTGGCAAGTTATGTCAAAACTTCAAGATTGATTTCTTGAGAGCATTACATTTTAAACATGATAATAAAAAAGCATTCCTTTCCAAAATGGAATCGTGGAACGACAGAATACATCAATATGTCCATATTTACATGTGTTACTGCCATCGTCACGTCTCTCCTCAAGAACAGACGCTTCCATACTGCTAGACCCTGTGTTCTTTACAGCCCACAGTTCCTCTTGTAATGGTAGCCGCCGAACATTGACGCCATTGCCAAACAAGGACTCTTGGGAGCGTTTTATATAACGTGACAGGGGAAACCTGAAGGCGTGCTTTCCAATAAAAGCACTCACGGCCAACACATTATTATTATAATCTTGTGTCCTCACAATTCCATGACAGCTCAGCAATTATGGAAGATTCTTTGTTCAAATTGCATTGTTTTTCATTTGATTAATTTGTCATTTGGTGAGGAACAAGCCGGTTGAGGCCGATTTTAGTCTGATCTCACTTAAGCTTTTCCCCTGTAATCAGTAAAAGCCACATCTTAAATGAAGACCTTCCTATAATCTCCTAACATTAATGGGCTTCGCTTGATGTCATTTCGGCATTGGTTTATTTGTTGCTTATACCAAATTGTATTTAAAAAAAAAAAACCTTTGGTAACAACAGATTTATTGACTCCCAGTTGCTTCAACGCAGAAATAAAATAGGTGTCAAATTCCAATTTCCAAATCCAAGGTGAGATAACAGCTAATATCAAACAATACCTCATCGCTGACATTTTGCTGCACTGTCATCAAGGAAGGTTGAATGCCGCTGTCAAACCACGCCGAAAGCAAAGGAGGTCAGTTAAAAAAGTTGTGTAATTAATGGCCACAGAAGGCACTGAGAGAGATTGTGGGACACACAAGCTCTTTAATTACAAAGAGACAGAATTCAAAAGGACCTGTCAAAATAATTCAACCTACCTATAATGATTCATGTTTTGAATACATAAGACCAGTAAAAGGCCAGTAGCAGTAGCAATAGGTCGTCATGCAGATAGATGGATGTGAACAAAGCAGCCAGATTAAACAGGATCAACACAGTGGCTCTCTCTCCAGGTAAATTCAGTCATCTCCCTACAGTACATATACCCAACAGCATACAACAGCCAGACTGAAATGACAATAAGCGCTGGCAATACACTCACACTGAAAGCTTTCCAGTTTTCCCTAACCTCATCTCCACCTTCAACACCAATGGAGAGACCATTAAATCTTTTGAGTTAAAAACAGGAAGATAAATCTAAAAGTTGTAAACAGGCACAACATGCAAAAGACAGAATGAATTTACACCAGTGATCTTGTTTTATTTAAGTACCACTTATAAAACAGATATAAAAAAATGCACAACAAGGCCTCCCACATGGTCTAGTGGTTTCAACGTCCGATGCTGGCCACAGCGACCGGGGTTCGATTCCCCGTCGCGCCAGAGTCAGCTCTGGCGGGGAGTGCCACCGGGGGCGGCAAATTGGCTGTCCGCCACAGGGAGGGGGGAGGAAAGCCGACACAGTTCGCTGCGCACAGGAGTGGTTCTGGGGTGCCGGAATTACAGTCGACAGCACAACGAGTGCTGTCTCGGAGGAGGCAGCACTTCGCCATTGTCACTGCCGGTCACAGGGCTACGGCAGCAAACTACGAGGGAGGGGATTGAACTAAGCACAGCGGGAGTAATTGGCTACCAAATTGGAAGAAAAACTATCCCCCCAAAAAAAGCACAACAAATACTGAATAAATTGAATTCAATTGAATTGCTTGATAGATTCACATTCCCTTTCAGTGTGTTTGTGAGACAAAAGCCTTACACAGCTCATTAAAGATGGTGACAAAACAACAGCATCTACCAACGGCACTGCAAAGCCACAAACAGACACCCATTGTGGTGACTAATGCATTCTGGGAGAGATCTGCTGCTGCTTCACTGAAGATCATTGCCGTTCGTCTAAAGACAAAATTAAAAACATTCCATGGTGACATGGGTTCCAAACTGTGACCCCTAAGGAGAAATGTGAGCAGGTGGGGCACATGATAATTCAATGATTTTCAGGAAGGGAATGCTTAGTTTGTCATGAAGTGCTGAAAAGTTACATTTGGTTAGATTGCACGCCGCTACAGTTATGCAGTCAGTCTCCTTCTCACCCCACTGCAGTATATGTATCTATCTGTGGTATGGCTATTCTATAGGGACACTCATTCAATAAACTGTAATGTGTTAAATTGTTTTTTAATGTGCTTAATGGCATTCCTCTCATGTTACAGATCAATTCTAGAATCCTGGAACATATAGATTTATTTTGCCTTCATTAAGTTTGACATACAGAGTGAGTTAGGAACACGTAGCTGAGCGTGAGACAATGTGTTCAGAAGCCAAAACGATCCAGCCTAACAAGCATATCAATCCTTTTTGTTTTGAGATCTTATTTTTTTATTTTTTTATTTTTTTTACATTTGTTTCAGATTTTCTCCCATTTTCTCCCAATTTGGTAGCCAATTAGACCCGCTATTTTACGTCAATCCCCCTAGTAATGTGAGTTCTAACAAGCATATCAAACCCGGTACCCACTATATGCAGCGAACGTCACGTCGGCTCCCCTCCCCCTCCCTGGGGCGGACAGCCAATCGCCGCCCCCTTTTGTTTTGAACCACTGATCTTTTTATTCTAAGAGAAACACTCCAATTTAAATGTATACAATAAGACAGATGCAGCTTTCTGAAACGTCTTTTTAGGAGCAGACCCACGTCCAGTACTTCTTCCCTGTTACCGAGGGCAGAAGAGCCCAAAGGCTTTCTGCTTCTTTATCTACATGTTCACAACATACTTTGGTTTGAGAGTACCAGGATCGAGTCATACTCTAACCTAACACAAAGGTCACAATTCAATATCCATGAGACATAGCACTTTTTGGGAGGCAGATTGGTACTTTACATTTCAGTTCATGAGCCCCTCTACATTTTTCACATCGAGAGCAGTGTATACATTTGTTGTGTTTGTTATACGCTTCTGAAGCACTTAAATTCTGTCAAATCTAGGCCAATGTCAACAACAATACATTAATGAAATTGTTGAGCACCACGCTGAAAGGCTAAAATGCCTCCTACCGTCATCCCAGCAATAATATGTCAAATTAAGGCTAAACGGCTGCGTTTTGTAACTCGTCGTCTGTCAAATGTGGCTGCTTTAGAGACAGTCTGCACAGACACCGAGGAGTAATTAGAGATTTTGCCCGATAGAGACTGCACTGAAACTGTCCAGTTTGAGGTGATGGGATTCAGACAGCCTCCATTAGATGTCTGGAAGGGATGAAGCTAGGGGCACCACCTCTCCATCCAAGCATTTAGTGACATCTGCAAGGTCATTGTTATTAGTGCCTAACCGCACGACTAAGAAGACAGCAGAAAGGGATTTTAAAACAAATGTCCTCATATAAAGGTCAGCGGACACAGAAAAGCAACATGACAAAGAAAACTAAAGCTTTGCTGGGGGAAAGCTAACATTTTGATAGTAAGAAACACTTTTCTGTGTTTTTACTATCAAAAACACAGAAAGTTTTGGGGTGAGCGGTCATGAATCATTTTAATTGCATGCCACTTTTTAAGTTTTGTGTGAGAATGCACTGCACTGCGTGACTCTGAATGGATGACTAATGGCTCACCAAAACCGGGCAATTCTTTGTGTTATCCCTTATACTATTATCACAACAGACTGGACATGAAGAGAAAGCCTCAACAATAGCCTAGCTGAGTGTAACACTTGAAGACATGGCAAAAGGCTATTGAAACAACTTTGCGCAGAAGGGAATGAAGGCCATTCAGCCACTCAGCCCTTAGATGGCCGGAGATATTTCTTTTGTGTTGTTTTTACTCCTTCTTTTTCCCCAGAAGCGGAGCGAGCAGAAAACCTGAATGTTTCTCAGAAACTCCGAGGCGAGTAACTTTAAACGTGCAAGTTATTTCCAGCCCTCGCTGCTGCCACACAGACAGATCTCCTCCTGGCTAGCGGCACTCAGCTTTAGCTCGCATAAATATTTCAGGGCGTATTATCGGCTAGAAAAATGCAAAGAATGCCAAAGTCAGGAAAACGCATTGAAGCCAGCCCGAGGTTGCACAGCACAGCTGCGGCGGCGGGCGCTTTTGTGTTCTGGGCCATTTTTTCGTTCGGTTACGTACCTTCCTGAACAACTGAAAACATCCAGACAGAAAAGAATCTGAGCCACCCACAGTCAAAAGTGCAGTCCTTGCTCATAAAAAATTACCTTTGCAGCGGTGCCAATGTACTCCATGGTTAACGGGACACTTTAATATCAATTGTTGAGTTAATCCAGGAGGCAGCTGGGGCCTAATGGTCTCTCTCCATGCTTTGATTCCTATAAATCAAGGCCCAGGCCTCTCTAAGATCTCTCTCATCTCTAAAGAGAGGTTGACCTCGTGACCCCTCCTCTTGCACGGGCGACGTGTGTTCATAACGGCAACGGCAGCTTATGTAACGTTGGCCTCTTGATACCGCGAAAACCTGCTACAGCACGGTATGATGACGTAACATATTACAATGGGTGTAAAGTGACAAAATCCCATGTGATTTCCACCTGATAGCGTTCCCCATACCGACTTGACCCCTCGGGATAGGCAGGTGAGCGCGAGAGACAAGAGTCGGGCAGAGCACCGGTCGCATCGCTAGAGGAATCCAGAGCTATTCAAAATGAACAAGTCGGAGAGGTTAATGGCCTCATTGCCAGAGGGCTCCCCGTAGCACAGCCAATACACATGGTTCTCTATCCATCAGTATGTCTACAGTTTAACTGCACTGTTAGTCTGGCCTGAGCAGTTAGTAGGGCAGCATTGTACACAGGGGTTTGACTCTACTTGTACGGGCCCAGGAAGCATCCCTAAACACATTAAAAAGGCAAGAGTGTAACTGAATAAAGAATGTCCAATCGAACCTTTTTCGATTTAGCTCTTTGTAAAGCATTAGTCCGCGTCACAGAGGTGAAAGCCTCAAAATCATATCGCCGAACCCTTTATTTAAGTTTCACTTTCATCGTAACACCCTCTTGTTTTTGTTTTCCAAAACAAAGCGACGTCTCTACATATTCCTGCCAGCCTACATGAAAAGAAATGAGAGGAATGTTAATAGTTTTTTTCCAACTGTAACATCGGCAATGTTTTTTGGTTCACTCACCCCATAAATGTCATTCAAGAGAGTGACTGTCTGAAACTTCAGTTAACATTGTCACGTTACCAAGATACAGTTTCAGGAAATCTCCTTAAACTTTAGCCAACCTCACGAAGGGATCAAAAGGAAAGGGAAAAACACACGCACACACACACACACACACACACACACACACACACACACACACACACACCAAGAACTACAGTCTGAAGAAATTCTCCATGCAGCAGAAAGGCCATACTGGTAACTAAGCCCATAAAAGCGATATGCCCTTATAAAGCAGAACACACAACCAAGGAGCACATTACATAACTGCAATGAAACCGAGTTCCTTCAGATTCGTTTCGGTTGTTGTCAGGGAATTTTTTGCTGTTTCGTGAAGGAACCGGACCGAAGCATAGCACAGAGGCCAGAGCTTTTCCTCATTACATGGACATAGTTAACCCACATTGTTATTTCTCCTTCCTTGAAAACTTTCCATTGGTGTCATATTTCTGAAACATCTCCCTGGGCATAATGACAATGTGTGTATGCGTTTGTGTATGTGTCTGAGAAAAGGCACACCCCTTTATACTCTTCCTTGTAGACCCTGTGATCACATCTGTGAGCTTAGTATTTTCTACACAGATAAGCCAACTGTTCTTCATACAGCAGAGCGGTAGTGCAGGATTCTGGGGTGTTCAAAACTTCCATAGCAGCAACAGAATAAAAAATAATGATTTATTAGTTCAAGGTGCACAGCTTTTAGGTATTGTTTCAGAAAATCATTGTACTGAGGTGTAGTCCTTTTGTTTATTTTTTATTTTTATCTGATATTCCATTAATTGTTTTACATTGCACTGTTAAACTGCAAAACTGGGCCTAAAATGTGACAACAGAACTCAAGTCAAAAGGAAAACTGTGACAGTAAATTTGGGCACGAACACAAAAGCAGTTCAATTCAGAATCAATTCAATGTTGCTCATTCACGTCATGGTACAATTTATTAACTGGTAACCATAACTACAACTTAGTAGGCATGTATAACAACTAAAATAACTCTGTGGTCACAAGTGATATACAGGTACTGAATTCAGGGCCTACAATATATTTTAATACTACCACACAGTTGTCTTTGAATGTTTCCTAAGTGCCAACAAACTGTAGTTATCCTTAGCAAAACTGAAAGTTAAGACCGAAAAGGTGAAGAAACAGTAATGCCTTTGTTACATGGAGCTCAACGATGGAATTCAAATTCCATTATGCCCCATTGAGCATTAGATTGGGCGATTTTCCATTCTCCCCCAGACAGGCTGACTATTATTGGAAGGCAATAACACCCTACATCTATAAATAGATATGATTCATCACTTAGAAGTTTTAGTAAGGTAATGTTGATTCTGGGTTGACTGTGAGAACAGTGCTTTTCTCTATTTGCCACTCTCTTACTATGGTCAAATTATTCATGTACTTCAGTCAATTATTGAGCAAACAAATCACATAATAGCTGTGCTCATAAAATAAACTGCAGCCATACCGATCAACAAAGCTTTGGTATTCAGCAATAACTCCCAGGGACACATTAAAGGGTGCCTATAACGATGCTCTCTGAAATATTATTAGAAGTTTGCCCCGCAATGATAATTTGACCTGATATCTAATCAAATTTCAAACTTTTCAAATGTCCCGGAGCACAGGAAGTGTAAAAGTACTGGGACATCCGACCGTAAGTTTTCCCAACAATCTGCTTCCTATTAGAAGAGGCCTTTTAGGAGCGTGAGGTTGCATTGAACTTTCCCATTAACAAGTAGCAATAACTTGCACAATGCAGATATTGCATGCTGGCTTCCAGCATTCAGCATTGCTATTTTCCAAAGCCAGCAGTGCCTTGATACTGTATACCGCAGTGAGTCATCCCTTTCTTTAGACGGACATTGTCGGGGTGCGGATCGACCAATGCGGTCAGAGCTCCCATAGACTTTGTGTTTCTGTCTCCCTCCCACAGTCCTGGATTAATGAGGGATTCATGGATGCGTCTCTTCTTTAATTGGAGCCATTTGCATTTCCCTGGCCTTATGTTAGAAACTGTCTGTGGTCCTCACCCGGTTTCCCACAACGGCCACATCATCCAGAAAAGACATTTGACGTTTACATTTTAAGCATTTAGCAGATGCTCTTATCCAGAGCGACTTACAAGATGTCTATAGATACATGGTAGGAACAAGGACAGGACAATGTGGTAAGGGAGCAGCACACACCTGAATCAAGAGGTGTTCAGAAGTCCCATCAAAAGACGCACGCATTCAGGTGGTTAACGTTGCACCGCTGGCCTAGCAGACAAAAGCGCGTATCCAGGGGCACATAATCGGCTGTCTTGATTTGCATATGTTCATTAATTGCTCTGTTTTTAAATTGTCAAAGGTGTATGTCAGACCTCATTAATTGTAGACTGATGTGAAATAGGAAATACAAATTACGCAATTGGATCTTCTCATTTGGAAAGCTCACACGTGGGGAAATGCCATGACAAATGAAACCCTGCTTGTATCCGCAAGCAGCAATAGATGATGCTGTTCTTGGCTAATAAATGTCCAGTGACATCACCACCTGTGGTTTACAGACATTTCACTGGGGGAAAGGACAAGGGCATAAGGGAAAAATGAGCGTCCGGATTCCTCAAATTGAGAGAGGGTGTTCAGGAGCATTCTGCAGAAGGTAGCATTGTCCTTCTATGATATACACTGTAATTTGAAGTGCATGCACATCCAAACATTCACATTTCTAAACATTCACCAGTCTATGAACACAATTGATCAGTGTGACTGAAAGGACTTTGTTTTGAGGCACTTTCAAAGTCTTTTCAAAAGGTTATACACCATTATCACTTGTCCTTCCTTCTAGGGAACATTTGGCAAACCTGTGGAAATGCCTTTTTCCCATTCCTTACGCACTGAAGCGCAAATCTTGATATTGATGACTAATTCTGAAAAAGTTGTTACCACCATAGTAAGGTCAAAACTCTGACTAATGCTCATATGCAGTATGTACTGACATACTGTAGATATGCAAGATTTATTTTATCTAAAAATAAGATATGGAATATTTCCATGTCACATCTGAAAACAATCATTTTTTAAACATATAGAAACATCACATCTCAATATATTCTACCGATACCCCCAAAACATTTTTTTGCATGGTTGAAAGGACACAATACTCCATTTCTGTTCAATAAAACTGATCGATGGGCAAACAAGCAAATTCAAAAATGTTTTATCAAAGCACAGAAACCATGGAAATCTTTATCTAACAAGATTGAAACGTGGAAGCTGTCCTCCTGATTGCGATCAAGAAGCCGTTTGAGAACCACGTGCGATGTGTACCTTAACCGCATTCATCGCTGTGACGCGCGGTTTCAAAGTGCTTGCGCGTGGTTACAGGATACAAACGTGGACAGGGGAAGCAATCAGCAGAGGAGCTGGCTAACTGATGTGGCTAACTGGCGATATGATGAGGCTTCGAGGACGTGACGGCAAAGCACTGGAGAATCCACTCGGCAGGTTGAACAGCCTCCCCGGGAGATGGCCAGCAACACGGGCAGCGAGCCTCAGACTCTGACTCAGTCAGTGGAATAAATGATGGAGCACCTTTAGTCCTCCCCTGTCCTGGAGGAATGGGTTCTGTGTGTAGCTGTCACTACGCGTGAATCTCAAACCGCCGGCGTGGCAGCCCAGTTAATGCATTTCTTTTGACGCACAGCAACAGCGGGAAACAGTGGTCACTGGGGCAGAAAAACCTGGCAGAGGTCTGCTCGTCACATGACGGCATTCTTGACGCAAGGACAGAGAGGCAGCGCTTTCCTGCGGGCACCACGCTCCCAGATTCACCACCAGGACCCGGGACGCTACTAGCATGCTAACAATAGCCTGTTTGTTCAGTAGCTTCATGAGGGAGTTGAAGCTCTTTACCTAACGGTTTTATTTTCCATTTTAACACACTAAAAAAAGGAAGCAACGGACCCCCCCCCTCCCCCCCTTCCCCCTCCTTCAGCTGTTACCCTGACACCGTTCAATGACACTTGAGTGTTCGGTTTGAGCCCACTGCCCTCTAAAGAAGCGCAGCTTACATGCGGCGGACCAGCGCAGGGACCGTGAGTCATTCTTAACGTGCCTCCGGCTACACGCTCTTGATAACTGCCACATTTCCCAGGCTGATAAAAACATCAGCGAAAAACATGGTGGCCACTTTCCCAGATTCCTCCTGTGGAAATGTCTGAAAAACTGTCATTGCTCTGACCTGCAGCACAGACCTATCATTGGATGACACACATACAGTTCTAGGGTCACATGACGAAACAGAAGCAGCAGAGCAGACCCTCCAGGGGTGGATGTGGTGCAACCCACAAAGAGGCGTGGCCCATGTAACATGCTGGGTTTTTTGTTTCCCATTTTTCTCCCAATTTGGTAGCCAGTTGCACCCTCTATTTATTTCGATTTACCTTCCCCACAGGAGTCTGTAAGCTAATGGGCAGTGAACGTTTCTGTGAAGGTAAAAATGGATGTGAGATACAGCAGAGCTGGTCAGAAGAGGTAAAGCAGTGCATTTAATGGCACGTTGCTGAATGATTGCATGGATGGGTATGCAAGTTGTGGATGTGAATTCACCACTGACTCATATTTAGGTATAAAGTAGGGGTGTTAATGATTAATCGATGATCGATGATCGATTAATCGATCAAGCATATCAAATGAACGATTATGTATCACAGCACGGAGTTATCCAATAGCACAAACTCTAGTGAGTGTAATAATATTGATTTGATTTTATCAAATATATCTAGTAATATTTCACAAAATTAACAATTTACAACTACAAAACATTTTTGTTATATTCTGTATACCTAACGTTACTTTCACTGAGTTTTTGGTGAAATCTTTTATTTTTGGCATGACAGTATTTATGCATCCACATCGGTTCCGTCGGAACGGGTGTTCTCAGCGGCTGGTTTTACCGTAAAAAGGCTGCACACATGGCTCACCCCGGAACACGTGGATATGCTTATATTGTTAAATAAAAACCAGTAAGGACGAGTCAGGACTCAAAAGTTAGGAGCTAGGCTTTTTTTCCAAGTTGCCAAGCCTCCGCTGTCAGACAGCCCTTTTCATTTCAAAAGGAATATTGTTTTCATTGTTAGGCCTACTGAATGGTGATTCATTTCCTTCAAAATTCTTATTGTTTTATGCTGTTAAAATAGGCCCGTGTCTCAAAAGTTTAAATAAAGCTTTGATTGAGGAAAAAACTTGCATTATGTAATCTCTGCCATACGCTACATTTTGCTGGGTTTTTTTAGATTAATTGTTTGTTAACATGGGCGACGATCGATCAAGAACATTTCTTAAAATTAGCAACCATTAGCATAAAGCCTTTCTTTTACCATGATGTATCTCCTCTGCTGTCAATCAAAGTGGAAGCACAATACTCTACAATTCAGGCTTTTTAACACTGAGAGATGACAAAGCTGAAACCCATCAGAGCTCCCTCATCCTCACACCGCAACCGGCTTGTATCGAAGCGACAATTAAAGTATTCGCAAATAAAGTATTTCTTTATTTACATAGCAGGCTTTCCTATTGTTAAGAACCCATAATGACATACCCTGTTCAAATTGGAAACATCATCCATTTATACAGCTGGATATCTACTGAAGAAATGAAAGTACAATGGCAGCCCCCACCACCCAGAAATAAAAACTGCATAGGGTTATGAGTATAACTACACAATGCCACTATGGTGCCCTATATGATGCCAGCTGTGGACGCTCTGTGCAGAGGCCAAGGCGAGTCTGGCCATGACCGATGCATTAACACATCTGAATTCATCAGAACCAGGTCTGCACTAATCTCCTGGGACAATTAAGTGAATTACACATCTATTTTTTGCACACAATTAATGAGACAACAATTCAACCGTGTTATTTCTTCTGCCCTGTGTGTGCCCCTGTGCCAAAAGCCGTTGCGTTTACGCCACAAGGTCTAACGGATGTCATGTTTTCGGTCGGTTTCCCGCACTTGGCTAAAGCTATGGACTGTTGTGAAGAGAGCAAAAGACCGGCGAAGAGTGTTGGCAGTTACAATTATGTTGTGTCATCATTTTTTACTTTTTTTGCTCTGGTTTTACACTGAACCTTAAAAACTAACGACTAACTTTCCATTTTCAGGCATGTGACCGTGAAATCCACAAGGCGGAACATGGAAGGAGGGAGAGGGTGAATTATTTCCCTGTGGTGAAAAGAACGCCGGTCTGACCTTACCTTCCTCTCCTGCTCCTCGAACACCGATTGGTCCACGTTGCAGGCAAAGAGGGAGGTGGGCAGGTCATTGAAGTCGGTGATCTGGTGGAAGCCGTCTCCGAGCATAGGGTCTCCCACCGAGCTCTGCAGCACGAGCAGCTCTTCACCACCCAGCAGGTAAAAGCGCTGGTAAAACATGGTGCTTCTCATCTTGGGGAATAAATGCTCTCCTTTCATGGCTGAAGGGTAGAGGAGAAAGACAGTAAAGAGATGTTTTGAGTGGCTTGCCTTATTCCTGTGCTTGGGAGAGTGGAGAGGGAGTAGAGTCCTCCTGGTGATGAGCAGCCTAAGTAATACGCTGTGCTCCTGAGGTGGTCAGACAACACAGCATGACTACAGCAGTCAGCGCCCATGGAAAAGGTTACAATCATCCCTTATTCTAACAGCCAGATGCATTTTACAAGTCTATTTCATAAGGTATTATGTAAGTGATAAAAAATATAAAAAATCGAACAACAGAGAGGAATGAGAAACAGGAATGCTTTCTCTGGGAAAATGTTTATCTTGCTGAAGAATGGCCGTGCCAGTGGCACTACAGCATCACCCAGGATTTGATCTCCACCTGCCCTCTTTTCCATATTTGCCTTTTTTGCACATTATTTATCCCCTTTGCAACACATCTTTGCAGAGCAAAAAAGCGGGGCAGGCCTTGTGAAACAAGATGGCTGAAATAGGGAAAACCTTTCTATCGCCTTTCTCAACCCTCCACACTTTAATACACTTAAAAGCAAAAAAATTACCAAACAGCATCAGGGGGTAAATTAAATCGACATGACAGTCGGATCAAACGTTTACCTCTCAAAACCCCTGCAAAGAGATATTAACCCTTGTATCAGGTCACTAATGCGATGCCAATAGATTAGGTGATGGGCTTAGAGCAGAGCGGAGCGCTGGTGTCCCATCTGAATTCTGGCGTGGGCACATTTCTCCCAGGAACCCGGATCTCGTCAGGGCCCTTTCCTCTCTAATCTGTCCTGACAGGCCTCGTCCGCCAGTAGGACATCACTGTCACCAGAATCATGCGTGCCGAAACACCATCGGCTATTTTAAGATCAATACCCCATCATCGGCCACACACACACACACACACACACACACACACACACACACACACACACACACACACACACACACACACACACACACACACACACACACACACACACACACGCACACACACGCACACACACACACAGCTATAGATAGAGGCTCTGCCTGGCCAGATTGTTCCTACCCTAAGTAAACGCTTCTAAAAATAGGGGCTACGGACTAATGAAATGCACAGATCGCTAGATGCTCGATTCAATGACAGCGTTCCAGACGGCCCCAAATTCATTTCTGTATCATCCACAAGGGTTTAGGAGTCTTGCATGAGCATGGGCACATGCTGGCACGGTTCCAAGAGCTGTTTATGGTGGTGGCCAGGCATTCTGGGTGAATGGGTTGTTTGGGAGGCTGGAAAGGCTGTCTGTGACTGTGGATTAGACTAATATAATGTTCAGCTTAAACCTTGTCCTTCGCATTATCGATTTCCATGATGGCAAAAGCACCTTTGATGATAAATCAAGTAATTTGTTAATTTATCTGTTCATTTGTCATCTTTATTTTCCTATAAAGCACATAAGAACACCTGACTGCAGCGATGCACTGTGGAGCAGATATTACAACAGATTGAAATAACAGACAAGGAGTAATGGTGGGAATATTTATTTTAGGAGCATAACCACTGTGCTGCAAACCAATTTTTTTTTTTTTTTTTTTTTTTACTGCTAAGTAATCTGTGTTATGTTATCGGTTATGTAATCTTCAGCAACATTGGCCATGTAAGCAGGCGCACCAAAAATAGGACACATATTAAATTATAGTTTCATGGTGGTCGCAGATGTTCCCATGGTCCATAGATTAGGTTATTGTCATTTGTTCAATAAATCTTTCTTTTCACATGGAAAAATGTATTACGCCTATGTTATATTACATTCTGCAAAGCAATTTACACATGCGAAACAAATATATCTTTCTTAATTTTTTTAAATAAAATTACAAAATAATTGAATTAATTGCATCACAATGTTTTCCTTGTGAAATGTTACTGGCCATTGCTGAGGTACGAATATTGATCTCCACCTGGCCTTCATAACAATACAATAAATTACCAGAAACTGGGGAAATAAACCAACACTTGCTTAAAGTTTATAATTCCCCCCCCCCACAACACACACACACACACACACACACACACTTTCAGTAATCAGGATATGATTCCGTCCACACTATAATGGCACTGGGTTGCATTTTACAGGTTGGGCTGGAGTAGGTACTGGTCTGACACTTGGGCATACTATTAGTCAATGATACAAAGTCAATGTAACCATCTTTTACATCTGACATTGGCATCTGCCAATGCCATGTCTATAGAGTGCAACCATATTTATACTCATCTAAATGTAATTCATTTTTAATTTTGTATCTGTGCATAGTCCTAACTTTACTATATACAATCTATGAAATATTCTTAAATGAGTGGATATTATGCCTGAATTCTAAAGTGCACACTAGATCTAATTTCAGTAATATTCGAAAGGGTACATGTAACGGGCAACTGTGGGATGGCTTGTCAATCTTAGTCCAGTAGCCCTACTTCTATCTAGCCAGTTCCATATTCAAAACAGTTAAAGCCCATGTATGCTGCCTTAAATATGCCTATTGATACAATACCTTTCATTACAAATCAAACTTATTTAGTGTACTGTACAACAGTACTAATAGTAAAAGCAGAACGACAACCTGTTAACATCTTTATGCTGCCATATTACATTTTTCCTCCATCGTTATAAGACCTATTTCCATCACAGTCAGACAACGCGGTAAACAGAAAATACATACACGAAGGACCGGATATTAGTGTAAAATAATCGGTCTATGATATAAACCACCAAAATAGATGTATGTAGTATAATGGACGATTCAATTGGTAGAAATGCATGTACCATATGAAAAAGTAATCGAATTACACGTTGCGGCAAAAAGTAAAAGGTATTTTACTTAAATAACTTTTACGTTTTCGTTATCATTCGCTATAAAGAGAATGAACTGCACAATACTTGAAAGGCGCTCTTCGGCAAGTTCAAATAACGCGACAGCACTTTTCTCCATGCAACGAGCAAAGGGCAGAGCGGTGAACGAAGCAATGCAAAGTTGTTTGCATCACTACATATTTCCTCATTAAAAACACGATCAACAAGAGAAAATCGCAGTCGCTTTCTTTTACCTGTCCGCGATGTAGCCGTCTGATACGTATCTGCAGCTGTGCCGTTGCCTCCTCACTTTCCTTTGTGAATCAACCTTGCATTCCAGTTGCGAACCTCTAGCTAATCTCCTGACGTTAATGCAGACAGCAGTTTGACTCACCAATGACTGCCTCTCGGCATTGAGATGATGTTTGTGTTACTCAGTAATGAAATACAATTCTGTCCACAGGGGGCATACTTTGACCAATGGTGTAGCCGGAGCCTGTTTCTAAAAAAAGCTGAAAATCAACAAAGGTGCGTCAGAGCTGTCGCCAGCAGTTAGATGTTGCGGCACATTCAGCAGGTAAATCTCTCGCGCTGGGAGTTGCCTGTTGCTGGAATGGTGGCATTACACCGCATCAATTACTCATTCAAGTCGATGAACATATTCGGATGACTGCAGCCCATTTGCACACGTTTACGAAGCAATCGGTCTATGTATTTGGTTGAAAGAAAGCTATATTTAGCCAGAAACCAAATTACTAACTCATCAAATAATGAATGAATGAATGTCGTCATGTATTTATTCATTTAGGAGCCTACTTGAATGGCATTCAAATAGCATAGTTTACATTTAGGTGCCTTTGACCAAGCACGTCCCATTTTTTTATTTGACCAGCAGATAGTCAGGGTCGACACACGTGAAGATAGCTATAATTATTTTTACATGTTGTGCATTTGACTGGGGAAATTTAAGTTAGGGTGTGCCACGTTCAAGGGTATAACGGCACTGGCTCGCTCAAGACATGCACCTGCAGGCTTCTTGTCACTAGCACTACATTGCACTACCACCAATTTCTCATCAACAGTTGGGCGTGGAGGTGTTCAAGCAATGAAAAATCTTTATAGAAATCACATCTGAAATCCCAAACATTCCTTCAAACCTCCACCAGTTTAATAATGCAGGAGGTGCATAGGGCATGTACTACCTGTGTAGAATGTGATTGATGTAGAGTAAGGTTAAGATGGTGAATCACATGCGGATTGTCTGAATACAAAGGGGATGAAACTTCATCTACATTGTATCACACATTTACAGACTCTCAAACATTGATTACATGTTATAGCAAAGCTAAGCTCAGCACCATTGTTTCTAAAATGGCTGGAGGGTTTTAACACCCTTATCATTTTGTGAAGATAAAAGGGCAGGCCATTTACATACACCTCCAAGCAGTACTGCATTAAGGAAGGCTTGCAGTGGAGTGGTTTTGATGGTCCATCCTTTTACTTTATGAAATGCAGCGGCACAACATACAGTAGACTTTGTTTTTATTCACACCCTTGATAAAGGTGAACAAAAGAGATTGCATAAAATAAATTATATAAGTAATGAGGTATATTTTATTCTCAAAAAATTCTGACAATTATATTCTTTAATAATAATGCATTAGCACGAACCACAATTGAACGGTTCACAAATGATATTTTTTTCCCATAAAAATCAAGAATCACAAATATTCACACCCCTGTTATCAGTACTTTGTGATTCCTTCCTTGGCCATTATAACAGCAAGTAGTCACCTTCTGTAGTGTCATACAAGGTTATGGGGGGATCCTCAACCATTCCACCATGCAGAATTGTTCTAGTTCTTTCAGATTTTTGGGTTGATGGTGGGGACTGCTTTTTTGAGTTCAAACCACAAATGTTCAATTGGATTCAGGTCTGGAGACTGAGATGGCCACATCAGGACATTGATCTTGTGCTCTGTCAACCACTTTGATTTGGAATTTGCTTTGGATGTATCATTTGGGATGTTTGTGACAAAATGTCTTGTTGGATCTATTTTAATAAGGTCCATCTGGATCAGCCAAAGTGCTTTTCAGCTTCCATTGGCAGAGGGAATAAAAAAGGTTTGTCATGACAAAATTCCAATTGTCTTGTAGTTCAGATACATGCTGGAGTTCAAGATGGTTCTTGGACTATCTATTTTTTTGCCTCTTGAATAAGGGCAAGATAGACTTGCAGGGCCTGTGGATGCAAAACTGACACAACAAAACATTATCTTTAAGTTTTTGTGATTTTCTGTAGCATGTTTCACCATAGGCATGAAGTGCTTTTCAACATTACTTGCATTGTAGGGCACTGTAGGGCACTGTATAGTTCCAATACATTCTAATGAACTTCAAATAAGTTGTATATTTATGAAGATAGAAGTTGTATATTTTATTCTTCTGAACAATTGTATTAGTATTGTAGGTTTGGAATTTTCTTAATTTTTTGAGCATGAAATATACCTCTTTACTTATATAATTTATTTTATACAATATTTTTGTTCATCTTTATCAAGGGTGTGAAATACTGTAAACTAATGACAAATGAACACAATGTTTTTGTCTTAGTTTTATTTACAATTAGTTTCAAAAAATTCAACTCGCAAATATACCCCCCCTACACACACACACACACGACACACAAGGTGTTGAATGTAACTCAAAAGGATAAAAAGGGTCAAACTAATAGGCTTCCCATCCATTTTTAAAAAATATTTTAACATTTTTATAATTGTCTAAATACATTTTTAGTTACTGATTGCCAAGTAGTATTATTCTTAGTGGCTCTAAATTACTTTTAAATAAAAAATAAATAAATAAAATAAATTGTTTAAATTAGTGAAAATCTCAGAGGTTAGCCTCAGCTGGCTACAGAGGAAGGGAGGAAGGACAAAGGGTAAGTGTAAATTGAATTACGATATTATTGGATAAAAAACTGTTTGTCTTTGGAGCCACTTGTTTCAGCTTGCCTGTTTTTCGCACTCCCGCAAACAGCATTGGATAACCTTTTTGTTGAGCCCATTGAGTGCTTTATGTTTATGATTCAATTAACTATCAACATAAAACACTTAATAGAGAGATAACGCAGCACGTTACATGGTCCATATGAAAAGCTATTCTATATTTCCTGACAAAACCTAGCAGATGTCAGTGTTCCATATGGCTATAGAAATGGGAATGTTTTCTGATGGATTCTCTGTGCTTCAAACGTTAAAGTAGCATGAAGATATACAGTAGACTGGCCTTCATATATACTCAATAACTCTTTAACATATTTTCTTATTGGGTATTTCAGCCCCTTTTCAAACAGAGACCAAAAACAAATTGAAGCGTTGTGAATGCATGAATGCATACCCATTAGAGTGGCAATCAATGATGGATGCCACTGTCCATGTCTGAGGTGGAGGATCAATCAGATGGCCTATCGTAATCCTGTTAACAGGACTGAGAAATATATAAATAACATCTGAGCCCTGCGATTTAGAATTCCGGGAATAATCCGTATCTGTTTAACTGAATTGACTGACACTGATTAGGACATTGCAGAAGGATGAGTCAGGGAAAGATTATACCCCCACACATACAGGGTATGAGGTATTGATGACATCATGACACGGCAGTCAAAATTAATGTAAAATGAGGGCTGCTGGGTGGCTCATCCTGTTAAGGCACTTTTCCTAGTGTGTGGATGAGTCCCTGACCTAATCCAGACCGTTCTAGTGCCAACTGTGGGTAGCAGCCCTGCAGAGCAACGCATAATTTCCAGTAGCGTCGTCCAGGGAGGGAGGGATTGGGTCAGCCGGGTTGTCCGTGTCTCATGGCGCACCAGCGACCCCCCGCTGGTCAATCGGGTGCCCATAGCCTGCCGGTGTAAAGCTGTGCATGAGGCATCTTCCTCCGACTTATATCTGTGCAAGCGTAACTTATATACTGCGCTGTGAAAAGAAGCGGAGGCTGTCATCACGTGTTTCAGAGGAGAATGTGTGCTTGTCTATGCTCTCCCAAATTGACAGCGGAGGTTGCAGCGAGCGTGGCATAGAAAGCGCTTGTGAGTTTTTTTCCCAAATTGGGAGAAAAATGGGGAAAAGCAAAACATTTTTATAAATAATGAAAAATGACAGAGACAAGAAAAAAAACTAGGGCATTGCAGACAAGGTGTAGTTCAAAGTTTTTAATTTGCATGATGTATGCCAGACACCTGTATTCCATAATATGGGCTATACATCACAATGTCTCTTGTAAAGCAGTGAGTGTGCACATGTGTTTCTTCCAGATTTTTAAATCCAGTTCATTAAAATTCATTGACATTGACCAAAGCAACCAAGACTTCATGTTCATGTCCAATAAACAAGGGACTTCTTAACATACTTAATGTTACTATAATCACAATTTATAAAAGTGCTGTATATTGAGGCTGAACTTTAATTTGGGCTTTCCAAATAGGGAAATATGTTTTAAAAAACTGGGGAAAAAAGTGTTTCAAAAATAAATACATTACAAACAATAAAAGTGCAGAAATTGTTCTTCTCATTCTTGGAATGTTCTACAAGCTATGCTATGATTAAAAACAGTTAAAGTGAAATGTGTTAGTATCAAATATATATATAAATTTGTTTCAGATTTTTTCCCGTTTTCTCCCAATATAGTAGCCAATTATATCCTCTATTTATTTCGATTTACCCTCCCCACACGAGCCCGCCGCTCATCTCTACGAGACAAGCTAATTCTCTGTGGGCAGCGAGCACTGCCTCTTTCGAGACGGAATTCACCCACCCATGTTCTGGAGACACCCTTACGCGCTTCATGGCAAACTTGAGCCAGCTCACCCTCCCCCTTCCCCCTGGGGCGGACAGCCAAATTCCGCCCCCGATCGGGATAATGACCAGGGCCGGTCTGGTAGAGACGGGTTTCAAACCTTGTGCCTGACAGGCAGCACACACCATATCGGACCAGCCAAAATACGGTGCATTAGAACATATTTTATTTTTGTTCCATTTTACAAATACAGTGGCCTCCAGAATTATTGGCACTTATTCCCAATATAAATGGGAATATACTTCATTTAGATTTTGTTCATAAGAATTTCTAAGGGTGCCAATAATTGTGACACACAGGTTTTTGAGAAAATGTTTAGTTTTATGATAAGGATTTTTTTATTTGAATAATTTCACTTCAATTAAAGCATGGGTGTCAAACTCATTCCATCGAGGGCCGAGTGTGTGCAGGTTTCTGTTGTAACCAATGCATTACACCAGGTGATTTCAATTAGGTTCCCTCCTTAGTTGAAGAAGTGAGCTAATTAGTGAAATCACCTGGTGTAGTGCATTGGTTGCAACAAAAACCTGCACACACTCGGCCCTTGATGGAATGAGTTTGACACCTGTGAATTAAAGGTTAGATTTCTCTCATATTTTGAGTGTAAGATCAAGCTGATGAACAACAAAGACATTTTTTCATACCCTTTATGCCAATAATTCTGGAGGGCACTGTATAATGTTCAGGTTTTCACTTCTGTATAAAGTTTTAAAGTGCTTGGGCATAATATAAATATTTATTTGTTAAAGTGCATTAGTTACCTGTGTCCTGTAATGCTGTATTAAGTTATAATGTCCTTTTTTTTTACAATTTAGTTTTCCATTTGTTTTCACTCCAAATTGGAATCAGCCATTCTGCCACTCAAGCTAGAGTTGTATCACCAATACCCACTGTTTGGAGGAACTAATGCAGCAGTAACCTGAGGAGACCTGGCCAACATAAATCCACCCCAACCCTGGACAGACAAAACTAATTGTGTTCCACTGTCCTGGACGCCCAGTCATAATGGGCTAATTTGTCTTGTCTTGGCTATAGGGAAAACGCCTTTACTGACTGAGCCACTTGGCAAAACCAAACGTATAATCTGATTTACAATTTCTGATGTATTATAAATTGTATTATGCAGATGCTGAGAAAGTCCTTGCTGCACTCCAATTGTCATTTACTGTGACAAGAAGTGAAGTTTCCATAACTGTCCATTCTCAAGACCTATTGTTAGTTTCTCTCAGAAACCACATCACTATACGCAGTGTACAATTAACAATTATTGAAACAATTACAACAACAGCATTTTATAAATCAATGTTAATTCTCAAATGCTCGACTCAATCTCTTACGACAAATCAAAGTGCTACGGATGCTTTCAAAGTCTTACAGGAAAAAACGCCAACTTAAATTAATTCAAATTCTCAAGTAATCTGAGCCATGTAAAAAAAAAAAAAGAGAGAAAAAGTTGCGAAACAGTGTGGGAAGCTGCCAATCACAGGTGATGGGGCACAGGGTCCTCCTCCTGGCAGTGGGACACTACCTGTGCCTGTACTCTACCCTACAGGGCCCGTCTGGCTGCTGGGTACCCACCAGGTGCAGTGAGCTCTGCAGAGGTAAACGGTGATAGTTGAGAAAGAATACATCTCACTCACTGCCTTTGGTCATGTGACAGGTACATGTATCACAGGTCATAATAGAAATGCAAGTCATCAAGGATGAAAAACAAGAAAGCATAGGGCAATTGACACAAATGGCATTTGATGGTTTTACATTTGCATAATGAAAACATTAGTATTTGGAATGTTGTATTGTGGATTTGGAAGGTCTGCCGCGAAGCACTGAATGTGTTTGCGACTTTTCATGCTCTATTATTCTGGAACATGTTTGTATACAGCTGGCCTCAGTTGCAAAAACAAGTGGTTACTTAGATTCCAGAGTTTCTGGAATTGTTTCACTTGTTAGACAAATGGATGCTTTTTTTAATTGATGAAATTGATGAAATTTTGAGCAGGGCTTAGAAACAAATTTTATTCTCAATCAGTTCATTCCAAGCAGAACCAGTATTTTAACGTTTCTGTTCTTGTGTTCTGCCCACAACATAACATTCCCAAACTGGTTATAACAAAATAAAAAACTGTTAATACCGTTCTTTTTTACATATTAAAACCAGGCTTGCTTAAAACCTATTGTTATTTATATGTGATGCTGTTTGAATAATAAGAATGACATCACATAAACTCTATGACTTTTGAAAACATATTTTACTTTCAAATGTATTGTTATAAATTAACATAGCCAACACTGTAAAATGTGTAACAAAATGTTTCACTTTCATATAAAGTGCCACCAAGTTTCACGGTAGGGATAGTGTTCTTGGAATGATGCACAGTATTAGGCTTGCGCCAATGTTGATACCAAAAAGTTCAATCTTGGTCTCATCAAACCATAGAATCTTCCTCCACTTAGTTTGACAGTCTCCCACGTGCCTTCTTGCAAATGAGGCAAAATTTCATGTTTTTTTTAACAATTACTCTTTTTTTTTTCACCCTCCCATAAAGCACAGATTTGTGAAGCACCCGGACTATTGTTGTCCCATGGACAGTTTCTCCCATCTCCACCATAGAAGACTGTAACTCTGTTAGAGTTGTCATAGGCTTCTTAGTGGCCTCCCTAACAAGTACCCTTCTTGCATGGCTGCTCTCCTAGGAGGACAGCCTGTTCTAGGCAAATTCACAGTTGTCCCATATTCTCTCCTTTTTTTAATGAAGGACTTAACGGTGCTCCAGGGGATACTCAAAGTATTCTAAATGTTCTTATATCTTTCCCCTGATTAGTGATTGTGATAAACCTTTTCTCAGATTTGCTTTGAATGTTCTTTGGTCTTTGTGATGCAGCTCTTGTTTGGAGATGCATTAACCAAATGTGGGACCTCTCACAGACAGGTGTATTTAATTTGAAATCATTTGACACTTGTTTTTCATTGTACACAGGTGCACTCTAGTCAAATAATTATGGGACCTCTGAAGACAATTGATTGCACCAGAGTTTATTGGTCTTAGCAAAAGGGGTGAATACTTATGCAATCAATTAGTGTCTGTTTCGTATTTGTAATTAATTAAGAGTCATCTTTTTTATTTGACATTATAGAGTATTTTGTGTTGATCAGTGGCAAGAAATCCCAATTAAATCCATTTTGATTCCATGAAATACTGGGGATGAATACTTTTTATACCCACTGTAGGTAAAAGTAAAACATGTAAATGAATATTAAACTACAACTTCCATGAGGATGCTAACATTATGTTTCGTAGCAACTGTCATAGGGACCATGCAGTTATAGTTCAAAAGAAATTTTTATTTTTATTTTTTTCTTCAATTTGAAGAAAGAACGTTTGTGTTTCGTTGAAAATGAATGACTTCTGTTATAGAGTTTAGTTCTGGATATTCCCAATGAGGACCACTGATAAGGAAATACCAGCTTGACTTTCCCAGTGTATAGGTGTGGTGAGACGTGTTGTAGATCCACAGACACAAATTATTTACTTCTCGTGAAATATTACACGGAATTTAAAAAAACGGTATTAACCAGTACGTGAGATGTGAATTAAAAAAACGGTATTAACCAGTCAGAGATTTCAAATGAACGTTTAAGTTTATGTCTTTGTTTCCGGTTTCGGTTCCGTTTCGTTCCTTGAACAATTTCTAAGCCCTGGTTTTGAGTAAGGTCAAGGTTAGGAATTAGAGATATCGGGACCTGAATGGAGGACAGGGTAGTGTAATTATACATACAGCATATCATTACATGGACCTTTTTTAGGAGGTCCTCATTGTATATGGAAATAAATCATTCTCTTCAGTTTTTCAGTTCATTTTGCACTCCACTATCATGGACTGAAAGCTTTCAGCAGGCAAGTGAACAGGCAAATTCATACTTACGGGATTAGGCAGCGAATCCAGAAGAGTGAACTCATACTTGTAGAGAATCAAAGAAACAAACATATGGATCTCCATTAAGGCGTACCACCTACAGTGGGAAAAGCAAAAACCCCTTAAGTGCCTCAACAAACAGAAGTAGAACAGAATATCATAGAGGTCATCAGATGAAGCAACATCAGAAAAAAAAGGGCTCAGAGAGCAATGTTTGCATGGTCATTTAATGAGAAAATACACCCCTGCAATATTGTCAGAATAGTCAACAAAACAGGTTGGAGTGACAGTATCACATGTTGTCGAAGGCGGAAAGAGTGACATTTCAAACGGAGCCGCCCGTCGTCAGGTGAAAGTAAGACGATATCCAGGGGAATATCTCGCCCGGTCGGACTGCCGTTTCATCCTTCCCGAGGCGCTTTCTCAAAAGAACTGGAAAGGTTGAGGACGGGCCCCTTCTGCTTGATCCCAATGTGACATTTTTGCTGCTTCGCGGCACCTTGGTACGCGTTCGCACGCGCAGCGACGCAGCGGGACACCGAGACGACCACGCGCGGGGAGTGCGCGGGAACGAGCCGACAAGCTCGCACAGCTCGCCATTATTTGTCATAATGACCTTGAAGACTGCGAGTACACAATGAGTCATGCAGAGCCATTGTGTCAGTGACGCACATGGGCAATCTCCTAAAATGATCAAAATTAAATTAAATTGGACTCGCTGCAGCTAACGAAAATGCCAATGCCTGCGTCCTGTGCTGCTATTTTTGTGTCCCTCCAGCAATAGGATCCTGCTTAAGTGAATGTTTCAGCAGGTTTCCATTTGAATTGCCTCACGGAGTTAGGAAGCAATAAACACATAATAATGTAATTTTTCCCCCCAAAGGAGTTGGGAGTAATTTGACTATTTTCTCCACGTGGTGTCTTTGCCGATATATCTGCTTTGTGGTAGGGCATAAATTATACATTTACTACGTAGCAGCAGACATTGTGATCCTATTTTGGCAGGAAGGGTGCTCTCCCAATAAAAATGTGTCAGATGAACACAGACCAATGAATAATACCTGTTCATCCCTGGCTATGGATGCATGACTTTGATAAATGACTATTGCCATATCTCTTTATTAATCTTAATTAAGCTGCCAAGGACAGGGGGAAGGCAGTATCAGACACCACATGCAGAGCAAACTCTCCCCTTTTCAGTCTGGGCTGAAAGGGAGCACAGTAAACGTAAAGAGCAATGGCTCCTTTCAATTCATCCCGTTTTTCTCTCTTTGAATTAAACCGCATTCACTATCGCAAGGAACTGCAGCGATCCTGGGTACATCTCAGAGAAGAAGAGGTCCATGGTCCTATTAGCCACTTAAGCATCGCTGCAGCTGGGAATGTTCTCCTCGTCTTGATCTTTCCCCATTAACGTCACGCTACCCTCCGCCGCGCAGTCCCCGGGGTCTGCAATGATGTCATTAGACTGGCCCCGGCAGAGGGCGGGCTCAGCGTAACGGACACGTTTTAAAGGTCACCTAGGGCCGTTTTCCAAAAAATAATTAATGGTTTGCCATACAATTACCATCCGATCCGTGCTTTGTATCTATTTTTATGTTATATTGCATATATATGTACACATTTGTATCATTTTACGTTTTAATTAATTAATTAATGTACTTTGTTTGGTGGGGGGGTCATTATTTCTTTTATGGGAAAAAGTCAACAGCATTTAAAATCAATCCTAGAAAAGGTGCTCAGTTGGATATACCAGGCACACTCAAAGTAGATGGTCCTTAGTGGGCTGGTTTTTAAATGTCCAAGCATAGCCTTTTCACTGGGTTTGACTTCCTCAGCAAACACCCTTAGGTGTCTTTTAAATTCGGGAAACTATCAGTCAATGACACAGGGCTCGTGGTGCCTAGGCCAGATGTGTCCTGAGGAAATGTTTCTTATTGCTGTTCCACTCGGGAATTTGGACTGCTCATGTTTCACTGGTCCAACACAACAGTGCTTTAGACCGCCAGGGCTAAATTCTAATTATAGAGTTCTTAACAATATAGTTATTGTCTTACAAAAAGATTTGTCATAAATTATGATATGACTGACAATGCACAAGCTCTCTCATCTCCCTATTAGGAAGAGAGTAGACGCTTCTCCTTCCTCACTGGCACCTACAGCATAAGACACCCTTGGGCTGAAACATTAAACTGAGCCTTATAAACTAAAAGCATTCTGCGCCTTCCAGGTGATTCAAGACTTGCCAAGAACGAAACACACAAGATGACAGATTGTTTTGCTGAAGACAAAAACGAAAACGTCTGTTTTTCTAACCTTCCTGGGCACTGGTTTCGGCCGCCTCCAAATGCCACAAACCCGTCCAAGAAGACATTCTTTACTAAATCTGCCTTCTCCCATCGTTCCTGTGGGAAGAAAAGTTGCATTGAACAAACAAGGTCTTTTTTTATAAAAATGGGAGCTTCAAGCAAGCCTCTGCTATTTCTGAGCAGGCAGCTTGATTCTACAAACTTGCACTGAAACCATTGAACGACCTGGAAGATGCTAAAATGTGTACACACCAACGTCACACGCGAGAAGGTAAATACAATTCCTGAAAAGGAAGCTGAACTAAAGTACTCCTGAATAGGCATTGGTCATTTGCAGTCAGAACATAACCAAAAGCTTCAGTCATAAAAACAGGGGGAAAAGAGAACTCTAACCCTAAGTCTGAGCTGTAGCACCTCATTCCAGCCTCATTTCCTTCCAGTTTTCAACCTTTCAGGCCTTGATAAGAGAAACAATTTTCCTCCTTGAAACATAGCTGCAGATTATGCATGTCCAAAAAACAGCCATTAAGGCGTAGAGTTATTTCTTTCTTCTCCTTTGCTTGTTTTTGTTCGGATCGGTTTCTCGTAACGTGCCTCCAGATCTGCCATCTACGGGCCTCGCCTCTGTGCTGACTGGGCCACATGCTGAGAGGGTCAGACATACTGAAACACATCTCACATGTGAGAATACATTAGGCCCCGTCGTCCATCCATACCACAGCAGCAGGATATTGGTGTCAGATCAATTATTTACAGCCTGCTTTCCGGAAGAAAAAAAACAACAACAAAAAAACAAAACGCTGACCTGTGGATGTCTTTTCTGGGGAAGTTTTCAGGACAGCTCAGCTGTGTGGTGAGCGGGGGATTTTAAATCACTCACACGGGCAGTAACTGAAAACGGAAACATGTTCATTTGAACTTTCCCTTGCCATAAAAGCTTATTTAAGTGAAGACAGGCCAACAAATGTAGAGCCCAAAGACTATGTCCTTCAGAGCGGATTCAACGAAAACACCCTCGCGGAATCTGGATGGGAGCTTGCTGGAAGATTTACTGGGGAAGGTAATTGTCCCGTTTTCCTGCCAGATGGTTTTATTTTTGTATTATAACCCAGTTGGGAGCAGAATGGAGCTGGCCCTGATGAGCTGGAAATGGGTGTACCAAACAGAGGTTGAAATTGGTCAGGAAATGAAAGACACAAAATAGACACTCATTCGGAAAATTATCTACAACATCCCAGGGAGGGTCGTTCTCAGTCGAGGCACGCGATACCGACTCATATTTGTATTGACTTGAAAGCCAAGCTTGCTCTTATGCATTATGTACGTAGGAGACACTGTTGAGTGTTATCTTATTCTAGGCCAGTCCTTAGTGCAGTGCAGCCACTACCCTCGTAGTAGATGTATGCAGATGGAATATTCCATGTATACAACGGTTCCCATGGGAACATGTCTAAACTTTCCACATGGTGCCTCCGGGTCCCATGGCGATGGTCTTCTGACACTGACACAAAGCTGCTCCTGGACCTTTCTTGGTTAAGTTAAATTCTTTTAAAAGGCAGAAGATACACTCACAGGCTTAAACTCCTCCGGATCTGGGAAGTATTTGGGGTTCCGGTGAGCCCAAAAAGGAGACAACATCAACAAGTCCCCTGGTGGGATGATGTAGTTCTGAAAGTCAGGACACAGGCACACACACACACACACACACACACACACACACACACACACACATACACACACGCACACACACACACACACACACACAGTTAACAACCTGTATGGACACATGTGGACACAATGAACCGTGCAACTCCGAAAATGAGTTCACTGTTCAGACAGTTACAGTGTCTGCAAATACAGTTATAATTAGGTGTCCCTTCAACCTTGCATTCATAATACTGGAATGAGCAATGCTTCTCATCCTTGCTTACAGTCATGATAGCATCTAGGATGAATGGTGCTGAAGTGGTTGAAATTAAGACATATTTGAGTATTGCTTGGAGCAGCTGAAGCAAGGCCATTTGTAATGTAGCTGACTGGTGAGTGTGCAGTGTTACAGATTAAAGTCCCCTGGCTGACTGCTGAGCTGGGCCAGCCAAAACATTGACTCAACCAAAACTGCGCCTTAAGGCCACAATCCTTTCACAAAGGATTTGATTTGGGATTTGACTGAGGTTTTTAAATTCATAAAAGGGATCAACAAAGTGAACTACCAACAATGTTTTTGTTCAGTTAGCAGAACAAGAGGGCACAGGTGGAAATTAGTTCAAGGCAAATTCTGCATGGATATCAGGAAGTATTTTTGTCAATGCGTGGAACAGCTTACCAGGTCAGGTAGTGGAGGCAGAAACACTTAGGGCATTCAAGTCCAGGCTTGATGCAGTACTGTATATGACAACCCTTGATGGGCCGAACGGCCTGTTTTCATCATTATGTATTCCTATGTTCTTAAAGGGCCCATTGAGTCTCTAGACGCAGGAAAGGCATCTGTGGTCAGGTTCCGTCTCGGAAGAGGCAGATCTACCAGCCTGGAAACATTGGCTCGTTACCCGGAGGAAGGGCAGCGGACTCGTGGGGGAGGGTGAATTGAAATAAATAGAGGGTATAATTGACAACCAAATTGGGAGAAAAACGGGAAAAATATGAAACTATAAATGTAAAAAAATCAACGACAGCTCGTCAAACTGCTGACCCTTGTGCACAGCAAGAATGTCGTGTCTGTTTCATTTTGTTATGCTCATAATTGTTTCATTGAAGGCATTTGCTGACCCCTGGTGTAAAACTGTATGCGTTGGACCATAACTGGTCCAGGACAGGGAGGCCCCCGCAGCAAATGAACATGACTTTTTGTTCATTGAATCTGACAGGAAGTGGAATGGCGAGCGAGGACGTACCTGTATCTTGAGTGGGCGGACCACCCTGCGGGTGATGGCCCCCGGGGCCCGGAGCCGAATGGCCTCCAGGATGCACCACTTGACGTAAGGGAGCTGCAGCAGCTCAGACGCCGTCACAGCCGTCCGAACCGTGTCTGCCATACAGGACAGAAACACCTCTCAGAACCGCCTGTCAGTCATTGGCCCGGCCCCTGCAGGGGCCACCACGAGCGACTGATATAAGAGGAACTATTTGCCATGCAAGCACACATAGTTAGCACTCTTATGCTAACAGGCCTATTAGGCCTACCGGGGTTATTTGCAACTGCCTAACTGAAAAAAATGATGCTGCCCATGGAATGAAAGGTATCAGAGCTATCTGGATTCTGCTGACCCTCTGATGTTTAATAAGTTCTTATATGAATGTAACTGCATAGTCTCACAGGTTTTGATGATTGAGATTTTGCTCATTTTGCCAAATTCATAGTAATGTCATATTACATTTGCTCTTAAAAGGCAAGCCTCTTTTAACTTTTATTTGGACAAAAATTTTGCCCTAGGGCAGCGTTACTCAAATCTGGCCCACGAATCCATATTCGGTACTGGTTTTCTTTCCTCTCAGGTAGGTAATTGAAGAATTAGTACAAATGATTGGCTCTCCGTTACAGGGAGGGTGGAAAAACAGCAGTACTCGGCCCACGAGGACCGTGATTTGAGTAACCCTGCCCTAGGGGGTTCATCCAAAATTTAGAATGATCTATTTTGTAGCAATAACAGATGTGATCTGTGAGGGTCTGCTGCCCTCTTCTGGATATGAGAGGAAGTTCAGGCACATAATGGCGCCTCTCACTGTCACTATGTCCTAGCAACCTCATCTGTGACTTTCTGGAGTTCAACATCTGTCAATAACTAATGCAGTACTTTATAAATGGTAAAATATGATGATACTTTTTTTACTTCCATACCTTGATTTTTGAGTACAGCCGTGATCTGCTCCACGGCGGTGCGATGCGCTGAAGGATTGGACAGAATAAAGGCAAGTGCCCAAAAGGCAATCTAAACAAAAGAGAGACATTTAAAGGAGAAAGAGTTTTTCATGATTATATTTATATTCTTTGTAATATTATAGCTTCCATACACGGTGAAGCATTTTCATTATCTTGTCTGCGATAATACAACATGAGGAAAATAAGTCTGCTCTTATGTCGCCTATAACATGTATAGGTGACATAATATATAATATACAGTAGGCTCCATTTTTATTCATACCCTTGATAAAGATGAACAAAAGAGATTGTATAAAATAAACAATATAAGTAATTAGGTATATTTTATGCTAAAAACATTCAGAAAATAATAATGCATTGACACAAACCAGAATTGAATGGTTCACAAATTATCATTTTTTTCCCAGAGAAATCAAGAATCACAAATATTCACACCCCTGTTATCAGTACTTTGTGGTTCCTCATTTGGCCATTATAATAGCAAGTAGTCGTCTTCTGTAGTGTCGTATGAGGTTATGGAACTTCTTGGGGGATCCTCAATCATTCCTCCATGCAGAATTGTTCTAATTCCTTCAGATTCGTGGGTTGACATTTGTGGACTGCTTTTTTGCGTTCAAACCACAAATTTTCAATTGGATTCAGGTCTGGAGACTGAGATAGCCACGTCAGGACATTGATCTTCTGCTCTGTCAACCATTTCTTAGTTTCTTTGGACGTATGTTTGGGATTGTTTTCTTGTTGGAAGGTCCATCTGTGGTTAAGGTGTAGCTTCCTGGCAGAGGGAACAAGGTTTTTGGACAAAATGTCTTGGTACATGCTGGAGTTCATGGTTCCATCTATTTTAATAAGAGCCCCAGGGCCTGTGAATGCAAAACAACCCCAAAGCTTTAAAGATCCACCATCATGTTTCACCGTAGGCATGAGGTGCTTATAAACATTACTTGCATTCTTTGGACGCCAAACATAACGCTGATGCGCATGTCCAAAAGCTCAATTCGGCCACAATACATGCTTCCAATTGTAGTTCAGATGTAGGTTGACGAATTCAAGATGCCTTTTTCGGTGAATTGTCTTCAAAAGAGGCTTCCTTCTAGTTCCATAACCTTCCAACGAACTTCAAGTTGTATATTTATAAAGATTTGTTTTTGTTGGATTAAATTTAAAAGAATAGTTAGGGGTATGAATAATTCTGATCCAGATGTTTTCTGGAGAAAAAAAACATTATTAATAAAACAAAATATGCTTTACTGAGCAATTATATTAGGAATGTAGGTTTAGACATTTCAGAATTTTTTGAGCATAAAATATACCTCATTACATATATAGTTTATTTTATACGATCCCTTTTGTTCATCTTTATCAAGGGTATGAATAAAAACGAAGCATACTGTATTGACTAAATATTCCATAGTTCTGAATGCAAATTCAGACACCATTCAGACCACTCAGACATATTTGATTATAAAAGTGAAAGGCCTAATGAGCATTAACTTACAGGTATTGCATTGGCAAGTGATGCCCATAGCATCAGCAATCCATAATTGGGAAGGAATTTGTCTGTTATTGTAGTGACAAGATGTTGCAGTAATGTCTGTGAAAACAAATACATAAGTAGTTAAACTCTTAATCATACTTTGAGAGGAGCATTGTATTATTAACCAACAAAGTATACATTTTGAATAAAGCAACACTATATGTGCAAATGTTGTCTGCATCTATATGGCTTCAAGGATCAATTACCACCACACTGAATTTATGCATACTGACTTTGCACAGTATCATTAATATCACAGCATATTTATAATTTGTATGCAAATATAGTTGCAAGATTTTCACTGTCTGGTTACAGCATTAACTTTGCTGTAAACAGACAGCACCCAAGGTGCAACAGCACCCCTTGTTGGATGTTTTCAAGTACTGTACCTCCCAGTTAAAGTCATAGTGAATGACATTTTGAGTATTTACAGTAACCCATACTTGGTTTTGTGAAACAGTAAACCAAAACCAGTAAGACGTGATGCAATTTTGACAAGGTTTTCACATTGAAGTACAAGGCAACGTACAATACCTCCCTTCAGGTATATTTTATTTCTTGAGCTTTCAAAACTGATCTCTCCAGATGTATTGAGGCAAAGGAAAATCATACTATAAAACATTTAGGGCTTTCATCTAGCAGGTATCCCAGCTCTCTCGGCGCAGGAATTCTATTAGACTTTAGGAGGAAGGCTAAATTGTCTCAATTAAGGCAAAACTTCGTTTAAGCAGGTCATTAAGTGTCTAACTGGAACAAAAGCCTGCAAAACTACGACCCTTGAAGACCAGGGTTTAATTGCATGGTTGTAATTATAAGTTGTAAATTGAACAAATGAGATTTTATGACATACATAACGTCTTACACAACAGGAATTGATCGGAGAATCAGGGATTAAAGTCGCTCTGCATGCTTCCTTAACAGGAAAATGATCTGTTCCAGTACATACCTTGGTGCCAGAAGAACTGTTTCCCTCTGCTTTGGCGATCATGTTGGCCAAAAGGGACAGGAGCCATTGCTTTGATTTGGCCCATTCCCTGTACAAACAGTTACAGTTACTGACATGGCCGTATCTACCATTCAGGTGACCGAGGTCATGACTGTATTTGTGTTGCTGTATTTGTGTTGAGTCTGAGTTGTATTTCTTTACATACTGATTCAGTGTAATACTGAATAAAAGTGGTGAACTACTGTACCTAAAATGACTTCACTTCGGGATAGCAAAGATTTTGTACAAAGCCAAGGTTACCACTCGCTCGCCTGATCAATGTCATCGTCATTTCTTCTGTGTGTGTGTGGTGGTGAAATGGATCGTCCCGACGAAATCTTTGCTCAGCAAAGCTGACGCAGTGACGCTTGGGATGACTTTGCTGCACAGCGGGAGTTGTAACTCAGACTGCTGATCTGAAGCCAAGCGAAGCATGATGTAGGTGTGGAGATCTCTCACACTATAAAAAAGTTGACTGCTTGTATTATAACCAGATTAATGCTATTAATCTCCAGAGATCATCTATCAATAGCTACTTTGTGTGTAGTTGTGTGTAGTCACTAGCCAAACGTAGCTGTCTCTGTCTAGCTGACTGTTACACAAACCACTTTTTAGTCAGACTTTACAGATAGGCTAATTTAGGCTAATGTTGGCTAACGTCAGATAACATAGCATACATTGACAGTGGTGATAGGCACAAAGCTAGCTACATTTTAGTGTAAATTTTCATGACCTTGGTAATTCTCGACTCCTGGATACGGCCCTGGTTACTGATGGCATACAGCAGCATTTACAATAAATCAGTAAACCATCTTAAAGGGGTATATAAATATGCAAATATTCAATTTTGTATCTTTGTTATCTTACAGTAGAACAGGTGTATATATGCATATGGAAAAACAATCAAATGGTTTAACTGCGGTTTAAATCCATATCTCCATATGAGCCTTCAAAGCTCAATGTAAAGGTGAGTGTCCTGAACAATTGAAATGAGATATTTCTTGCTCCAGAATGCACTGTGAAGCTAAATTTGCCCCTTCATGTGTTTTATGAGTTACGTAGCACTATTAAAATGTATACAAATAAAACTTCCACAAAGTGAGATACAAACAAGTTTATTTTACAAAGAGTTATCTACAATAATGTATTGCAGTTATATAGCATTTTTCAAGGAGCCAAAGTGCTTTACAGTGAAGGGGGAAACCTCACCTCAACCACCACCAATATGTAACACCCACACTGTCAAGCAAAGCTTTTGGATTGTGCATGTATTTAAGTGATCTTATTTATTTAATTTTTTATTTAGTTTCTGATATTTTTCCCCTTTTTTCTCACAATTTGGTAGCCAATTGTACCCGATTTCTAATTCAACTATCCCTTCCCACGTACTACGAGCTCGCCGCTGCAACCATGGGACCAGCAGTGACAAAGGCACCGAACCGTCCCCTCCAAGACAGAACTCGCCAAATAGTCAAATTGATATGAATACGTACAGTACTATAGTAAAGGTAAGGAACAAAATATTCATGCTTATGGTGTTTTCCTTTAAGGTTTTTGAAAACAATCCCCATTTGGATTATAAGACATTTGCAGGGGGCATACACAAGAGAGACAGGGCTATAATTCACATGTGGAATCAGCAAAAAGTGGCACATCAGTTCCCCAGCTAAAGTTGTCTCCGCGAAACAATTATTGCATGGGGCATACAATCTACCAGACTCAACATGAAAACCCAATAATGTATCAGGGCTGAACAGGGCTCTCGGGGGCCTGTTAATATAGCACAGCATGCCTCAGAGAGTGAAGGCGTGGATTCTAAAACTCAGGAACAGGTCCACGGGCATTTGTTCCGACTGCTTTAGAGGCAGAACGTGCAACTTGTAGCAAGTAGCAATTTGGCTGCCATTGACTTGTTCTCCACTCAGCAGCAATGTTCCACTTGAATTAATAACCCATGCTTTCCAGGCTGAAATTTCATCTCGTTAAACAGGCCGACTCTACTTGCCTTAGGAAAATGTCGGGCAGTTGGGACCCGTATTCGAAGCCTTCGTCATAAATGCGGAATTTCTCCTTGAACTCCTGCACGGTGGCGGGGCAGCCCGGCGAGTTGCACTTCCCCAGTAGGTTGCTCATGACCGCGGGATACATGGCGCTCCTGCAAAGCCAGGATCGGAACTGTGTCAAACAAGACCGCACAAGAGACCCATGGCCGTCATGCAGCCAATTATTTAGAGGGGGCCCAAAAAATAAAGCACCTTCAATAGCTAGCTAGCTAACTAAGCCAACATTAGCTAGCTAGCTAAAGATAGTGATGGTTTAGAGTTCTTTAATTTACTTCAACAAATTTTACAAACTAACTGTCATCTGATTTCAACATCAATAAAGTGAAAGAAAGTAAGGTAACTGTATTCAGGGCATACTCTACCTGTCGGCTTGATACTTTGGTACAGTAATTAGCGACCTATTATTTGTCACATATTTAGGACACAAAGGAGCTAGCTAGCTAGCTAGCTACATATCATTTATTATATGTTGTTTAGTGCTGTTCTCATGGTGATTTCAGTATCAACGGTACAGACCATGAATACTTCAAATAAATAATGGTACCATTATTTATTTTAACATGAAAACATGAAATTACCTTAGGATAATTGTTGCCTCATCCCGACCACTGACTGAAGCTGCTCAACTTCAAACAAGTGAGAAGATTGCAAAATGGAATTGGGGGGGGGGGCTACTGTGACCAGACAGGAGATGATGAATGCTAACCATAGAATTTGACACATTGCCAGAGCAATTTTAGCCTACACATGCCCCCTCACTTTTAATGGGCATGACACCACTGGAGAGATCCATCACATCTAGTCTATATCCATAATTTTTCACAATGAAGGGCAATTTAGAATACCTCACTATGGCATCCACTTTATTTTTCTTAACCCTTCAGACTCATGTAAGCAAATGAAAAACCTATTGGAAAACTGTGGTTTCTGAAGGCCAACCACACTGGAACCTAGCGTCTAGCAGGTATTCCGAATCTTTTGAAGCACAAATCGTGTCATATTTGAGGAGGTCTTAAGAAAAAAACCTAGTTTATGGTGGGTGCTAATAGTTAACATATTTTAACCAATCAAATATGTTGCTGGAGAGATACACCTCCTGTATACAGACTTTAAATATAGCTGTCATGTATTGTTCTTCACAGGAGTAGCCCCAGAAGCAAGAAAATAAGAACTTTTTGATCTCTCTTGTATTTTTATTACTCTTGACTCTCAGGGAGCCCTCTCTTGACAATCGTATGGCTCTGTTCTTTTGCAGTGTGCATTTTACCGTGTTTGGAATCGTGTTAATCACTGCTTAGAAGTTTTATTTCAGAAGTTGATTAGTAGTTCGCTGCTAACAATCGGTTTAATTGCTTCAGGTGCAACGTCCGTCTCTGTAGTCGAGCGTTCCCTGAGTATTGGGCGGTACCTGTTGCTTAGTTAATTTGGGTTTATTGTAATCAGGTGGGATTTAAGTGTGCTATCACCGAAATCCCAACAGTGTGCATTTTACTGTGTCTGGAATCGTCTCATTGCGTGCTAGGATTTGAAAGTAACCCGGCGTTAGATTTCCTGTTTATATGCTGCGTTCTTCACCTTTTCTGTGGTTGTAGTGGTAGTTAATGCTGCTTAGTCATCTTAATTATTAACTTGTCGTTGGTGTTCCAGAGTCTTGGTATTAATCGCTGCTTAGAAGTTTTATTTCAGAAGTTGATTAGTAGTTCGCTGTTAACAATCGGTTTAATTGTTTCAGGTGTAACGTCCACCCAGCAGGCGCTCCTCGCGGTCTCGCCGCTTCTCTGTCCTGACCCCTCGGTGACCTTACGCAATCGGTCAGGACCGCGGAATCACTTGCGATCTTCGGCAAGAGACTCAAAACCCACCTTTTCAGACTCTTTCACCACTGCCTACTTGTTCAATACTTGTATATGTATCGCTGCTTACTCCTCATAAAAAAATAAAATAAAGAAAATGTACTAACCTTTTCCTTCAGTGTTACAGGTATAGTATGCAGCTTCCTACAACGATGTCTATCGCTGTATTACTGCACTGATCTCTTACTCAAACTATGATTGTTCCTACCATGTATTCATGCACGCATTGTAAGTCGCTCTGGATAAGAGTGTCTGCTAAATGCTTAAAATGGAAAAATGTATGCATGTTCTTTTCTATTTATCCTGACCCTGGGTCCTAGACAGAGTTACTAGTAATAATCTGGGGACCATAATCTCAAATGTAAAACAGGATACCAAATACCTTGGTGTTGCCTTTGAGCCTATTTTGGCATTTGATAAGCAAGGCCTTCCCTGGCATGCTTCTTCCAGCTAAAGAATATATTGAAAATATGGCCAATTTCTCTTTTAATGATAGTCATCCATGCTTTTTCCTCAAGATTAGATTTCTGCAATGCCCTGTATTCAAGTGCTAATAGCCAGGTTTTATCTAGGATCCACTGGCTGCCAGTGGCTTTTAGAATAGACTTGAAAGATTGTATTGGTCACTTTTAAGGCACTACATCACAGGTGTCAAACTCATTCCATCGAGGGCCGAGTATATGCAGGTTTTTGTTGCAACCAATGCACTACACCAGGTGATTTCACTAATTAGCCCACTTCTTCAACCAAGGGAGGGACCTAATTGAAATCACCTGGAGTAGTGCATTGGTTGCAACAAAAACCTGCATACACTCGGCCCTCGATGGAATAAGTTTGACACCCCTGCATACATGGTTGAGCCCCTGATAACAGCCCCTGAGCTGTTGTCCTATAAAACAAATGGAGCTTAGATCTTAGAACTCAGGGTGTCAATCTTTTCATCCGGTTGAAGAAAGGCCAGTGTGGGTGCAGGCTTTTGTTCTAGCCCAGCACTAAACAACTGATTAAACTAATCAAGGTCTTGATTGTAGACCATGATTGGTGAATTAGTTGAATCAGGTGTTTTAGTGCAGGGCTAGATCAAAAGCTTGCACCCACACCGGCCCTTCTCGGATAAGATTGGACACCCCTGTCTTAGATCATCCCACTACCCAGCTAAAAATTAAAGGTGATCAGGCCTTATTGGTGCAGGCTTCCAAGCTTTGAAAATATCAGAAAGTCTGTCACCATTTTTAAGTCTCTTAGAACTTACACTTAAACCTTTTTTTTAGACTTTCTTTTATATTGAAGAAAATTAGTTCCAAAAAGATCTAACGTAAAATAACAGATATTTGCATGCTTACTCAACATATCACTTCTATAGCTAGAGTTAACTAATCAGCAATACAGATAACTTAGCCTAGTTACAAAGTACATTGCAAGTGGATAGATAATACAACTTTGGCTGCACTTAGTACCATTTGATGGTCTGTTTGTTGGGAGTGCATTGCTTCATGTGTCTCAGGTCTGCAGGTGTTCTCGGACAGGTTCTCAGGTGGAAGTTTTGCTATTGGTTAGAAGCAATCCACGTTCTTTTGTTGTTCCTGAGCAACTCTAATGCTTCATTCGCATTTGGAAACTGAATTTTTGCAACTTCAATTTGAGGAATTTGAAAAAGGGAACTTGAATTTTGGAGATTTGTATTTTGGGAACCAGTTTTGTAATATTAGAATTTTGGGATGCTATATTTTTGAGATGTGAATTTTCAGAACCTGTATTTTTAAAGTATACATTTTAAACATTTGAATTCACACCTAATAAATTTGAAACCTTAAATGCATAGTTAATAAATTCAAAATTGTTGAATTCACAGTTAATATATTCAAATGTCTTGAATTCATTGAATTCACAGTTAATAAATTAAAAACTACAGTAATAAATTAAAAACTGTTGAATTCAACATGTTCTTAAATTCAGATCTTTTTGGCACTAATTTTCTAATTTTGGGACAAATTTTTACTTTTAGATATGTCCAATTTTTATTACTGCCTTATTTTTATTATCTCATCTCATCTCATCTTCAGCCGCTTATTCCTAGTTAGGGTCGCGGGGGGGCTGGGGCCTATCCCAGCATGCATTGGGGCGAGAGGCAGGAATACACCCTGGACAGGTCGGCCAATCCATCGCAGCTTATTTTTATTAGTGTTATTTTATTACTGTTTTAATTCTGTTTTTAATTATTTTTGTCCTTGTTTGTTATTTCTCCTTATGGGTCTTGTCTTTTATATTTGCCTTTGTGTTTAAATGTCATTATTATTCCTTTTGTTTTACTCCTTTGTTTTATCTGGAAAACTCTTTGAGTGGCTTGTATGAAAACTTACTATTATAGTTATATATTTAGTTATTATTTGTATGATTATATTTGCGATAGAAAAAATTTGTTTTGTGTACAGACCTTTAAATTTATTTAAAATGTTTTATACTGTATTTTTTCCAACACATTCCTTATCCCACCATCAGCATTGTTCAAATGTACACTATAGATCAATACAGAATTCAGTCAGTGGAATTCATACAAAGCCTGTTCATATTTTCATATTTGTGAACAAACTGAAGTGCATCCAGTTCAATCAAGAAATTCTGGTTCAGGCATTCTTACTAAGAACACACACCCTGCATAGTCTATAACAACCCTTTGCCCAGTCATTTTCTGAAATTTGTGAATTCCCAAACAGGTGCAGTGGGGTATGAGTCAATGGAAAGCTGACACACCTTTTATTCAGTTATTTGTCATAAATGCAGAATAAACAATACAAGTACGTAGTGCGAACGTGACTATATTACACAAAACCTGTGTCTGTGAAACGTCCTTCTCAACACATCCACACTCGGTTTCCTGGCAACCCAACCTTGTTTCCTGTTCTTTGTGAAAGAGACTCATCTGATAAGAGTTGAGTTTACCTGACAAGGTCACTCAGTCCTCCTGATCCCTTGCTCCCCAGTAGCTCCAGGTGGTGGTTGAACTCCTCGCACAAGTGACTGGACAGCAGGGACAGGTTAGCCTGTGTCAGCCGGCCCTTTATCAGAGAGTTGCAGGCGGGGTGGAACTTATAGAAGCTCTCCTTGCTGATGGATGCTGTGGGGGTGGTGCAGGCACAAAGTCAAGTAGATTTCCTCAGTGCTGTCATACATATCCTGCTCTTGATATTGGGACAGTGATGCCTCACCTTAACTCTGGTAATGGTTGGCAGGGTAAACATTCCAGAAGTTACCTTTTTTTTTTTTTTTAGATGGTTTGGCCTTCAATCACATGATGCAATAAACACCCATCTCTCCTTTATATTCAGCAATATAGTTAACTACTTAGCAGAAAGGTTCACTTCATCGCTGAGCAGATGATGGATACATTATGTTAAGATATTATACCTGAATGCGGGAATACGCTTAGTTACTGTATTCTATGTTTGTTCCAAATTTTGAGCAATTTATAAGCAGTAGTCAGCTTAGCGCCTTAAAAAATCTATAAACTTTCAATTGTAATTCTAAGGTGGCTCTTTTTTTATTAAGACATTACAATACAGGTACAGACATCTCTTAAGCAAAAGGTCCAAATGTGGACCCTAAGTCTAAGATCACAGCAAACAATCTACGTAATCTGAGCTCATGTATAAGGAAACATAAAACCAAACTCGTGGGACACGAGATGGGAGAGCGGTGCAGTGTTTCAGGTAAGAATGACCCATTATTACACTGTGAAATACAAGCACAGAGACAGGTGAACATGTTAGGCTGTGTCTTTCCCTGTGTTAAAATGGTCTAGGTTGTTACCTGTGTGGTGGACTGGCTCTTGCACTGCCTGCTCAAAATCCACATCTTTAGACATGAAAAATGTATGAAAGTCTTCATGCAGAGTCACAAAGGTCAAACGCTTCCCAGCAGCAAATACAGTGAAGACTGGTCCATACTAACATAAAACAAAAAATAAAGATTATTCGTCTTTCCATGTGAGACAGAAGCAATCTGGTACTGACAGGTTTTTATAAATCATATCTTTTACAATTCAATCATTTTGTTTTAATACAATTTATCATAAAACATTTTATTTCCAAAGCACAAACAAAAATGTTGGAACCAACCCCCTCAACCACACATGAGAAAACACAGTTTACAAGACTGAGCTGCAGAAATTGATGGTCTAGCTGCTTGTCTTTCAGTTCAGTGCTCTCCAAAGCAACAGCTTTTTTTTCTCCTTGCATTGGCTCATTCGGGACAAATTCCAAGAGCTCAGTCGGCCCAATTCACAAATTGGCACCATAGATACTTCCCCAGCTCAAAGTTTGTGTTAGAGTCACCCTGATTGTCCTACTTACATAAATTACCCAATTCTGATTGCAGTGTGTTAAGATTCAATGTAGGTCAATGTGACAAAGTTTAAAAAGCCACATTCAGCGAGCATTACTGTGCTGAGCATTAGTGTGTACTGTCAGCGCTGCCTCGGTATCTACAATTTGTGAAATACTAGCACTTCCCTATTATGTGTAAAATTAAGGTGCAGTAGTTCAGGCTGTAGTTTTGTAGTGTGCATTGATTAGATCTGCAATATGCTGACACTAGAAGTGTTAAAAAATTAAGTTACAGAAATGTGGATATTTTTCTGTGTTTATTTCCATGTGCTTATGAAATGACAAGCCTGGATCTTATGCAGAATACATGGATGCGCTAAACCATATTTTGTGAAAATGTATCTTTATCTTTAACCAATTTTTCCTCCCCAAGCATATTCTGCTAAAATTGGACTCCAACAGACCAGAGGAGCTATATTTAACTTATGTGATATTTTAACATGCAATGTGTTGTTATGTCATGTGATGTTGTCAAAAGACTGTTCTGTTCCCCTGTCGAACTAGGACTCCCTCAGGTGCGGCCCATTTCTTTCATTTATGAGCAATTTCCTATTGCGATAACAGCCATTGCACTAGGAGGAGACTTCAATCATAACGCATATCATACACTCAGGTAAGTATCTCAGGTATGTATAAATAGTCATTAATATTTCACATTACTTAATTTGAACAATAATATTATTGTGCTCTTTATGTTTCTGAATGATTGAAATGGTTAACAGGCCTGTGGCCAAACCGGCCAACAGGTATGAAATGCCAACACTGGACATTTTACCACAACTAATAGCCTTGCTGTATTAATCACTAAATTTAAAATATTCTTTTATTTCTAATGTACACTTCATGGAGAACTTCAATATTTTAAGTCATACATTTTCATCATGCAGATAGTCAAGTGAATAATGTGCCAAATATAGACATAAATACAGACAGATAGATAGATAGATGATAGATACATAGACAGAATGTTTATGGAAGATACAGCATATTGTCAAGAGGTCACGAAATAACGGTTTAACTATATCACTATGTTGGTCTTAGCGCCAGTTTACGTTGACAATTCTAACTGAATATGTACAGCACATAATCATAATTTGCTCTCTGTATGAAGCTGGCAAAAAAAAGACAGTTTCATCTTTCTCACCTAGCTTCATATTCACACACGGTCTATATGATCCTGTCCCACCCAAAACTTTACATCACATACCTTATCTCTTGCTTGGGCAATGAAATCCAAAGGTGCTTTGCCGAACTCGAATGCCGCACCGAACCATGGGATCCATCCTCTAATGCACGGGGGTGTGTTCAGTTTTTCCTTAGCAAATACTAAATACGCAGACATTGCCATTATGAACACGGCCAATGCCTCTATTATAAAATCCATCGTAGTTAATGCAGTTTCCCTGGGACTCAGCTAGGTAGAACACGTGTGTCTAGAGTTCATTAGACGGCATCTGTCAACTGGTGCAGAAGGCGACAGACGGATCGTGAGCATAACAACCTGCGTTAGTAAATGAACACAACCAATCACAGCGCAGACTGTGACAAGAGGCTTAAAGGGGAACGCTCCCGGATTTCTATAAATAGGGGGCGAAGCGCTGGAACCCTATTGTATTTGCTGGTTTTATTACTATTCCACCAGGATCTCCAAAACCGGTTGGTCGGATTTACGAAATTTGTCACACTGATTATACAAATAAGGGAATTTGACGCCGATTGTCCACTTGGTGGCGCTATAACAGTCAATTGAAAGATAAATCTTTAAATGGCCATAACCATGTCTCGTTTGACAGAAACACTGGAAACCAACATCACTATTCCCCTCTTTTTTTAAAATCTTAAAAACATTGTGGTGCTGCTTACTGTCTTTTCTGGAGCATTGGGCTGTTTTTTTGTGGGGTGGTAGCACTGGACCCTCTATGTTTGGGTTGACCATGGTCCTTCTCAGGGCCCACTGGCCCAAGTGTTCGCATCCCCTTCCTCCACCCCAGGCGGGCGGTGTCTTTTGGAGACAGGCTTCTCCCCTGGGCAGGAGCTGGTGTTGGGAGTCTCTTCTCTGAACTGGACAATGTAGGGGTACAGCTGGTTGACAATGTGGAGCAGCTGTCCTGGCTTCAACCTGCTTCTGAGGAGCACATGTACGTGGTAATAGACCTTATTCGCTTGGCAGCCATATTGGAATGAAAATTAGGCTTGTAGGCTACTGTAACCAACTTGAGAGCCGCCTAATGATGCAATGTCTCATTGCTGTGTGCAGTACCTTAAGATAAAATGTGGTTTAAAAGGATTCCTTTCTTTAAAAAAAAGTTGTGAACAGCAATTTTCAAATCTTTCCACATATTCTTAATGGGATTGAGGTCTGGGCTTTGACTGGACTACTCCAGGACATTGATTTATTTGTTTTTAAATGACTCCAATGTGGCTTTTTCAGTATGCTTTGGGTTATTGTCCTGATGGATGATGTTCTTGGGATGATGCGCAGTGTTATGCTTGCAGCAAACATAGCACCTAACATTGAGGCCAAAAAGTTAAATCTTGGTCTCATCAGACCATAGAATCTTACATTTTGCATTGACAATTTAAGCACCTTATCCAGAGCGACTTACAAGATGTGCATTAATACATGGTAGGAATAATCGTAGTTCGCGCAAGAGATCAGTGCAGTAATTCAGTCTTCCTCCACTTTGAGAGTCTCACACATGCCTTCTGGCAAACTCTTTGCAAGATTTCATGTTTTCTTTGACAATGGTTTTATTTTTGCTACCCTCCCATAAAGTGCAGATTTGTGAAGCACCCGGGCTATTGTTGACAGTTTCTCCCATCTCTGCCATAGAAGACTAACTCCGTCAGAGTTGCCATAGGCCTCTTGGTGGCCTCCCTAACAAGTGCATCAAAGTTTATTTAGGTGTGACTTAGCAAATGGGGTGAATACTTATGCAATCAATTATTGTCTGTTTTTTATTTGCAATTAATTAAGAAAAAGCTTTCTTTTTTATTTCACATTATAACGTATTTTGGGTTGATCAGTGGCTAGAAATACCAAATTAATTTTGATTCCTTAAAGTAAGAAAATAAAATGTGAAAAATGCCAAAGCGGGTGAATATTTTTTATATCCACTGTAGCTAGCTATAGCTACCTAGTTGTACTATCAAAATATCGTTGTTTGGGAACAGGATTTCAATGACCATTTACCGTGTAACTTCAGTTGGTTAGGCTACAATTGCTTTACGATACCTAGCTAGCTAGCCAAGTCATGTTTTTCTAAGGTTAGTTGACTTAGTTAGGAACGAACTAAATAAGCTAGTTAAATTTAGCTCATTTTAATTTCATGTTACCTTGAAGCATTGATATTCCTTTTTTAGAGAGGAATCCTGTGAAACCATTTTATCTTCAGGTTCTGCAGTAAGACATTGCGATCGTTAGATGGCTCTCTAGCTCTACGCCTCAAATGTCACGCACACGTCTCCACAAGTGTGCGTGTGCTGTAAAGCTGATAAAACGTTACTGATAGAACATTGCTTTCAGTACACGCCTCGTTTTTATTCCAGTATGGCCACCAGTGTGAGTAAGGTATTCTGGGATTCCCATCGAGAATACGTACAGGTGCATTGTTGAAACCTCCAGCAGTTGTCTGAAACAAACGAGATTTCTGAAACATAGATGGTATTTTCATGAGCAATGTATACATCTGATTCACAATCGATAAGGGTGTCATAAAATACAAGCCATCAAGGTGTCAATTTCGTTTTTACTATATCGTATTGCAACAAGTTCTCAAGGAAGTGAGCCCACACATTGACTTTCTCTGCTTTGACCTACGTACGTACGTGCTACATCACATTTCTGGCCACTGGAGAAGCTATGAGACCGCCGAAAAAAACTGACCAGGAAGGAAAAACATAGGCCTATACAATTATAGAAATCTGGGAGCGTTCCCCTTTGAAGCCTGGTAGCCTAATGCTCGCCGAAAATATTCAATGTAGGTTTTCACCAGTAGTGAGGTAACCTAGGGTACTGTATTTATAATAGTCAATGACAAATTAACATTACATAACATAATGCTGCGGTTTTCTTCCCAAACTGGGGTCAAGGATCTGTGTAAGAGGGTCTACAGTCACAGATTGTTAATTCCATGGCGCCTTGTTAAATTACAGGAAAATTATGGAATAGCCTCATATTGACAGTTGTAGGAGTTTTGGTCAACACTACAGATGAATGACTTCAAGATAACATAGGCTACACTATTTTTAAATTATGGAGTAATAATAGGCTTTACGAAATTTGTTGTATTGTAGCTTTCTTGAAAGTGGTTAGGGAGACACATCTCACAAAATCTTCCTATGATCAATCCTGAGAGTCATTTGTAAAATAAAGGTCAACTACTGGGAAAGCACCTCTTGGTCAATTGTCCACATATCCAATCTTTATTTGCACATATAAACATAATTTCAAATTATTTACAATACAGTGTAACTTCCATTTCCAAACTAAAAGGCTTTATTATATAAGTTATAGTGTAAAGTGATACCTCCGTGTCACAAACACATTATCACACAAGATATGTATGGATATATTGCTTGAAAATATTAAGTGATTTACCTAATGAAAGGTTAAATTCCAGGAAAGAACTTTGCCCCATAATGTTTTGATTCATTTTTGAAGTACCATTTGGGTGCAACTACTTCCGACCTTGCTTGAGCTTGAGCATCTGGAAAGGGAAGTTACAGTTTGTGGGGTTGGTTTAATGCAATCTGATTGGTTCTACCAAGTTTTAGCAAGCATTGTGTTGTAGGTCAATAGTTACATTGGCTTGAATCACTGCCTCCAATTGAAGCCCCATCTACATCATGATTCTTCAGAAGTAACTGACCGTTAGGTTATTAGCAAAGCACATCCCCAGAAATTGGGTGGGATTATGTTACGTAAGAATGTCAACCTGGTCAGGTTTATAGTACCCTAGGTTATGAGCCTGGCAAGTGCGGTTAAGGTCCAATAGGATGCGATTGCACAGTAGGTATATTGCAGTGCAGTGATCTTAATAAGTCCATAGATGGCGATAGACACAAAACAACAACTTCATTGGCACGAAGCGTCAAGGTGGATACTTTGATATAAAATGTAGTTTTTCAGTTGATTTGTAAAAGAAAGTTGTTGGAGAATTTGTTTGTGTTAAGGCAGGCAATAGTATATGTATTTTGCAACTTAATTTGTGCCAGTTACATAGGCTAATTAAATAATAGTAATAATAATGAATAAAAACATACAAATATATTTTAGTTAACACAAAATTGTATTTTTTGATTGCTTAGTACGAATTTGTTCTTAAATGAACATTTTATGGTTTTGAATATTTAATGAATGAATGTAGAACAATTCATTTAAAACGAATTCAAAATTGAACAGGCTGATATTTACAAAAAAGTGTGTTGCTAAATATAAATCCCTCTACTAACATCAGCATAAATGCACCTCCAACAATGCATTTCACATTCACATAGTACAAAGTGTTAAATCGATCCGCTCCGCTCTAATTAGCTAACAGCTCTGTCTAATCTAATTCAAACAATTTGCTACAAAGAAAAGCATATAGGTACTAAAGATACAAGTCAGAAAACTTTTGCATTGAACTTAAAATGGCTCGCCTGTAGTTGTATTGAAGGCACAAAGATTTACTGAATCAAAACCAGCTAATCTATGCAACATTGTGTATTGCATAATAGGAACAATACAACAAAGAACAAATATTGAAAATGGAATTACAGTACATGGGGGTATAACAATGGATAATACAGAGAGAGACAATGTTGCATTTATTTATATTAAGTTGTAGTAGGTCAGACAGGTCAAATATATTTTATGGCTTTGGATAGCTTCTTTGATGGTTGTTTAGTAGTAAAGTATTGTTCTAAATATGTTTAAATACAAATGGTTTGTTAAAGGTACATTTGCATTGATGGAGATAATACTTTGCTAAATATTAATTAAAAATACTAGGCCTACCCCATTGTCACAACCATCACAATTAGTTAAACCAAAGAAAACGATGTCCACAGACATATCAACATTGACAAATCTAGGTAGTGATATCGATCAATACAATTTTAGAATACATACATTCCATAACAAGATGATACAGTTGCGTTACGTTTTACAAAAGGAACATTCGAGGTCAATAGTGGGTAATTTACGCAACATTCACAACCTCAAACCATACACGCCGACCGCGGACGAAGTACAGAACTCGTGTCATCATGAAGGAACCAATAGAATTGGTGAAGTTGACGTTACGTTTTCCTGCGTGGTGCATTATGTGAAATGATGTCTCATCATATATTGAGTAAACTGTATGTTCACTGCTCTTGAACTACACCCAATTACATTTCCGATATGGTGGCTAAAGGTCGGCGGTTTATGAAGAAAAGTAAACACAGCAGCGTGCTTATTTCAAACATGTCTCACCTGTTCAGTAGGGGGGTGTTTGCCGTCATTTTGAATTATCGGTGAAATGTCATAATTTTTAAATCTTTGTTCAGTTAAAGGGTGCCATTCTACCCAAAGCATAAAGTAATAACGTAAGCTGCTGCTTGTTACATTTTTAGTATTTCGGAATGGGACAAAAACAAGAGGAGAATTATGTTCCCCCGAAGTGGCCTCGGGTGACAAAGTTCGTCTTGTCAGCTTGTGCGGCAACTGTTGCTGAAATAGGTAGCTAGCTCGCCATTTTCTCTACTAGTATCAAATATGCTGTAGGATGTGAAAATGTTGAGTAGTTTAGAGGTGAAGCGAGAAACATTATATCTTGTGTGTCAGAAATATATCATTTGGAACATCATTACAGTTTAGCATTTGGCATTAGCATTTAGTCGTTAAAACATGTCATAACAAGTTTACATAAAATAGTCTTTATGCCAAGATTCTTCAATGAGGCTGTAGAATGCACAATACCTTAAAGCAGGGGTGTCAAACTCATTCCATCGAGGGCCGAGTGTGTGCAGGTTTCTGTTGTAACCAATGCATTACACCAGGTGATTTCAATTAGGTTCCCTCCTTAGTTGAAGAAGTGAGCTAATTAGTGAAATCACCTGGTGTAGTGCATTGGTTGCAACAAAAACCTGCATACACTCGGCCCTCGATGGAATGAGTTTGACACCTGTGCCTTAAAGCATGTATAAAAGAAGAAATGTGGAGTAGAAACATTGAGCTTTCAGTGATGAAGTAGGCTACTATAACTACTGAATAATTTGTGTATGTAGTTGTTGTCGAGGTCCCTAAGAAGCACTATGTTTTCTGAAATTAAAGCTTTCATCAGTTCATTTTAGTTTCTACATTTAATCATAGTTACATTCCCACTGGACTTGACGAAAACCAGGCTACAGATCCAAGGTGAGGCTGCCCTATGCAAGCATGCAGATGGAGGCAGTGGTCAGATGGTTTACCGGGGGATGATGCGGACTGCAGTCGGGATTGTGCGTGAAGAAGGGCCCCTCAAACTGTGGCAGGGTGCCACACCAGCCATCTACAGACACATAGGTATACTGACCCGGGGATCTGTTGTACCTTAAGTGCAAGTGAGTAGAAAAAGTGGTGAGAATGCTACAACAAAATTAATGCATGCAGTGGCTCTTAGCATGGCAGCGAACTCCTTTACTTGTTGCCCACATTCCCAGGTGCTGCAGTCAAATATTTGATGTGGTTGTGGGAAATGATACTGTCAATTACTTCAAGGTTTTGTAGCTCTAAAGCAGTTGGTTTCCTGCTGGATCTTCATGACTTGTGAATGAGTGACCTAGGAAATCACTAATGTGATATGTTGCAACTGGAGTAGTCTCAATATGAGCCTGGCTCTCTCACCGAGGTGCCATAACTCTGCCAAACCTCCGGGGATGTGCTTTGCTAATAAACCAATGGCGAGTTATTACTTCTGAAGAACCCCACAATATAATGGGTGCATAAAAGGATGAATTGTGTCTAAATTGAGCATCTGGAGTCGAGAGAGTACAACTGGAATAACTCCATTGTGGTTTAACTACAGTAGCACTGCCCTGGCTTTGGGATTTAATTTAATATTAAACTGCAAAGGACAGCAATGAAGTACGGCCAATTAGCAATCAGATTTTGTGCTATGGCTTTAACTATGATTTGTTTCTGGTTCCCAATAGTATATTCTGGTGTGCGGATGGTAGCCTATGAACAGCTCCGAGATTCAGTATTGGGCAGGAACGAGGACACCAGCTTTCCCTTTTGGTGAGAGCATGCCACGCATAGGCCTGCATGTTGCTGCTACAGTGGATGTAGCCACAGCGGAATTCACCTTGTAAGTTGCATTACTGACTGAAGCTCCTCTCCTCTCATAGGAAGGCTGTGGTAGGGGGCATGGTTGCAGGGGCTCTTGGCCAGTTCATGGCCAGCCCCACAGACCTGGTGAAGGTGCAGATGCAGATGGAGGGGAGGCGCAGACTGGAAGGCAAGCCCCCCCGGTGAGTTCAGCTGTCCCTTTTTATGACCATGACCTTGCTGCTGGCCCCTTTGTCCTGACTGTTATGTGTCTATATCAAGTGTTCCCAAAACCTCTATGCCCAGGACCAACTTAATAAGCAAATACACGTTCTGTGATCCACCCCTTATTTAAGCTATAGACCAACATACAGGAAACTGCTCAAATAAAGGAAACACTTGTGTAAATTAGGGATACAAAGTATATTGAAAGCAGGTCCTTCCATACAGGTGTGGTCAATGAAGTAATTAGCATTCCATCATGCTTTGGGTCATGTATAAAAATGCTAGGCAGGCCAAGTTGCCCATTACTTTGGTGGCCATGGCGAGAAGAAGAGATCTCAGTGACTTCGAAAGATGGGTGATTGTTGGGACACATTTGACCGGAGCATAGGTGACGAAGCCTGCTCAATTTTTCATGAGAAACAGTGATGTTGGCATGTAAGTCTGAGGGAAAGACATCAACTAGGGGCAACTGTGGTCGACAAGCGCATGCTCCTCGACTGTGGTATCTGTGCATTGGTTTGCGATGCAAGGCAAAACAGATGAGCAACTCTGAATCAGTTGACTGCAAATATCAATATAGGATGTGAGGAGGCAGTCTCATCGAGAACAGTCCGTCAACAGATACAATATCTTGCCAGCTTGGTTGAAAGCTTGTTAACATAACTTCAATCTGACAGGTCAGATTTAAGTTATCAAAATGGTTTGGCAAGGTTTGTTGTCACTGTTGCAATGCCATCTGGGACTCAACTCAAAACACTTCCTGGAAAGCACTCTTTCGTTGTTCACTTCAGAAGGCCCTTCGAAGGGACCCTTTGATCTTGATCTTTTGTTCCTTTCAAATGGAATGGAATTTAAAGTGACTGTTACCAACTTCCACCCTTCAGAGTTCCCTTTGCCGGAAGCACAGTTATTGTTTGTTATACAGCCATAGTATCCCTCATTTGCTCAGGTGTTTCCTTTATTTTGGCAAAATATTGAAAGTGTTTAATCTGACTGGTGTGCATGTCAATGGAAAATATATGATATACAGTATTTTTTTTTTTTTCCACTGCAACCATTTCTATGACCCACCAGTGGGTCCCACACAGCAGTATAAGTATATGTCACTGGAATGCATTCAAACACAGTTCACTCCTAATTGGTCTTCTCTTGCAATAGAGTGCACGGAGTGTACCACGCTTTCCTGAAGATCGTGTCCGAGGGAGGGATCCGAGGCCTATGGGCAGGCTGGGTTCCCAATGTGCAAAGGGCTGCCCTGGTCAATTTAGGAGGTATGAAAAACAAGTTCTGTATTTGTCCTCAGGATAACACTCCACAATAAGGGAGTGCAGAGTGTCAAAATGAGATGCTTAATATTTTCAGTGTGAATATGATTTATCCGCAATCCATCAGCAGCCATTGCTCATAAATGTGTACTCCCTCACTTAGATCTTACTACATATGACACAGTGAAGCACTTCTTACTGAGAAATACCCCTCTGGAGGACAACAGCCTCTGTCATGCCTTGGCAAGGTAATTTCTTTAAACACCATTGATGTGTTCTTATGCTTTGGTAGCTGTGTAAAAGTTGGGCTACATTTTGCAATTCATTTTGTCAGGGGAAGCCGCCGGCATGCTCTATGGGCATCTAAAAAAAGTAGTTTTTGTTAATTTTAAGATATAAGTTGTATTGGCCTCCCGGGTGGTTTAGTGGAGTTCCGGTGGAGTAGCGGAGTTACGGTCGACAGCTTGGCGAGTGCCGTCTCGGAGGAGACGATACTTTGCCCGTGTCACTGACGGTTACAGGGCTACAGCAGCGAACTCACAATACGAGGGGGGGATTGACATGAAAAATAGAGGGTGTAATTGGCTACTAAATTGGGAGAAAATGGGATAAAATCAGAAACAAATTCTTAATATATATAAAATATATATATATATACAGTATATATATACTATATACAATACATAGGTTGTTATGGATAACCTATGCATTTGATTTGTTTGTCTTTATATTTCATGATGAACTGTATTTTTTTATTTTGACTAATAAAGATAATATTCAAATACTATTCTGGTGCTACTTCGCTGAGGTGTATGAAAAAATAGAACTAGATATAACATTTTCAGCCACACATTAGGAGTGATTAATGGAAATCAGAGCATTGTTTTTTCAATGCAGCACTTGTTCAGGTCTGGTCGCAGCTACCATGGGGACACCTGCTGATGTTGTCAAAACGCGAATTATGAACCAACCCAGAGATGCCAACAGCAGGTGAAAACCACTTGGCAGAAAATACAGAAGAGATTTGCTAATACTACACAGTAATTGCAGTACACAATACGTTGTTATAACACCAACATCTAATGATGTATATGTTAGTATCTTTTTTATTTTATTACACAGCATACACAATTTTACAAGGCAGACATTTTTTTAAATAATAAGACAATACATAAAATAATGAAGCTACAGTAGGTTGTGTGGTCATTTTCTTCCCAGTACCATCATTCACAGTAATTGCACTACACAATACGTTGTTATAACATCATCTAATTATGTATATGTTAGTGTCTTTCTTATTTAATTACATAGCCTACACAATTTTACGAGCAGACATTTTTTAAATAAGACAATTCATAAAATAATGAAGCTACAGTAGGTTGTCTGGTCATTTTCTTCACAGTACCATCATTTACAGGTATGGGTTAAATACTGTTTTTCATGTGTTTGTTGTCCTACAGGGGCTTACTGTACAAGTCCTCCATTGACTGCCTGATACAGTCTGTTAAAGGGGAGGGGCTCAAGTCCCTCTATAAAGGCTTCCTTCCCACATGGATGAGAATGGTAAATTCCATTGTTTTTTTCCCCCAACATGACAGTACCCAGATTAAACATTGAACTACATGCATTAATACACTCTGCCCCTGCTCTTTGTTCCATAGGCCCCCTGGTCCATGACGTTTTGGCTGACGTTTGAACAAATCAGAAGGGCAATTGGCATTAACTCGTTTTAGTGCCTGGATTGTTAGCCAGTTCTACAGTACCATTTTCCCAGTTCTACAGTACCTCTGCTAGTCTGTCCATCAAATGCCCAGCTGTGCAACAAATGTATAAAAGGTGCCCAACAATAAAAGTGTCTGTTCCTCATTTATTCTGTACATTCTGACACTCATTCTGTACTTATTCTGTGTATTCTGTCACATCTCATGCCGATATTGTTTCGCACAGTATGAGTATTAATTTAATGACCATGAATATTACGACAGCCGTTTAAACTGGGAAACTAAAAAACAATGTACATGTACAATGTAAATACCTGTGCAAATTGTCTGAAGCCTCTTTGATCTTCATGTATAAGACTTGATAATACTCGTTCCAACCGTGTGCTTCAAATGTTAGTAATAATTTGGGGGCCTCCCTGGTGGTCTAGTGGTTACAACGTCCGATGCTGGCCACTGCGACCAGGGTTTGATTCCACCGGCTGTGCCAGTTTCAGCTCTGGCTGGGAGTGCCACTGTGGGGCGGCGATTAGCCGTCCGCTCCAGGGAGGGGGAGGGAAGCCAATATGACTTTGCTGTGTATAGGAGTGGCTCCGATGTACCGTAAAAACAATCGCTTGGTCACGGCTGGTCTTGGGGCTATGGCAGCGATATGAGGGGAGGTGATTGACATGAATAAGAGAGGGTGTAATTGGCTACTAAATTGGGAAAAATATCAGAGACAATAGATTTAAAAAAAGGTAATAATAATTTTATAATCTACTGCGAGTAATGAAATTGGCTTATAGGAGGTGCACAAGAAGGGGTCTTTATCTTTCTTTTTCAGAACCGTAATTGCTGCAACACAAAGATTGACGCAGCTATTTTTTCTCCAAACAGGTGTTAATCATAGGAAGATAAAGAAAAATCAAACCCTGAAAGAACTGTCTATAAAATTCAATAGGGAACCCATCCACCCCTGGTGCCTTTCCATTCTGAAGGGAACTTATTGCTTTCAGTATTTCATCCATATATATCATCTGTTCTAGACCTACTTTCTCCTTGGACAATGTAGGTAAAGAGATATTTTCCAAGGTCTGGAGTGTTTCCAAACTACACCGAACAAGACTTGTACAAACTCCTATAGTAATTTCTAAAAGTCTCATTAATCTCATTAAAAGGAGCCATCGTTATACTTCCATCCTCTTTTTTAATTTTTTGAATATTTCTCTGTCAGTCTTTGACTAGCTATGTCAGTGTGTGACTAGCTAGCAATTGTACCTTGTAGTTCTCCTAGGGAATTTCAGGTGAAACTGATGGATGACTCCATTCCCTTCCCCATTCATTCCTTCGCAGTGTTGAGATACCGGTTGGCACAGCAGCTGTGATAAGGGGAGGGTGAGGAAACGTAGTGGCTGTATGGTTGGAGAGTTCAAAATGTATTTACTGCTCAGTCTTGCTTCTCATTCTCAGGGGATACATTTACATAGGCCACAAGGTGAACAACATAATCCTGGGCACATATGTCATCAATGTTGACGTGCCTGAACAGTGGATTCTTCATGTTGTCATATAGCTGCCATCCTCCATCCAGTCTGGTGCACATGACCATGTGGTTGGAGGTTTCGGTCATCATGCCCAGAAGAAGAAACTGCAACTTGAATTCCCTGGAAGACATTGGGGAGGAACGGTATGTTTGAACACAGGAAGAATTAAATATGGAGATATTGTGCACACCATGTATCAGCTTATTAGCTGTGTTTATTACCCCTTAAGTCCTCATTGTTACGTTTTCCTTATTTTATTGCCAGTTTTAAAGGTCACCTTTCATAGTCATCAGTGATGGAGAGATCAGGGAATCCTTTAATCCGGCCATCAACATCCACCAAAATGAGTTCAGGGTTTATTCTCTTCCCCAAGGCTCTCACCTCACCAAGATGCTCAAACTTGCTGTAAAACAAACATCCAGAATTGCTCTGCAAGCATGCTGTGCTTATCAGTACCACCCAGTTAACAGTTTTATTTATGAAGTGAAGGCACTTGCTGTACAAGTACATTTGCTGTGTATTCCTGGATAACAGATTTGTTGCAATAAACAATCATTTGAACAAATAAACAATCGTTTGAAAATAAATTTCACTGAAATTATGTTTGAGAGGACACATCTGAATGGAACTTTACCTTATTGTCATACTGTAAATATGGTCTTCCGGGTGGGGACTCCTCCTTTCTTCATCATAGTTAAACTTGGCACATGTCAGATCCAAAAAGTTTGGCAGGTGTTCTCTAGGGTAGCCTCTAATGTCAATATGGTCACTCTGCATGAACTGTTTTTCACCTTCATTTTTTTCATCTAAGTTTATGAGCCATAGAGCTTTTGCCTCATTGTACCTCCCACAGTCCATGAAGACCTGGACTGCACTGATTATGGGATCCCACATGAAAAGGTGGTTAATTTTAGGATGCTGTTTAGCAGCAATATGAATAGCAGCCAGCAGTGAGTCAAGAACACAAGTATTCATAAATGTGTTTGTATGGAACTGACCCCCAGACTGTATGTAATTATATGGGATTTGATTGTCTGAGTCTTTATGGACGCTGGAAAGAAAATAGTTTGCAAGCATTACATTATGTATATAATGATAATATTAAACTTGTTTAAAAGCAATAATTAAATTAATACTTTAGCACAGACATCACACCTCCACCATATCACCATAAAATGTTACACTTTTATTTACATTATACATAAAGAATGAGTACCTTTGATTTATTTTCAGCTCCTCAGCTGAAAAAAAAGAAAATATTTTAAATCATACATTTGTAAAAGGAAAGACAAAAGATGGTCAACATACTCACAATAAAATAACATCATTATCCTCTTTACAAAAATGCATGATTCTTTTTTATTATTTATTTTTTATAACAATTAATCCCCAATGAGAAATCAGAAATACATTGTAATTTATAAATTTAATAGACCCACCTATTATTAGAAGCCACCCATTTAAATCTTGGCTTCCCCTATAATTTTGGGGGATGGGAAATATTTTTCTATGGACTGTATTTAATGGAATAATATGTGATGGGTTTTGGGCAATATTGACCCGAATGGAAGCTGAGCTTCCAAGCTGTACATCCAATCAGATTTTGACATGCCTCCATCAATGTGGCTCCATCCAATAGCTACAATATTTGTGTCTTGGGCACAGGAGGTTTTGGAGAGTGACGTCTGTTACAGGTGAGGTTAAAAATGGTTTGAATTATTTGGTTTTTATTCCTTATTGTATTATTGTAATTCAATATTTTAATTGAACTGTTAATCATTTATATTCTAAATTGATCACTTGGAGTTTTAAAGTTAGCCACAGTAGCTATATGTTAGCCAGTCTGCTAACTTGCTTGGGCTAGTTTAGCTAGCTGACGTTTGCAGTTCAGATCAAACATGAGATTTGAGCTAGCTAGCTAGTTAGCATGACGTTTTAGAAGAAAGTATTTGTATATTCAACATGTCAAATAATAAGCTGCAGTTTTGTTCTAACTAAAATTAGCTACTAGTTAACTTTATCAAGCAAACAATTTGTCTCATCTGGCATGTTTCAACTGCACTGGGTTAAGGTTAGCTAGCTAGCTAACTGCTTGACATTGAGGATTATAAAGTCACTGGAGAAAAACCCTTGCTGGTATGTATGAGTGATCAAGCACTTTGTTAAGAAATAAAGGAGATTAGAATTTGCTTACAAGGTAAGGGGACAGCCGATAATATTTGTTGCTAAATTAATGTTAGCTTTTACCTTAATTAGGGAAATTATTTAGCTACCATACCCTGTATTGTTTCTCTATAAGAGTTGACATTTAAAGGTAAAAAAATATTTTTGTGAGGCTAGTATACAAGTGTCCCAAAATGTATTTACTGTTATGTTGAATAACATTTGCATTACATATGTTCCAAATCTTTAATAAACTGCCAATTTATCTCTTTATTTGCTTCTAATGTTTCATCAAAGTACTAATTTGAAGGGAAAAAAGTACTAATTTGTTATTGAATGAAAATGGTAGGATTGTTTTAAATTACATTATGTCAGGCTTTTAATATGAGGATAATCCCTGTATTTTGCAGTAGTGAGGCAGGCAGACAGCATCAGGGGCAGTGAGATCATCATCAGAGCAGCAGGGGCAGTGAGCAACCATATCACCAGGGCAAGAGGTCAGATCCCCCCTTCCAATTTGTCAATATGTTATTGAATGAAGATGGTAGGATTGTCTTAAATTATATGATGTCAGGCATATGAGGATAATCTCTATTTTGCAGTAATCAGGCAGGCAGCATCAGGGGCAGTGAGCAAATGATCATCATTGTCATCATCATCACCATCATCATCATCATAACATCATCAGAGCAGCAGGTGCAGTCAGCCTTATTACCAGAGCCCTCAGCTTCATCTGTTGTGGACCCCACCAGTCGCCACTGATCTATCTATTTTCACCAAATGTATCTAAAGCTAGCTAGCTAATCAATACCTAAGGGATTGCATACTCCCGTCTTGGGGGCTGAAATGTCTGCAGGTTTTTGTTGTTTCCTTTCAATGAGCAGCCATTTCTTCAAAGCCAGCTAAAGTACTAGCAAGGCAGACATCTCGACAAAGGATTGCATCATAGCTAGGTAGCTAAATCTCTTGCAAACTAGCTAGCTCGCCAAATTATTGCTTACTTCCTAGCCAGCAGCTTAGAAAGCAAATAATGATTTAACAGTAGCACTTACCCTTTTCAATCAGATCTTCCCTTTTGCTGTTTGTAAACCGGTTACCAGGAAGCATCTGCAGGCTGTAAAAACAATGAGTTTGACCAACATCAGTTCCTGAGACTATCGTTTCAACACTATATACAGTATAGATAATGCTCCAAAACAAGATTCCAAAGTGTTTGTGTTTCAAAAGTGGTCCTTGTGTAGATATCGTTGCAAATCAAAATATCAACTCAAACAAGTGAACACATGCCGCCATAATTATGATGTTGCGCAAGTTCACAAAGTCCTGGGATTAGGAATTAAAGCAATCATACATGTAGTTCATATAAATGGGTACTGCATCAGAAATCTCAAAAAGCTACAAAAATAAATTAATAAAATGCCTCACTTTTCTGGAGCCTCCATTTTACACTGCGTATTGTGAGATGCTTCTAGAATAATTCATACCTACTTGCAGGAAGGAGGTAACATACGTAAACGCTTCCTGCTTCCTGTTACTGTAGGTAACGATGGTAATCATTCATGTAAATATTCCCTCACTAAATGTGTCCACACAAAGAATCGTAAAAATCATGAACTGCAAGAAACAATTAAATAGCATTTGCTTCTAAACAAATAATTTGTAAAGAGAGAAAAGAACATCAGGAATCAAAGGAACATTTGCTGACACATCTAACTTTATTTATCCATGAGTAATGAGGAAAAAAATAATTTACACTCTATGAAAACGTTTTTCTTAAATATATTTACTGCTAAGAAATAGTTAATCCACTTAAATCAATGTATCACTTCTAACTACCACTTTTTTCATTTGCTAGTAGTGTTTTCATTTTATTTGCATTGCATAGGAAAAAACGTATTCATTCAGATATGGGTCTTGGGTGTATACCTGATTTATATCTATGTCAATGTTGATTCATGTTATTCTATGTATCTTTGCTCTTTTCTGTTAGTTATTGTTTCATATTATCCATAAATTGTGTTCTTCGTTATAATTTTGCACTTTCTGTAATGTGCTCAGGAAACTGCCTTGTGGCACTTCCTTTGTAAAGAACTGAAACAAGTACTCAATAATGATAATTTGTCCTTGTCATAGAAGATATTGGTCACATCATTTACATTTACAGAAAAGCCAAGAATTCTATGTAAGGTCCCTCTACTAATCTGTCCTGTAGGCTGTATCAGACCCCTTAGAACCATGCCTGCATCAAACAGTAGCTTACCCAGTAAGTTCCACTTCCCTGATCACTTTTCCATGGTCTGGCAGAGTGCCTCTCTATTGCCAGGGGCCTAGCTTCACCCAGTTTAGCCCCAGGACATGGTTCCACATTTGCATCCACCTGGAATACACAATACCAAACCCCATATGCATCCATTACACATCAGTACAGTTTTAAAACATCAAACTAAGGTGACAAATATACGACTGGCCTTAAATTAGTCAAACAGTTCAGTTAATTATGGTAGATAGTGGTCAAAATATGATATGACTATGGTAGCCTGCTACTAGATTGCAATTTTCAATCATTTGATTTAGAGTTGCTTGCCTGTTTAGCCTTGCAGCTTGAACTAATCCTGTGCTTCTTTTTTTTTTTAAACGATTTTATCCCATTTTCTCCCAATGAAATTAGACCCGCTGTCAATCCCCCCTAGTAATTGAAATTCCTTGACAATCATTTGATTTAGAGTTGGGGCGGACAGCCAATTGCACCTTGAACTAACCCCGGTCTCCGTCACGGACGTTGTAACCACTGGACCACGCGGGAGGCCCCGGATGTGCTTCTGACCACAGTTGCCCTTTGTTGGTCTTTCCCTCAAAGTTCCATGCCAACATCACCTTAGACACTGTTCCTTGTGAAACATCTGCTTGAGCTGTCTTCATTACTGAAGCAACCATAACCCCTCTTTCAAAGTCAATGGGTTCTTGTCTTCTAGCCATGCTAGCCAGAATTATAGGCAACCAGGCCTCCCCATAATTTTTGTACATGACCATGGTGGGGTGCTAATTGCTACCTGTGTGGAAGCATCTGCTTTCAATATACATTGTGTCCCTAATTTACCTAAGTGTTCCCACCTTTTTGGTCACTACCTGTAGGTACAAATATTTTCACTACTATTACTAATTAATTGTTCTTGAAATGTTGAATAACAGAGCATCAGTCTTTCTAATGCATTTGATGCACATTCATTATACTGCTGTGGTGTTGATTCTCTTATGAAGAGTATCTTCAGATTCATTTCTGACATTTGTATTTAGACCTTCAAACTGCTCTTTATTTCCAGACTTTACCCTCAATTACTACATTATAGGTGATAAATACTAATGTTTACTATCTGTTGCAAGTGTTAACAGTCCAGTCTAATAAGGGAATGTTCAGGCCAGAGGCCTTGCTTCTACCATGAATACTAGGTGAGCACTCTGTCTTTCTCAACATGGGCTATGTTATACTTTCTCAGTAATACATACATTCATGAAATCAGTGGCAAGTGAAATACTATCTAAGAAGGCATGGAATTTGGCATTGAACAAAGTATGAATAAAGTTCACACACAAAGTATTCATAATACTCTCCTGGATATAGGTCTATCATGATTGTAACTAAGATTTGTACAGCTGCAAAGGATGAATGTTTGTTGAACGTTCTTATTCTCGCAAAATAGACTACTTAAATCATGTCAGCCCGCCACAAAAATTGACCACATAAAATGTGAGTGTCACGTTTTTTGGCAATGACACATAAATGCGCATCTATCATCTGCAATAACGACGCTTTCGGTTAGAAAACCCTGAAGGAAAAGACAGAACGTGGGTAGAGTGCGCGCGCGTGCACGTGAAGGGGAGTGAGATTCTGGCAGGGAGTGGAACTTCGGCACAACGCCATACTGTACTAACCCGGAAAATAAATAAACCGTAAGCGTAAGGACGTCCTTTTGTGGAAGAAGCACTTCCTGTGTGGTGCAATCAAGATGGCTGCGCCTGGTGCAGGTACTACACGCCGTCTAGTTCAGTATATTGTGGTGCGGTCGGATCTTGTGCATACTTTGGCATGGCCTTTGGGAGCAGTTATAACGCAAGCTTGCCACGCCGCCACTGCAGCCATTCATTTAAACTACGACGACCCAGATACCCAAGAGTACTTGTCGGAGCTGGACAGCATGCACAAAGTGGTGCTGGAGGTAGCTATGCTAGCTAGCTAGGCAGCTGAACCAGTCAGTTATATATAGCTTGCCTTAGTACTTAATTAGTCCTGCATTAAAACATTGTCTACGTTGTAACATTGATCAACTCAAACATGTATTTTCTCTGCTATTATTATACTTATTTACTAGCCTGCTAGCTGTGAAACATTACTGTGTATAACAGCTAGCTATTTTATATATAAAGCTTATAGCTTATTTTTATTTACTTTTATGTCTACCTTGAATGCCTCTACCTATGCATTTTTATCATCTTATTTTATCTCTGCTTTTAAATTATATTTACAATTCTGAAGCACTTTGAGCTGCATGTCATGTATGAAAGGTGCTATACAAATACAGTTTATAATTATTATTATATTTCCATATTTGAAACAAATGATAGTCACTATATATACAAGTCAAACAGTTTTAGATACACTGTCCAATGGAATCATCCACAACTGATGTAACCAATTTCTTGTCCATCCTTTAGGCCCCAGACCTGGCATCTCTATCCACCCTGTCAGAAACACTCAACGAGAAGGGTGTGGCTCACAAGCTGTGGGTGGAGCAGCCAGAGAACGTGCCCACCTGTCTGGCCCTGAAGCCGTACCCTAAAGAGGCAGTACATCCTCTACTGCGAAAGTTCAAACTGTTCAAGTGACAAAGGAAAGGATGGACTTCCTCGAGCATTCACGCGGTGTGGACTTGACATCTCCACAGAATACAGAGCAGGGGTCTGGCCTGCTCTCCTCAAGTTTAAGCATCTGCATGTTTTTCAGTTTTTGGAGGGTTAAAGTGAACCACTACTGTTTTGACTATTGAAGATGGTTATTAAACAAGCAGTTTGTTGCTTGTTTGATCTGAAGAAAACACCATACCAGCTCAACTATTAACTTAAAATGGCATGTGCTGTATTTTAGCAAACATTTTGCAGGGTGTTGTGTTCATCAGATGTGTTTATAATGGTGGAATAATATAATTTCTGTCTTGGCTTTATAAAGCAGATGCTTTTATTTAAATCCAATAAAAGACCTAATATCTCAGTTTGGCCAGTTTTGGTTATGCTAGCACTTTAAACGGAACACCTCAGGTTAAGGGGATCTTTCACTGTGAAAGGCCTGGTTGCACATGGAGTGACAGTAAATATTACATTCGTATTTATATTATTTGTATTAACTCTTGTAGCGATCACTAGAGTTGCACTCAAACATGCATTTTCTTTGCTGTTACAATACTTAGCTACTAGTCTTTAACATTTTCTGGGTGATTTTTCCCCCCTCACAATTTACATTCTTGGGGCATTTTTAGCATTTTTTTGGGGTACATTTTCTCCAAGAACCTGTGAACTTCGTTCACTTGGGTGCATGGAGATGGAGGGTGGACAGTTCACTAGTTCCCTAGTTCACCTTTTCAAATGCCTGCTGTTTGCCTCCCTCTCATCATAATTTTCATTCTGTCATGTAACCCTAATTGGCTAATATACCTAAAATAGTTTACAGCTCTGGTCCTGGACTGTTGCGATGTAATGATTTCCATTTTACCAAAATGCTTAATTACTTAAGTGGACTGCTACTTTGTATGAATTTAACCATTGTGTCCACTGTTGTGAACACTTCATCACTAGAATTCATATGATCAGTAACAGTAGATTTTTCAGGGTGGCTATAATAATTCTTAGAATTCTCAGACTTCAATCAAGCTGTGAGTCACAGTGGCCTGCATTGTTGTATCATCTGATGTCACCGCGGCTCAGAATGATGTCAAAGTGACTGAGAGATGGGCCTCCCGGGTGGTCTAGCGGTTACAATGTTAGACGAGTCGGCTCTGGCCCAGAGCGCCACTAGGGGGCAGCAATTGGCTGTCCGCCCCAGGGAAGGGGGAGGGAAGCTGACATGAGTATAGGAGTGACTCTGGAGTACCGGAGTTACGGTCGACAGGCTTAGTGAGTGTCGTCTCCTGTATAACAATGTCCATTGTGGACACTCAGGTTGTTACCTACAATATGTACATTTAAGGGTCCATGGGACTAACATACTAGTTTCACAGTAGAGACACAACATGCGCTGTTATATAGGTACACAATTCTAGCTGTTTAATTACAAAAATTTAGATAGCTAATTTTCTAGCAAGCTACATTGCTATAATTAAGCAATGATTGTAATGTCAAGAAAAGTAAAGTAGTGCTAACTCATACAATAATTTCTACATACAACAGGTAAGGATAACTAAATGACTAAAGAATGGTACCTAGCTAGTTGTTTAGTAGCTAGCTTTAGCAATAACAACATACATTTTAACAAAAACTTTAGGTACGTCTGTTTTATTACTGATGTTTGCAAGAGTGTATATCAATACATTTTAATCTGCATGTGACATCATTTAATGATCCACTTGCACAGAGCAGCACTGCTGGAGGGCAGGGGAAGCCCATTGCACAGGAAATTGTGCTGGTTTGCAGTGAGGACCGGAAAGGGGTAGAGCATAATACATTTACAGGAAGTGACATAAACCTCTCTTGGTTCTGTTTGCTTTGGGCAAGAAGAGAGGCTTTAAAGACGATGAGGTGAAGTTCTGTTGAATTTATGCCAGCCCAGCGCGAGAAGAACATGAAGTCCTCTGACAGTTGTCTGCCAGGGGCAGTAGTCCTCTACTTCTTTGACAAAGTGAATGAGGGCAGAACCTCCTGTCTCCGAGGGAATCCCTCCATCCTGTCAGTCTATTGGTCCAGCAGAAGGAGAAAGAGGAGGGTAAGACAGCAGACACTGTGGGCTACTCACCCTGCATAAGCCTCTGGATTCAGATGAGTACATAGTGGAGTTCAACATCCTGAGCAAAGACTCCATCCGCCTCTATAACCAAGGTCTCTGTTAACAAGAGGGTAAGGAGAGTTGACTTTAATGTCTCCCTCAGCATTACATTTATGTTTCTGAAGTCTCACTTGCTTGAGATGTGCTTTGGTGCCTGTGGAAAATGGCAGATAGCTACAATAAGGGGACACTGTATTTAAGGAAAATTAAATAATAAAAAAAAAAAAAATGAAAGACCGGGCAGAGGAAGGAGAAAAAGAGAAGGTACGAAGAGGAGGGACAAAAGAGATGGCTGATAACATGAAGGTAGGAATAATATGCACATTCCACACACTCTCCTTGCATGCTATACTTCAAATACACATATACATCAAAAATACCTTTGTAGAGTGTCTGGGGTCTTAATGTTTTATGTCTTAGATACAATCTTTACTACTAGATGTAACACCTTCACTCACCATAGACAGTCTTGCATGTAAAATAAGCAACCTTTTTCAATAAATTGAATATACATTTTTTACATTTGTATAAATAGCCCTAAAGCACCAGATCAGTGAATTGCAACAGTTGAAAGTACAATTAGTAATGGTTATAAAGCTCACTTGAATTATGAATTGAGAATTGGGGGCCGGGGCTTATGGGGTGGGCTTCTTTCAGGTAAGCAGCCTCTTAGGACCCACGCCCTCACAACGGAAACCAGTTTCTGAATTCTCCATCTCAATCACACTGCTTTCAGCTTCTACTTACAGATATCGTATCAGGAGTTGATGGTGGGTACCATGTACCAATGCAGCATATGACAGTTGTCATCTTTCTGGCCCTGAAGGTGGAGGGGGACAAGCAGGAGGAGATGGAGTCCCAAATATTAGCAAGCAGGAGAAAGATTTGGGACAGGTTTAGACAGACAGATGTGCACTGGGCTTGTTCCTTGGTCAAGGTGACCACCCCAAACAGGGGAGGCTGAAGAAGAGGATCCTGAAGACGCCAACTGCTACAAGTAAGAGGGAGTGTCGGGTGGGGCAGAAATCAAGGGACAGTGCTGGTAATGAAAGATGGAGAGTGTGGATGTGTCATCATACCGACCCCTCACCCCACAGAGTGTGCCAGACTCCAGAGCCCACTGAACTGTTCAGCCCATCTAGGCTCTAAATAATTAAGAGCAGATGTTGGCATGAAATCCAGAAACGGATACGGCCCTCCTTGCCCACCCCTGCTTTAAGGTGTTCCCTGTGGACATCCCCCCCTGTCTCAGATCAAGCATTAGTTGAATCATTTTTCATTGATTCTACGACAATCACTCCAGGTAATTTATGTTGCCAAAGCAGAATTTCTCTTTATTAATTTAGCTGACAGGGACAGTGCACAGACTGTAACATTTCTGTAAATGGGCCAGAGTTAGCCATGGAGGCAAATTTTCATCTGTAGTCCCAATCTGTAGTTCCTTTCAAGCAACTGGCCTATTGCCTATACGGTATTTAAATGAAATCCACTCTGTGAAGAGCAATACGTAAAATACAGTTTGATTCGTTAATTGATTGATTCAAATGATGTATGACTGTTTTTCTTTTAGTTGTTCAGGAAGAAAACTAAGAGAGGTACGAGGCAAAGCGTTTAGAGCAGGGGTGTCCAAACTACGGCCCGCGGGCCAACTGCGGCCCGCGGTCCATTTTTAATTGGCCCGCAGCAAATTATAAAAATATAATGGAATATCGCCCGCGCATGAAACTTGCACTTGACTGAGTTGTAATTCTTAGTTTCACCACTAGTGGAGCCACCCGTATTCATTGAAGACTCATTAATACAGCAGCCTCTCCCTCCAAATTAATCAATAAAAATGTTGCAAGAGATGACCAAAAATGGCGGAATCAAAGAAACGCACGATAGAAAGTGAGTGCAGAAAATATCAGACACGGTGGGAAAATGAATATTTCTTTATAGAAGTCAAGGGGAAGTGTGTCTGTTTGATTTGCAATGATACTGTTGCAGTGATGAAAGAGTACAATATACGTAGGCACTACGAAACAAAACATCAGACCTACAGGTCCTACACCGGTGCTGAGCGGGCAGAGAAAGCTAAACAAATGGCAGCTAGCCTGCGAACTCAACAAGAGTATTTTTCCGTGCTAACAAAATACAAGAGTATGCTACCATAGCCAGCTATGAGGTAGCTCAACTTATTGCAAGACACGGAAACCTTTTTCAGATGGTGACTTCATTAAACAGTGCCTCACTAAAGTCACAGAAATAACGTGCCCGGAAAAGATGCAAGAAATCAACAACGTGAGCATGTCCAGAAACACAGTGTGCGCCGAATCGAAGACTTGTCTGCTAACTTAAATCACCAAGTGTCACATAAAGCTTGTGCTTTTGATTTTTACTCGATTGCATGTGACGAGCACAGACACCGCACAGCTGTTTAATTTTTCTGCGAGGAGTTTTGCATAACGGAGGAGCTGCTTGATCTCACGAGTCTAAAGGGCACAACAACGGGTAAAGAAATGTTTGAAGCTGTGTCAGATGCAATCGACAAGATGAAACTTCAATGGGACAAGCTGTGTGGAATTACAACGGATGGGGCTCCGGCTATGACAGGAGAGCGCAAAGGAATGGCTTCAATGAATGGCCAAGGTGCGAGAGAGTGGAGGTGACGCTGTTAAAATGCATTACTAAAAAGAATTACTCTTTTATGTCGAAAAGCTTGAATACTCATCAATTATAATAAAAGTTGATTTTAAAACAAAATTTAGTTGAAAAGTGAATAATACCAACAGTTTATTCACTTAAATTAACATGCCCCCTATCTCTTTATATAGGGCAGTGAAGGGGGGTTTGGCTCTGTTTAAGAAGAAACAGAGACTGATATTTTGAGAATGTGCCGTTAATCCATTTGCAACAAAATATATTAAAATTCATTAATAAAAAGTCGTGATGTTGTCTGTTTTCTTTTTTATTTAAGAATATTGAATTATCAGGCATAATTTACCTACATTTGACTGATTTTGTTAATGTTAACTCTAGTAGTGGCCCAGCCTTTCGTATATTTTTCTGTATGTGGCCCTCAGTGGAAAAAGTTTGGACACCCCTGGTTTAGAGGAAGCAATGAAGTAATAACTTTAAATTCTGATGCAAGAATTGTGGATCTTTATTCCAGGTCTTCAAAAACCCATAATTTGATGCATAAATGTGTGCTTTTTGCCTTTCTTCCTGATAATTGATCTAAATTATTGGATTATTTTCAGTGATAACTGATAAAGCCCACCTGCCATTTGCCTCTCTGTGGAGTGTGTTGGTATGTGTGTGTCATTAACACTCACACCCTCTCTTACTCTTTGTCTGGTCACACGACAATGGCACATGCATACCTGAGCTAATGTTATCTGACTGACTGCCAAGGTCTTTCGAGCCTCCATCACCCTGCAGCTGCAGTTGAAAGAGTGGTCAAACAGTGAGTTCCCTTACACCCCAAAATGTGCCAACACTACCCCATTACCCAGGCCTATAAGCCTGTACACGCACCAGCATAACTCATACAAAAATGCTCAGTTCTGTATATCCAAACTGTATAAATAGCAATGTCACTCATACAGAGTTCTAATGTATAGTATACACTATAGGCCCTGCGATGGATTGGCGACCTGTCCAGGGTGTATTCCTGCCTCTCGCCCCAATGCATGCTGGGATAGGCTCCAGCCCCCCGCGACCCTAACTCGGAATAAGCGGCTGAAGATGAGATGAGATGAGTATACACTATAGACCTGGATCACTCCATCACTGAGTTCAACAAATATTTTCCTTTACAGTGTAAGCATTACTCCTACACCCAGTTAACCCTACCGATGCCAGCATCACCGCAGTCTGTCCTATAGAGTCCTCATATTACACATTATATCTCTAGAGCCCTTTCTCTGACTCCCTCTCTCTCTTGTGCAGCAGGGTCAGCATGAGAAACTGCTCTCCTACTACAGGGCCAGGTGTGCAGTCACGCTTCTCTGTAACCAGAGGGTTCTCTCATTCTTCTGTTTCTCACTTTTGTTTTGCCCCAATTAACACAGGGAGGGGTATGATATGGTTTCCACACATAGCAGGAGAGTACAGCTAGAAAGTTGCGGGTGTGTGTGCAGCTATACAGTGTCTTTCAATAGTTTGTCATGCTGTATCACTGTAAAATTATTTGTGCGCAACTGTGTTTTTCATAAAGATGGAGAAGCCTATGCTGTGATGAGAGAACATACTAAGGATTATGTGTGTATAATGAAAGCATGTAAACCATCATGTTGCTTTGTGGTGGGGAGTGAACGCTTTAGGATTTTATTGCTTGTAATTACTATATTCACCCTCGAAACAAACAGTGTACAAACTGAATAATTTAGACCATCAAGTTTGGAGACTGAGATGGCCATTGCAAAACACTCCGTTAACGATTTCTTGGTTGATTTTGAGGCATGTTTAGGATCATTGTCTTGCTGACAGATCCATTTGTGGCCAGGTTTCAGCTTTCTGGTAGAGGGAAGCAGGTTTTTGGATCAAATGTTTTGGTACTTCATGGCTGGAGTTCATGATTCCATTGACCTTAACAAGAGCCTCAGGACCAGTAGATGCAAAAACCCCTATAACCTAAAATATCCATCACCATATTTCACCGTAGGAACAGGTTCTTTTCAAAATAAGCATCCTTCTTCTGACGCCATACCCACTGATGGTGTGCAAGGCCAAAAAGCGACATTTTGGTCTCATGTGGCCATAACACTTATCTTACATGATAAGAAGGACTGGAACTTCCTCCAGTGCAGATTCTGAAACAAATATCTCAAGCATTAATAGTCAAGTAAACTACTGCTCTGTTGTTTGGGGTAATGCAAAAAGTGGTGGCCAACATAGACTACAAGTTGCCCAGAACAAGGTGGCTAGAATAGTTCTGCAATCTGGTTATGAGATATCCTCCATTGATATGCATAATGTACTAGGCTGAAAATTGATTTCAGAAATGCTAGGAAACAACCTACTATTTAAAAAAATAAAATCCATCATTTAAACAGACAAGCTGCAATTCATAGTAATTTTCATCTAGCTAAAGACACTCATTAAACACAAAGAGCAGCACCAAAGATATGTACATTCTATTAAGACCCAAATCAGAGATGGGTAAAAGAGCATTCATTTTCAGAGCAGTAAATGCATGGGATAACTTGACAAATGGCTTCAGAAACATGTCATTAAGTTCTTTAAGAAACAATTGTAATGTGTAACTGTGATTTTACAACAGTGCATGAGAAAAATGTACTTCATTATCAATATAACATTTTATTATTGTCAGTTGTGTTATAACCTTTGCCTAATTACTTTGAACTTGCTATAGTTATTTATTTCAACTCTTCTATTTTATTTTTATTGTCGTTTACTTTGCTTTATTCTTCAACTTTACTGTATACTGTATGTTGATTGCTGTAGGACTCTTGGAAAATTAGCCGATAGGCTAAGATATCCCAAAAATAAACAAACAAACAAACATCTGGTTCCAATCTGAAGTCTGACTGGAACTGAGCAATTATTTTTTGCTCCCCTTACCTTTCCATCACTTCTCCAGTTTCTTCACTCGTCTCTGTTGCAAAGTAAAAACAATTGCAAATATATTCGTTTTGGGTTTTTATGGTTGTAAGAAATCTAAATCAATAAATCAATGTTCCTGTTGAAGACCAGTGATGAAGCCTGCCTTTAGCTTGCTGGCCAGTTCTGGGTTTGGAATATCATGGTGGTATTTAGCAATTGGCAACACTTTCTTTAAATGAACAATTACAATCTATTTTAAGAAAGAATTACAATGTTGCATTTATGAGTCATTACTTTACAGAGCAAACAAGGTTCTTAATATAAAGTGTGACCAAGGGGCACAGACTCAGTTTATGTTTTAACATCACGTAGTTGTCATCTGATAAATACTGCTAATGTTCCCATTGCTGTGCTGTGAATGTTAATAACATTAGGGGGATGTGATATTCACAGGTTTTATTTAACATAAACACACAGCAGGTGGCTTTTAATAGTGGTAATGAGAACACTGTGTTCCATGTGAGGGGATTTCTGCTTTCCACCTTAACCACTAGCTCAATTGGGCATAAGGGACCACATACAGTGCCCTCCAGAATTATTGGAATCCTTGGTGAAGATGAGCAAAAAAGGCTATGAAAAAACGTTTTTGTTGTTCATCAGCTTGATCTTACACTCAAAATATGAGAGAAATCTAACCTTTAATTGAAGTCAAATTATTAAAAGAAAAAAAAAAAAAAACATTTTTCTCAAAAACACGTGTCACAATTATTGGCACCCTTAGCAATTCTTATGAACAAAACCTAAATGAAGTATATTCCCATTTATATTTTATTTCATTTATATTTAAGTTCACCCGAGTCTTTAGGAACTCTTAAGTGGTCATCCATGACTTCCTGTTTCACTGGGGTATGAATATGTGGTGACACACAGCAATGGCTATAAGAAAATGGCTACACACCTGAAAATACCCATCTCTACTATTAGGGCAATAATTAAGAAGTTTAAAACAATTGGAACTGTGATGAACCTGCCTGGAAGAGGATGTAAGTGTATTTTGCCCCCATGCACAGTGAAGATGGTGCGAGAGGCAAACATTTGGACCACAGTTGGAGAATTGCAGAAGTTGGTTGCATCTTGGGGTCACTAGGTGTCCGAAACTACAATTAGACGCTACCTCCATGCCAACAAGCTATTTGGAAGGCTTGCCAGAAGAAAGCCTCTGCTGTCATCAAACCACAAACGTAAACACCTGAAGTTTGCTAAACGTCACTGTTTGCTAAAATGCTTAAATGTAAATGCACTGGAACTTTGGGTGGAACCGCGTTCTATAATCAGACGAGACAAAAATAGAGCTTTTTGGCAACAAACACCAGAGGTGGGTTTGACGTAAAAAGAGGGACGGTCATGCAGAAAATAACCTAATGCCCACATTATCTCACTATTATCTCCCTATTTATCTCACATTTTGAGTGTAAGATCAAGCTGATGAACAACAAATTAAAAAAATGTCATACCCTTTTTTGCTCATCTTTCCCAAGGATGCCACATACAATTTCATAGTACAATTTGGATTTCACTCTCTTATTACAGGCCAGTCCAATCACTGCAGTGTACTCTTAATTTGAGAAGGCCCACACCAGCACATATATTCTTCAAAGCCCGGCGTACAGTCAGCCGTTGTCTCTTTTCACTCTGTAGTCGAGGTACACTCACTGTGCTGGAAGAATGCGATGGCAGGACACAGTCACCCGATTGGCCAGAGCAGTTGCTATTGTGCAATGAGACGGGGGGCGGGGGCCGAGACCCTCCCTCTCAGAGTTACACATTGACCAATTATGTGTTGCTCTGCAGGACTCTTGGCCACTCTCAGCACTGGCCAGGCCCGAATTTGTTCAGTGACCGTAGTGCAATCACTGAACTATGAACAAGTGACTCTTGACAACTGAATATACTACTGGGGGGGTGGAATATTATGAAAAAGCCCATGTAAAACATCACAATTATCTAATGAAAGAAAGAGAAAATTCCACATCTCAATAACATTGTACACTGTACATAAATAAAAAATGACAATGGATCATTTGCAAATTTGTATTTTTGTTTCTTGAACGTGCCCATGGGAATCAAGGCAGATAGTAGTAGCAATAAGACTTGAGGGGAATACAAGTGAAGAAATACAGAATGAGTTTTGTGAAATTATGCTTTAAACGGTGCTTTTATTGCAATGTCTTGCATTTTCACATTCACCGATGTTAAAAGAGAGATTTTGCTGGTCAAAAGCATCATTCCTTTCAAGGTCATCACTGCAGTCTGACTGATCCAACCATACTCCACCTACTGTCAAAAAGCATTGGTGGGGCTGTATGCATGAGCTAGTGTGTGTGTGTGTGTGTGTGTGTGTGTGTGTGTGTGTGTGTCATTTCTGCACACTCCCATTACTGAACTGAGAAGTAAGACTGTGTAGTGACGGAGTAGATTCCTTGAATAGGTGTGAAATGCATTTTCATCAGATCAGCCTACAAGACATTTGTGAAGGTGCTGGACCCAGCATATGGTTGATTGTCTACTTAATAACCAAGGTACAATTTCCCAGGAAAGACTAGACACAGGACACCATACACAACCCTCCCAGATACATCTTCATTCATGGTGTCCCACACAGCTGTTACGGTGCCTTTCCATTCAAAGATATGCAAGTATAATATACAAAACTGGACAAAATTAGTAAAATGTATAATATATATATTTATTTATATTAATTTTACAGGGAAAAAGTGGAACCTTGTTTCAAGAGATCATTGCTGTTCTAATGGAGAGACACAGACAAGCTCTCAACTTGTCTGAACAACCACAACCAATATCAGTATCAATAAGGCAGCATTTACAATACTTGACAAGCATTATTTCTCAGACAAACAGTTGCTCCTAAGTTTTTCAGACGCTGGAGAAATACTACCTCTATAGTTAGGGGTGTGGTACTTGGTGAGAAAAAAGCATTATAAAGGGAGCATAGTTGTACAGCAAGCAGTAGGTTATCAAAAAGAAAGTGATTAAAAACAAAAAAAGGATGTCAGCAAACTAGAAGACACGATTGTTGAAGGTGGTCTGGAAAAGATCATTGCTAAGTATGCTACAGATATTATATTACAGACTTAAAAGAGCAGAAACAGTGACAGTCAAATGCTGAAAACAGATTTTTTTTTCTCTTTTTTTTTTTTTTTGTAAAGGAATGTTTTAAAATACAATGTTAAAAGCTACAGTAAAAATCAACATAAAGTAGTTTATGGAGAGGGGGAAGGATACCTGAAACATGAAGTTGAGCATAGCTATCAGCTATGGATCTGTAGCAGAAAAAATAGCTATTTATTCAACTACTAAGAGATGGGAGCTAGCTTCCATTTTCAATATTATGAATGAGTAAGGACAACAGCAAGGTTTCAAAGAACCTGAGATATTCTAGGAATACTTCTGAAGGAGTAAAATCACTTATACTTCTGATTACATTCAGGGGCTAATTCGTTTAATGCAGCAACGATCTAATTTGGACGTGACTATTTATCGCAATGGCCTCTTTTCCTTTGAATTTTAGATATAAAGTGCAAAAACTAGATTGTATTTACCTGTAAATGCCTGGAATATTTAGATTTCAGTAAAAAAATTATGTAAAATACAGCATACTTATTTTACAAAGGATAATATAAGAAATTCCTCATTAACAAGATCATTTTAATCAAACATTAAGGATCAGTCCTCTAAATGCAGAAAATATGTACAAGAGGCACCTCAAATTTGGTATAAAGTGTTCAGCTAAATAAATTCAAATATAATAATATAATTTATATAAATTTAAAATATGAATAATCTGCATCATTGGTTTCATTTAATAAATCGTTCAGAAACTCCAGTTCCAAACATCAAATAATGCATTTTGTGAGTAAAAAAACTAAGAAAAGCAACCAGTCTTTTGATTTGTATAGTTGCCAAAAAGGTGATTACTAAGAATACACAGCGTAATAAAAGATCTGATTATTCTGATTCTAGTGTCAATTTAAGCACTTGAATCGTGTTTGTATTTAAGGTGCATAGCTAGCTTCTGTATCTGCTCTTCCTGTCGATATCCACTGCGCTGTCTGCCCTTAAGGCTTCTGTTCATTTCGCTTCATTTGATTTGCCTGCACCAGTGGCTGCAGGAGGCAGATCCTGGGGGGGGGGGTTCTAACCTTGGGAAACTCCACAGACTAGAAATACAGTCCGAAAGCTAAGACTGATAGATCGCTTGTCAGTATCTTCGGAGAATGGGAGTCAGGCAGCAAGTCATTTTTCTTAGAGGTTTAAAAAAGGAAAAGAAAAAGCAAAGAAAAAAAAAAAAAAAGCATAACACTTCACAAACAGTATACCACACACTATTACTGTTGATCAACAGGCTATTTATACATATTGGATTATGGGATTATTTTTATCATATATTTTTACAATGTTAACGCAATGTTTTGTCTCCTCCAGTCAACCCGAGGCTTGCATACGATACAATTTTCAACATATTGAAGCTTTGGTCATTATTTCTTAACATGCAATCATGCTTCATCGACAGGATTGCACTTACTAGAAGTAGAAACTAGATCTGTACTGGTGAGGAGTGAACAAAACCCCATTAGAATACACAAGCAGTGCTCTCTTAAAACCAAGGTTCCACTTTCTCAGATCTGTTTAAACCTTTGACAACAGAGAAATTAAATAATATGGCCTTTTTAAAAAAATTAACCCGTACAAAAGCCAGTCCTTGCTGCTTCTCTCTCTGTAAAATCACATTCAGCAGTCGCTAAACCATTCTCTCGCATATAGAGCAACCTTAACACCCACAGGTAATATGCAGGTATCTAAAAAGATAGAAGAAATCAAATCAGGACATTTCTTTTCCTATTCCATTTGAAACACAAGATATACAGTATTAATCACTTACATCCACACACTCACACAGCCATACTTAAAAAAAATGGAAGCAAGTAACCACCACCATGCACACTTCTAGAGTATTACATATCTTCAATTCTCAACAGATATTATCTGTTATACAGATTATTTTTCTTTAAAACAATTATACTGTAGTGGAATCCCATTTAACTTTTTTTTCCCCCTGTGGTAGGCAAATTGAAAAATGATTGTACTTGCCACCACAATGATTTTGCAAGCAAAATGATATATAGTTGTATTTGGGCACTGCTAAACAGTGCAGTAATGTACTTGCAACAGTAGTAATTAAGACTGGTGGGCGATCAAAAACTGAAGTGAATCCCATTAATTGCATTTCATAAGGAAGATATCTTCTAAAACAATGTCTATTCCTAATTTAATAGAAAATAAGAGACATATTATGATTCTGTTTTTAAAGGAAAACTTACTTAATTGGGTGTTTGGTGGATTGGAACAATTTAATAAGTCAATATTCTAAATAAATACAGAATTATCTCAATTACCCATATACCAACACTCTGCTCATTTATTGCTTCCACTTTTTTTTTGATGCAAATATATATTTACATATATCCATGTGGCTCTATACATCCTTATACTCCACCAATATAGTCTACTACATCACACCTCTTCTTTGTCAGGGCCACAGCTAAATTAAACAGGCAACAACTTAATGCTTCTGATTAAGTGTAAATATACCATTACACACTATTCTCATTTCCTGAATATTTCTGTTACCCAACTATTCATCTTTAAAGACAAAAATATTGTGCTGTGCATCAGCAGTAAAGTGATGAAAGTGATAACCAGAGCTTTTTCTTGTATTTCTTTTCTGGGGGTGTTGCTAAGGAGTGAAGTGTCGTAAAAAAAAAAAAAGAGGTGTTCTACACACCTCATAAATTGTACAAAGAATGGGTGCAAAATACACACTGAGAGAGACTGTTCACCGTCAAACACAGGCACACAAAGGGGATTCAAAACAGACAGGAAGACTTAAGGCATAGGAACGATTCATTTTCTGGTACGTCTTCCAAATAAGAATCACATTTTTGACTAGTTTTGGTGCCAAGATCGCCAATGCCAGTTGCTTTCTAAACTGAAAAGGTGGCGAGTGCGATAGACAGTAGAAGTACGGAGCATAAGGATGTATAGCCACTGTATATACAGAGCACGCGCGCGCACACACTCAAACGCAGCCCATATAAACTTTACACAAAGTGATTCACAAATTATATAACATTGTTGGAGTATGACCAAAACTGGTGGGTACGGGTACGATGGTGCGCGCGACACTCAGGACCACCTTCTGTGTACCCCCTTTTCAGCTGTGCTCTGGTAATGTTGCAGACTTTGTGAAATACCTTGTATGTACACAGTGACGCCTCAGACGAGAAGTTATTTGGACTGTGGAATTCTCCTTTTTAAAGCCTTTCCTTGGTCAGAGCTATTCTGACACGCAAAGCAAAAAAGAAATGAACAGACTGTTGGTTTTCTTTTCACCGTCGATATCCAAAAATCTGCCTTGCCAAATCTTGCCTTATCTCTTTTGTTACGGTTATTGCTTATCAATAGCTTTTTTGTTTGTTTTTAAATGTAGTTTGTTAAAATGGTATCTGCTGCCGAGAACCTTTAGCAATAGTGTTATGTCAACGTCCACAGAGGTTGGCGCTGAGCGACAGTGTCTGACTGGGCGGCAGTAGTCACGTGAGCGGTCTACGAGCTGTAGTGTGCAGCCAATGGGGTGAGGTCTGGAGCCGTCCTCAAGAGCTAACTGTAGAGAAGAGTCTGCAAAGGGTCTGAGAACGGTGTCTCCAATACCCCTTTACAGACCTTGCTTTGAACTGAGATGACTGATGTGTCTGGGAACAAATCCCAACTCAAAATGTAACATTATCGTAAAACCAAATCGGTTTCTGTTGAGCAGTTGATCGTGTGAGACTGCAACACCTCGTAGTGGGGAGAGAAAACAAAGAAAGAAAAATAATTAAAAAAAGAGCAAAGCTAGCCTAATCAAAACTGAACATTCTAATTCTAAACAATCTTTTCCTCTTCACATTAAATGAGCAGAGAGCGAGTATCCCCACAACGGCAACATTTTGCTGGGTTACATTTGTAAATGTCCGCGTTCTCCTGATGTCAAAACATTGCGCCTTTAGAAAAAAACAAACAAAAAAAAAAACAATAAAGCATAGACGGGTACCAATTCTCAAATTAAACAGCAAAAAATGTCCTGCTTCAAATCCAACGATATTTGTGAGTTTGACTTCAAAACGACTGTTGCCATTAGAATAATTCAACAACGTTAAAAGGAAAGTAGAAAGTGTTAGCTCATCCCAAATGTGTCCATATATTGTACAATACTACCAGCCTGATTGGCACACATGGCAAACAACACTGATAGGCCAAGGAGAGCCAGAGTGGCCCTTATTCACAGCTGCTGGGAAAAAATGAGACTTTTATAGAACAGTTTGTAGTTTAGTATTTATAACAGTTCCCCCAGGAAATTCTGTTGCAAACATTGTGCAACAGTATAGTCTCCCATCCTGGCCATTCTTGATCTGATTCATTGAGAAAAAAGGAAGAAAAAAACCTAAAAACTGGGAAAGTCCTCCCACCAGGCACTGCTGTGGAGAGCCAATCAGTGACAGATCCCGCTGAAACTGAGCTTTCCTTGCACAACAGAAGAAATGTCAGAGTTGTGCCCCTGCGTCATCGCACCGGTTGGCAAAGACCGCACCAAGCCGAACCCTGCTGTCTCTCTCCAAGGAGCACTGTGCCTGCCCCACAATGCACAGCCAATCAGGAAGCAGGTCCTTAACTTGGCAAATCTGGAACATGATCCTTCTCCAATCAGGAAGCAGATTTTTATTTATTATTATTATATTTCTTTAAGAATAGGTAACCAGGAATGAGCGTTCTACCCACAGGCTGAGATATCCTCTCACCTCCCTTCCCCCGTCCCCCCCAAAATACCACGCTCTCAGAACCAATCCTGCTGAAAATTTGAAACCAAAATGTAAAAAATATAAATAGCTCACTGTGGGAAAAACTGCTTCCAGCACTCAGTGACAGTGTCATTCAGTTAAGAGCTGCTGGAGGAGGCTTTTCTGCTGTGACTGGGCACTCTGTGCTCCTGTTGCCCCTTTCTGTGATCCCATTGGCCCAGACTGGTTCAAATAGGAGTCACTACCAACCAGGTTAACGGTACACTGGACATCAGCAAACACTTGAACCTGTTGTACCTGTGAAGAATGGATAACAAAATGGTCATCACCAAAACACATAGCCCCTCGTTGACTATGGCCTCTTGTGACAAGTGCGCCAAAATATGTATGTACCAAATTCAGGATTTGGTTTAGGCCCCAGGTGGCACTGGCTTGGTTTTGGATGTAAAATGGACTGTGGGGTGCCTCGCTGCACTGAGAGTAGCTGGTGTGCGCTACCTGGGAGACCAAGAGGTGTCTGTTCTTTCATACATGTATGATAAACTTCCAATAACATATTCCTTTCGCAAAGGATTTCAGCAAAAAACTTTCAGAAGATCTGGATCAAAATGCAGTTTGCCCTCTCATCCAACAAAATGAATTAAGAGGTCAGTCGGGGGATTAAAAAACCCCAGCGCACTCAGTGAATTGTGTGCCCCTAGTGGCGGCAGCATTAGCATAACGGTTAAGGAACTGGGCTTGTAACGCAAAGGTTGCAGGTTCAATTCCCAGGTGGAGACACTGCCATTGTACCCTTGAGCAAGGTACTTAACCTGAATAAAATATCCAGCTGTATAAATGGATTGTATGTAAATAAATGCAAACTGTGTAAGTCGCTCTGGATAAGAGCGTCTGCTAAATGCCTAAAATGTCAAATGTAATTGTAACTACAGCTGAGAAACATCCCAATGGTAGCATAAGCAACACTTAGTGAATCAGGAGGGCCTGTGCATTTTTGCTTTATTTTTAATGTCTCTCTCTATCATTCTGAAATGGTTTAAATGCAGTGTGGGGCACTGACCTGATCATTGCACATGGAGCTGACGTTGCCCAGGTTGCTGTTGCCCATACCAACAGTTGGTCCCATGGGAGGTAAGGAGGCCATGCCCCCGGACCCTCCAGCCATTGACACTGTAATGCTCATGTTGTTGTACACGCCCTGCTGCCCGAAGGCCTGAGGCGCATTCTGTCCAGACTGGTTGTAGATGCTGAAGGCAAACCAAAAAAAACACACAAAGACCAATCACAATGGTGTGGAACTGCTTACTTACAAGAGCTTTCACGGGTGAAAAGCAGAGTGAATCAGACGCATTCAGATTCAAACCCTTTCTCGAGGAGATGGATTTTTTTTTTTTATTTACATTTAAAAAAGGCGGCTTTTTTGGTGAATCGTCTTCAAAAGAGGCTTCCTTCTTGCCACTCTGCCATAAAGGCCATTGTCATGTAGGTGTCGTCGAATGGTAGCTTTAGACACCTTGTAACCCCAAGATGCCAGGTTGTTTTGGAGATCTGAATTGTGCCCCTGGACTTCTTTTTGCCTCTCAAACCATCTGTCTCACTACACGTGGGGGCAAGATAGACTTGCGCCCTCTACCTGGCAGGTTAGCCACTGTGGCCTTAAACTTCCTAATAATTGACACAGCAGTGGAAAGAGATATCTTTTTATCATTTTTTGCAGCCATCTCCTGATCTGTAGAGGTCAATAACCTTTTGTCTGATGCCTTTCACCATGATGATGGCTGACCACAGTATTTTAAATGTGTGTTTCCTTCTTTTTATACCCTGGGAAAACAGGATATCATTGTAGGCCACTGTATAGTTCCATAGCCTTCCAATTAACTTCAAATAATTTGTATATTTATGAAGATTTGTTTTTGTGGGATTACATGTAAAAGAATAGTTAGGGGTATGAATAATTGTGATCCAGATGTTTTCTGTAAAAAAACCCTGATTATTAATAAAACAAAATGTTTAAACAATTTTATTTTTTTTAATCTATAAAAAAAAGAGGTGGATTTGAAAGCAAATTCTGTAACCAAGGTTGAGCAGAAAGTACTGCAGTCCACACTACTCGGATGATGAGATACAGTTAGTGCACCAATAAGATATGACTATGGTATCCTACTCTGTAGAGTCCTCGATGGACCGTTCTTGATTAAACTGCCTGGTGACACGCTAGATTGAAGTCATTTGGAGTCAATTGATTTATTGTCGCTCGCCTGTTTGTTAGCCTTACACCTCAACATAACGCACGGATATCACCATCCAGGAGTACGCGCTTCTGACCAGTTACCCTTGATGATGTCTTTCCCTCAGAGTTCTATGCCGACATCACCTTGGACACTGTTCCTCGTGAAACATCAGCACGTTGAGGGTCTTCATCACTGAACGTCCTGCCAAACGTGCCCCAACAATCACCCCTCTTTCGAAGTCACTGAGGTCTCGTCTTCTAGCCATGCTAGCCATAATTATAGACGCCCAGGCCTGCCCAGACTTTTTCTACATGACCTTGAGCATGCTGGGATGCTAACTGCTTAATTAAAAAACAAATGTACTAACCTTTTCCTTCCCAGGTTACAGGTATGGTATGCAGCTGCCTACAGCAATAGACATTACTGCACTGATCTCTTGCGCAAACTACGATTGTTCCTACCATGTATTAATGCACGTATTGTAAGTCGCTCTGGATAAGAGCGTCTGCTAAATGTTTAAAATGTAAAATGTAATGTAAATGTAACTCAGGAACAGTGGCTGCAAAAGCAGCTGCTTTCAACATACTTTAAGTCCCTCATTTACCCGAATGCTTCCACCTTTTTACCCACTACCTGTACGTTAGAGATCTGCCAACATATACATAATACATAAAAAACTAACAAACAAATTCAAATAATATTTAATTGCTAGAACCTTTGCTACAGTAATACACTGTGGATTGATTGTTTTTACACACTGTCCATGAATGTTTTTTAAAGTTACAATGACATTTTTATCAAACTAATTAGGCTACCTAGCTTACAATTCCTGACACTTAGCATTGGGTTAAGTGCGACCAGCAGCAAATGTGGCGAGCAGCATCACGCTCGCCCACACACACGAGAATGTGCAAAAATCATGATTTGGCTGCGATTCCTCTGTTGGGTTTCGACTGTCATTTTGTCCGACAAATAAGAATTATGCCATTCTGTGCGGAGTTTTTGCACGTTGGCAAATGGAGTTCAATAGGGAAACTATGCCATATACCTCAATGGCAGAAAAAGGTTTGCCAATGAATCAGTGTGAAACCAAACACATTCTTCACACCTCGTTTCACACATAAATGACACATCAGAAGGCGATAAGAGAATCCTAATGCCGTATGTGAAGCCACTCTATGGCAAGCTTATTTTTAAAGATTTTGTTTCTGATTTTATCCAGTTTTCTCCCAATTTAATAGCCAATTACACCCTCTCTTTTTCATGTCAATCCCCCCCTCGTATTGTGAGTTCGCTGCCGTAGCCCTGAGACCGTCAGTGACAGAGTATCGTCTCCTCCGAGACGGCACTCCCCAAGCCGTCGACCGTAACTCCAGAGCCACTCCTATACGCAGCGAACTCATGTCGGCTTCCCCCCTGGGGCGCACAGCCAATTGCCGCCCCCTAGTGGCGCTCCCGGCCACAGCCGACTCTGGCGCAGCTGGTGGAATCGCACCCCGGTTGCAGTGGCCACTATGGCAAGCCTATTAACATTAAATGAACATTAACATACTAGAATATTTCTTCCCTGTATCCCCGTACACTGCTGTTAAAATGATACCTGTTGTTGCCCATGCCACCCTGTTGCCAGCCCTTCATGTCAGGTGACTGGTAGCCAGGAGGTGGCTGTGTCTGCTGGAGCAGAGGACTCTGGGAGGTGGACATCTGTGGCGAAAGCAGGGGGCTGGTGGGGCTGAGGGCCGGGGGAAAGGGTGGCTCCCCCTGCTGGACCATTCCTGTGCAACACAATCTACCTCAATCTGTGTACATTTCACTCAGCAATGCAAGAATGATCTAAACATTACTTTAATTACACAATAGAACACAGTCAGCCATTTTGTGAAACGGAGATAACCAAGTAGAGCAGCTTCGTGCATGGAAACCATCCCATGAGTTATTAATGGTACTTAACAGTATTGCAAGTTGGTCCCATTCTAAAGTGCTTACAGAAAAAATACTGTATAATCATTTTCACCTTCAAGGGGCACTTAATAAGAATAACATAATGAAATATAAGATAGGCGTATACAGAAGGAACATTACTCATGCTTCTAATAGGGAGTCTGTGCTCTTGGTGTGGTCATATAACTGTACTATACAGTGAGCTTGTGTAAAGTAGTAATGACCGATATTAGTACAGATTATTAGCCACATTACTAGTTTTGTGACCATACCCATAAGGAATACTCTCTTTAGTCGAGCGCTGCCCCCCCCGACTGACCTGGTCCTCCAAACTGCTGGAAGAGGCTGGGCTGCACAGGGGAGTTGACAGTGCCCCAAACTGTGCCTGTATATTTCCCATCATGCCTGGGTTTGCCATAGGGCCCCTGCCTGCCAGCTTGGGGTCCGGGGGTCCCCCCATGGGGTTGAAGTGGCTGGGGGAGGTGGGAGGGTTCCCGGCTGCGGGAGTGTAGCCGGGGGGGTAGGCGAACTGCTGCTGGGGCTGCTGCTGTGGCTGCTGGGGGCCCTTTTGGACCCGAGCGACGCCCATGGGCCCCGCGCCCATCCCCTGCCTCATCAGCATCACCTTCTGCTGCAGGAGCTGCCTCTGCCGGTGCTGGAAGCTGTAGAGCTCTCGCTGCCTCTGCGCCAGCATCTGTGCATTGAGGGGAGGCTGGGGAAAGTTTAACACAAGACAGCTCAAAAACGCAACCTTTCAAACACCCGTGGACACCTGTCGATGAAGCGCTTTAACTGCTCGGAGACAGTTGAAATAAAGAAATCCTATCGATGGAACACTGCCTCTTTTCATTTTACATAAAGACTTAAACATTAAAAACTCAGTTCTACTTTTAGTCTGGATAATGGCCAGCTTCCAACAGCATGGAAGTTGGGGGGAAAAGGGCTCCAGAAACATGGCGGTGATGCTGGGAGAGCCCCATGAGTCCTCCACTCCCCAGCCTCACCTGTGATGGCATTTGTGTCTGCTGCATGCCCTGGGGCATCCCCATGGCAACATGACCCCCTCCTGGGAACTGACCCATGGCCGCCAGTCTGTTCTGCTGCAGGAGCTGGTGAGAAGAATGAGACGACTGAGGGAGGTGGAACTCACGGGTGACTTTGGTCGCCCTCGCAAAATGTACATTCTGAATAATAATAAAATCGTTATTGCGTCCCAGACCTGTGTTTTTGAAAACCCAGACCACTGATTGACAGTCCTGCATGTGATCTTAAAATGTTTAAGGTAATAGAAGAACGAATGGTTTCTATACTCTCTAAAGTACAACAGGAGGGAGGACAGCTCTTTCTGAGACATTATTTATGCAGCACTGTATCTTTAAAAATGTGTTTCTCATTTTCTCCAAATTTAGTAGCCAATTACAGCCTCTCTTTTTCATGTCAATCCCTCCCTCATATTGAACGTTCGCTGCCGTAGCCCTGTGTAACTCCGGTACTCCATAGACACTGCTGCACAAAGCGAACTTCATGTCGGCTTCCCTCCCCCTCCCTGGGGCGGACAACCAATTGCTTAACAGGAGAATAAAACATAATATAATATAATAATATGAATAGTAATAGGATGAAGTGGGAGCACTGCAGTGGGAGACAGTGTGGGTGCAGTGCATTACCTGCTGTTGTCCCTGCAGCCGCTGTTGAAGCTGCAGTCTCAGCTGGTTGGGCAGGCCGGGGGCTCTGGCCATGCCGGGCCGCAGCGCCATGTTCATCCCGACGGCGAACGGAGCCCGCGGCGCTCCGAACCCCATCCCCTGCGCTCGGCCCATTTCGGGCGGGAACTGAGAGGAGCCAGGGGGGAACTGGGACGGGTAGCCGGGCAGCTTGGGGTCCACCGGCATGGGGGCTGTCTGCGGGGGCTGGCCGGGGAACCGTTGAGAGAGGGGATCCAGGCAGCCACCCTGTGACAGCACCAAGAACTCACTGACCTTTTCTGAAACAGGCCTAGAGGGCCTTTCGCGTGCTGTTTTTCGTGTGCGTTTCACAGCATGTAAAAACCGGCGTATGTAAATGACTGCAGCGTGTGACAAAAATGCACAACGGACGTACAGGTTGGATGCAAATGACTGGCGGGTGACCTCAGGAGCCCTGGCCCGCGCTCACCTGTACGAGTTTATCAATGCCCAGCGCCCGGTCCAGCTCTGCCAGCTCACTCTCGTCTGTGCCACTCAGGAAGGACACCAGCTGGTCCAGGAGGGCCTTCTCATCGCTGCGGCCCTCTGGGGTGGTGGGGGGGCACAGCAGCTCATCCAGAGGACAGGGGGTGCACTGCCTGAGGAGGGGGGAGAGACAGAGGGGGCAGGGGAATAGACAAAATGAGAGAAGGTTGTGGAGAAGGAGAGAGATAGTAAGATAGAAATATAAAGAATGAGGGGAGAAAGAGGGGGGTAGGGGGAGAATGGGAGTGCATGAAGGGGGAGAGAAAATGAGAGAAGGGTGAGGAGGAGGAGAAGGAGAGAGGGGGAGGGAGAGAGAGAGAAATGGGGGAGAGAGAGATACAGAGAAAGGGGGAGATGAGAGAGAGAGCACGTGTGAGAGCGAGGGAAGGGTGGAAGGGGTTAGAGAGAGAGAGATGTCACATGTATCTGTGGTCCGATGTGACGCCACGTGCTGGATGCCACGGTGTACTCACTCCTGGGGGGAAGTCAGAGAGCCCTGGGTCACGTTATCCAAGTTCCCCTCGAAAGGCATGGCCTCAGCCAACGGGGCCGGCGGGAACTGCTGGGACCCTGCCAGCTCCCCCTTGGACAGCCCTGCACAGAAACGGAGCCGCGTTCAGCACTTAAAACCGCTTCCTGCGCCACTGGGCTGGCTCACCCGAAGCGTGCTGGCAGGGCTTACCCGTGCTGGTGCTGAAGGTGTTGCCGTGCCCCGCCTCGGGGTAGGGGCTGCCGTCTTTGGGGGGCTGGAAGGGGTCTCCCTGGCCCTGGCTGGGGGTGGAGGGGCTGCAGAACTCGAAGGGCGACTGGCTTTGGAGGCCAGGGGCGTCGGCGAACGCTGCGAAGGCGAGGAGTGACACGTTCAGGAAGGGGCCGCGTAAAGTCCTGTCCTACGTTAAACGCACGTAAAGGAACAACAGGCCGGCCGCAGAGCTCCGGGGCCTCAGGCCTGGCCCCTCCTGGCCCCTCCTGGCCCCTCCGGGCCCCCTCCCTCCCCTCCCTCCCCCTCCCTCACCTCGGCCCGGCGTGCTGGGCGCCTCCTGCTTGACGCTCACGCCCCGGGGAATGTTGGCCTCCGCTGGCTGGGACGCGCTCTGCTCCTCGGCCAGCTTGGCCCCCGGAGCGCCCCTCAGGGCAGGCAGCAGCTGGTTCAGCGTGTCCAGGTCGGCGCTGGGGAACTGGCACACACATGCGGGACAAAGGTCAGGGTCGCGCCCTCCCGCCTCTCCGAACGGGAGCATGTGACCGAGAGAGGAGATAGAACACTCGTGTGCAGATATGCTCAGGCCTAGGGACGCTCCAGAATGGGGGCCCCCGACACTTCAAAAGCCCGGGCACGATTAACGAATGAGCACGCTTTCTGTGGCCCCCCACCAAATATGGAAAATCCCCCACGCAAATGTGTTCAAATATGGAAAAGTGTTCATGAATTTTGAACAGAAGTAAACGTAACGGCACGTATACTTGCCAGTGAAGTGTTTAGTTGAATTTAATCAGTGTCTGTGGAGGGGTGGGGGGCGGCAGAGTAACCCTCCGACCCACCATACAGTTTCGGAGCCCCTGCTCTGGTTACGTAAAACTGTCCGAGCATATCCTGCGCACAGGTGAGCGAAATAAGAAAGGCGTTTTCTACACGGCGCGTGCGCTATGGACTCGGTCAGAGCTCGGTCATGCAGAGGGAGGGGAGGGAGGGGGGCGGGTACCGGGTTGCTGGGCCTCTCGCCGGGCTTGGGGAGCTGCCGGCCGCGCAGGGGGTCTCGGTGCTCCCCTTCCTCTCCGACTTCACCCGGATGGTCTTCAGGCTGAGGGCGGCGGGCGGCGGCAGGTTGCCCAGGTCCTTCTCGTCCGTGTCCAGGAGGAAGCGCAGCAGCTGGTGGTCCTGGTGCTGCTCCTGGAGGTCTTTGGCGCCGGCGGCGGTCGCGGGCTGGCGGGGTGCTCCTTCTTGACCTGAGGGCTCTTCCGGACGCCGTCGGCCGGCTCCGAGGGGCTGCTGTCCTGCAGGAGGCGGTGCAGGATCTTGTGCCGCTCCGTCAGGGAGCTGTGGGAGGTGGGGCACTGGGCGGGGAGGGAGGGCGACGCCTCGCGCTCGGGGCGCGCCCCGCCCGACGTGTCCAGGAGCTGGCTGAGTTTGGGATTGCCGGGCGGCTGGCTCTTGGCGGAGTCGTCCCTGCCCTCGGGCGGCGGCGGAGGAGGAGGCGGCGGCTCGGGGAGCTTGGCCGGCGCGGCGCTCTGTCTCTGGGGCAGCGGGGAGGGCAGGGAGAAGGCCGGCGGCGCGCTGCCCGCCTCGCACCCCGCCGGCCGGCCCAGGCTGCTGCTGCTGCCGCTCGGCGCCCCCGCGGGGGAGTGCAGGCTCGGCGTGGACGGGGAGAAGGGGTTCCCGGGGACGCGAGGGCTGCCGCCCAGGCCGGGACTGCCCCGCGGGGGCCTGGGGGACATGAAAGAGGTAGGGGTTGCTCCCAGAGGGCTTCCCAGAGGGGACGGACTGTTGACCTGTTGCGGGCACGCCCGACCGGGCGTCAGGTAGCCGGCCGAGTGGCCGCCGGGCGTCGCCGGCCCGGCGCTGCTGCCGTTGTTGAGATGTGGGCCGAGGCCCGGGGCTTGGCTGAGTTCGCTGCCCGGCTGGACTGCAGGGGAGCGGGAGGGTTGGGCGGGAGACGGGCTCCCGTGCGTCAGTGGAAGGCTGGGGTTAGTGTTTTCCTGAGAGCTAGAAGTGTTGTGTTCCCTGCAGGGGGAACACACAAGAGCAAGGTGCTGTAACTGGCTCGGGCACAGGAACGTCAACTTTTAAGGAAAAGAAGAAGTAAAACTAGCAAATTGACAATTCAGCAAAAATGATCCATCGGTGTACCAAGCTAATACGATGGAGTGGAGACTTGTAGCCATCGCAGGTGCTGTGATTAAACTTTTAAAGATCTACATTACAGAGACTAATGGTGGACACTGGCACACTATATCACTGTGCTGCGTTATTGCTGGCCAGGGCTTCCTTCTGTGGCGCGCAGATGAAGTGTCCCTGTGGGTGCGGAGGCTGTACCTGTCGATAGTGTGAATGCCCATGATGAAGGGCTGCACGTCGGGGTTGGGGGGGCAGCAGAATTTGCAGCGGGTCTGGGCGCTGAGTGGCGTCCCATCATTGAGGGTGAAGCGGTACACTGGGCTGATGGCCGTGCCGTGGGCCATCACTGCACGCGCACACACACACACACACACACACACACACACACACACACACACACAGACACACACACACACACACACACACACACAGACATAGACACAGAGACAGACACAGAGAGAGACACACACACAGAGACACACACACACAGAGACACACACACAGAGACACACACACACACACACACACACACACAGACACACAGACACAGACACACAGACACACAGACACACACACACATAGAGACACACACACACACAGAGACACACACACACACACACACACACACACACACAGAGACAGACACACACACACACATAGAGAGACACACACACAGAGACACACAGACACACAGACACAGACACACAGACACACACACACACACACACACACACACACACACACACACACACACACACACACACACACACACACACAGAGAGACAAACTGTTCATTACTCACAGCGAATCCAATGCAGGGCTGAATTACAGCATCAGTCCACCCTCTGCAGGAAACTCCAGCCTTGGAATTGTTTTACGCAATATTGATAGCTACTATTATGGCTTTGAGTCCGTTGTGAAAAAACATAGAACTGTGATGAACCTTACCCAATAACACCAACAGAGGGCACTACCCCATTATGAGGCATCACAAAGTCAACTAAACTGGAAAGGCAGAATACTGCAATACCATTTGAAATTGATTTTACCAACAAAAGAAAAATGCAAGCGTGCGAGACTGTGACATATTCACATTTGACCAATGGTGTCGGTCATGGTATTTGAGCCAAAATGGATACCCATTATCGATTCTCATGCAGTAATACTGTATAATGTTGCTTAGTGGATGCTTTCATACGATACTTGAGGTGAAGAGAAGCCTACAGCGGCCCTGTCTCCTCACCCTCGTGCAGGAGTTGCTTGGCGTGGGACGGCTCCTTGCCCTGCGGCTGGAAGAAGGCGTAGATGCACTTCCGCACCAGGTCCTCCCAGCCGGGCCGCCCCGTGGCTCGCAGAGCACTCGTCTCTATGGAGATGATCTTGCCTGGGGCGTGCACACAGAGCAGGAGTCAACTTTCCTCGCCGTGACAGGCAGGCCCGTATATTACAGATCGACAGTAAGACGAAGTAAAAGCCCCACTGGGGCCACATATACTGAAAAATGTATGCATTCACTACTGTAAGTCGCTTTGGATAAAAGCGTCTGCTAAATGGCATATATATTATATTAAGACAGCATTATTCCTTAAGCCCTTCCCCAAGTTCTCAAGGGTTGACGTGCATGTGTGTTGTGGGGAACCTTTACAATTTGCTCTCACTGACAATTGAATTTTTTTTAATCATGTGTGGAATACGACAGTTTACTGATCCTACAATTCAGCAGCATGTGAATATAGAATATGAATCACACGCTGGTGTGTGTTTACCTGTGGGGTCCTGCTTGGTGATGAAGGACTCTGTGTTGACAGGGACTGGCTGTGGGCGGGGGAGGCGGCAAGCGATGCAGATGAGGCAGCTCTGCAGATCTGCGCAGGAAGGAGAGGGGCCAGGGGCTACATCTCAACTACTTGTAGGTATTCCATTGGAATTCTGGGTGAACAGATTCTCAGTAGGGTTCTGTGCAGCTGTGTCAGTGTCACTGGGTGAACCATCTATCAACTGTGGCAGCTGCAATACTATGAAAGTGCACCAGTATTGTATTGTAAGAATGAGCATGGAATGTGCAGAGAGACTGTGCAGTGTGGAATGTGGGTGTAGAATATGCAGTGTGTAATGTGGGTGTAGAATGTGCAGTGTGGAATGTGGGTGTAGAATATGCAGTGTGTAATGTGGGTGTAGAATGTGCAGTGTGTAATGTGGGTGTAGAATGTGCAGTGTGTAATGTGGGTGTAGAATGTGCAGTGTGGAATGTGGGTGTAGAATGTGCAGTGTGGAATGTGGGTGTAGAATGTGCAGTGTGTAATGTGGGTGTAGAACGTGCAGTGTGTAATGTGGGTGTAGAATGTGCAGTGTGTAATGTGGGTGTAGAATGTGCAGTGTGTAATGTGGGTGTAGAACGTGCAGTGTGTAATGTGGGTGTAGAACGTGCAGTGTGTAATGTGGGTGTAGAATGTGCAGTGTGGCACGTGGGTATAGAATGTGCAGTGTGTAATGTGGGTGTAGAACGTGCAGTGTAGAATGTGGGTGTAGAACGTGCAGTGTGTAATGTGGGTGTAGAATGTGCAGTGTAGAATGTGGGTGTAGAATGTGCAGTGTGGCACGTGGGTATAGAATGTGCAGTGTGTAATGTGGGTGTAGAACGTGCAGTGTGTAATGTGGGTGTAGAATGTGCAGTGTGTAATGTGGGTGTAGAATGTGCAGTGTGGAATGTGGGTGTAGAATGTGCAGTGTGGAATGTGGGTGTAGAATGTGCAGTGTGTAATGTGGGTGTAGAACGTGCAGTGTGTAATGTGGGTGTAGAATGTGCAGTGTGTAATGTGGGTGTAGAATGTGCAGTGTGTAATGTGGGTGTAGAACGTGCAGTGTGTAATGTGGGTGTAGAACGTGCAGTGTGTAATGTGGGTGTAGAATGTGCAGTGTGGCACGTGGGTATAGAATGTGCAGTGTGTAATGTGGGTGTAGAACGTGCAGTGTAGAATGTGGGTGTAGAACGTGCAGTGTGGAATGTGGGTGTAGAATGTGCAGTGTGTAATGTGGGTGTAGAACGTGCAGTGTAGAAGGTGGGTGTAGAGTGTGTGGTGTGTAAGGACGCACCCTCAACCTCCTCCTGCATGGCGGCTCTGGGCTGAGACACGGTGAAGCACTGCATGATTTCATACTGTTGCCGAGCCTCCTGGTTCTCGGAGTCCATCTCGTCCGGAGGTCGCTTCAGCATGCGGCAGTTGAAGGCGTGACTGTTCCTACGAGCCGTGTCCTGCGGCCATGGCATGCCGTTCACTGAGCGGTGAGAAAGAGCGAGGACAACAGACATGGAGACACAGTGAGGAACATAATTCCCTCGGATCGTGGCAGGAACACAATGAACAGCGGAAACCTAAAGGCTGAACGCTGAATGATTTTAAACCTGACCTCTTGACCTTTGCAGGCATTAGCATAATGTCACTGATGGATTAAACTGATCTACAAGCTGGAAAACTCTTGTTAGAGAGACACGATTACAATAATAATACGCTTTTTGTGCTATACAAAACTGTTTGTATAGCACATTTCATACAACGGATGCAACTCAATGTGCTTTACATTCAAGAGAAAAAATAATATCGCAATAATAATATTAAATGGAGCAGAATTCAGTGTTTCGGGCTTGTGACACGTTAACATTAAAATAGCGGTATAATTGAAGCCCCTGACACTTCTCAAGAAAATAAAAAAAGGCTCACCCAAGCTTTTGGGCAGTAGGTTGCGGACAAACTCGTTGTGGTCTCCCACGTGGAGAATGCTGTAGACGCTGGAGGTCATCAGCTCTTCCTGGGCGTATCCCAGGTAGCTGGTCACATTCTCCGAGACGAACACGATCCGGCCCTCGCGATTTACCACAAAGAAGAATCCATCCAGAGCCTGGGAGAGTGGGACAAAAGAGTGAAACCTATCCCCCCCGGAGGAAGAGTCGCACACAAAGGTGGGTTAGGGCGGAGGGGACGCACATCCTAACTTCTATCCAGGGGAAAGTGGTCTAGGGGACGAGAGTGGCACGCACACGGGGGCCAGTAGCACAACCGTACAGGAGAGAGAGCTGCAGAATGTCAGCATCTGCGAACCTCTCTGCTTCGGTGGATTCATACACTGACCTGAGCTAGCCAGCCAAGAGAGTCCCAATATTCCAAAATCACTCAAACTTCTTTGAAAATGTATTTAGATTTTTATAAATGCTATCTGTCCACTTAAATGTCACTGAGCTTGATTTCAGCATGTCCAGACAAATCTATTGTCTCTGCCTAAATGCATTTGCTGTAGATTTTCAAAGAGAGTGTGGGCTTTAATTTCAGATTGAAAAACATTACCAGCACTGCACGTTCGATGACCAATTAGAACAAGCTGGTATTCGCCGAGTCTAAACATGTACAAAAGGTCCCTCTACAGGGGCTGTTCTATAAACAGAGACGGTACGTGAGACTGAGACGACCGCGTTCCGCTTGTGCCCACCTCCAGCAGAAGGGGTCCGAGAGCCTCCTTCTCGATCATGCCTTGACTGCTGGACGATATGTCGCTCTTCTGCACTTCGTCGTCCTTTGACATCAGCGCGGCTTTCTCTGTGGGACAAACGGCACGTGGCTGTGGTCAGAACCGAGCGCGAGTGAACCCGTTGGCCACTGCTGGCTCTCGAGTTCGGAGCAGGAAAAGGAAGTGACCCTAAACAGAGATGTCCCAGCTTGTGGGGGGACCTGAAGAGGGGGAACTCGTTCGCTGGCTATTCGTTCACAACGAGTGCAAATGAGATGTGTGATGTTAGTTTAAAGCTTTGCCAATGTCGTTAAATGTTTGTGCATGTAAGAACGGCCTTATTGAACACTATCAATAGAAAGGACAATCTTGCTTTTAATACGTTTGGCTCCACAGATCAAAGGAGTTCAAGGGCTTGCACATTCAAACATAGCACATCGCTTCATCCAACACTTGGAAATAACAGGGGAAACGTTTTTAATTTGTTTCTGCTAGCAACTCTTTTGAAAAGCGGTCTAAATAAAGGACAAATTAGCACATACATAATAATGACCATTTTCTAAAAGACTCAAAAACAAAAACACAGCAGCACAGGCACTACTTCTAAACGACTCCATCGGAACGCAGTTTGAATCACAGCGAGAATGAGAAAAGGTGCTGAGGTGCCAAGGAAGCAATCCATTTTGAACAACAGAATGTAGACATACAAATATGCAGTGGACTGTGACCACTCTCTTGTTATAAATGACCACTATAAACAGAAATGATGTTACAGAAGGTCAGATAATCACTGGGAGGGATAGAAATTACAGCTGTGGTCTCTGTCTCCCAAATCTCTGAGAGAATTTGTCATTATGAGGAATCCAGGCATCTATCTGGCTTAAATGCCTCTACTGGTTCATCCCTTAATACAGCAAAGTATCAACCAATTACAATTTACACAAATACATTTTGTTTGAAATGACGAGCAATGATATGAAGTAAATTTGCCAGCTGTCACAGTAGCATTCAATGAGGCCTATGCCTTAGTTAGGCGCTAGTGCATAAATAAACTGATCCTGTTTATCGGGAAAACCCCCAAGTTCCCGCCCAGCTGCCGAGGTTGAAAAAAGCACTCTTTCCGCAGTGTGTTTGTATGTGATCATATTTTTCATTGATCAATACGCTCACTGACAGGAGTAGCTGTGGATTCGAAACCCTAAGTCCCGCCTCGGGCGGTGGAACGCGGTGGCCTGATTGAACGGAAAAGGCTGGCCTCCCTCATTGGCCCTGCCCATGAGAGACGTCCCTCTCCGCCAACATATGTCGTTTAATACATGTCGTTTAGCAGACGCTTTTACCCAAAGCGACTTACAGTAGTGAATGCGTACATTTTTCAGTATATGTGGTCCCAGTGGGAATCGAACCCACGACCTAAGCGTTGCCAACGAACTACCTACTGAGCCACACAGAACCACAGAGAGAGAGAGAGAGAGAGAGAGAGAGAGAGAGAGAGAGAGAGAGAGAGAGAGAGAGAGAGGAGAGCGAGGAGAGAGAGAGAGAGAGAGACCGAGAGAGAGAGAGAGAGAGAGAGAGAAAGAGAGCGAGAGAGAGAGAGAGAGAGAGAGAGAGAGAGAGAGAGAGAGAGGTGCGGGCGAGCGGCCTGCTCCATCTCTGCAACTCCCGCGAGCCAATGGCCCCGCCCACAAAAACCCCGACGCCACAGGGGCCGTGCGCCGCGCGGATTACTGTGTCCCCGCTCCGCATATGCTGCCAATCAATCAACACTCTGCGCGCTTTCTCATCGGAGCTCAGACCGGGGGGTGACAGTGTCAGTACCCCCCCCAGCCCCGGGACACCCGATACACTCAGATTGTAGATTCCATCGTGGGCGATGTAAACACGCAACCCCGTCTCCAGTCAAATAGCGCAGGGTTCACCGGAGTTCTGACAGCTGAGCCACGGGGGTATAAATGGCCAAGGGGGACTGCTCCCTCTGTCACAAGTCTCTACAGGGGGAAGAAGAAGAAAAAGACGACTCCATATTTACCAACCGCGAGCTGGCTGCCAGCCAGCACTTGAAATAAGGGTGGCGAGTGAACATATCAATATGAATTACTTGCGGTATTTTAAGAGGGCTTGAAACGACGACAAAATCGAATTAACAAAACAGGAAACAAAGACGCTGAATGATACATTTATTTCCTATGGTGACACACACCTCAGGCTCCCAATACTGAACGGTCTCTAAATAATGATCGTGTGAAAACGTTTGGGTTAAGTTTTCCCCTGCTCGGTTCCAGCACTCGTCGTACACAGTGTGCTTTTCAGCACTCGAACATAAGTCCACGTTAACCAGCGTGCGGGATGGCGTTCTACAGTGCCGGGAGAGAGAGCGAGGGAAGAGGGAGGGAAAGTGCTTTTCAAAAACTCTGTTCCAAGAACCAGCCTTTGCTGTCGTAACCCCAATTTTCAGAAAAGCAAATTCTGCCTCTGCTGGTGAGACGGGAGGGAGCCCTCACCGCACATGTCATTTGGACGAGTCCTTGCCATGCCCCGAACCGCACACGCCAGACATGTCGCGCCCAATGCGCTTCACAAATCACTAATGCGTTAAGACATCCAGAGGAAAGCGTGTTTAGGCTTTCTCGGAAAACTCACATACGTCCAAGCAAACAGCTGTTCGAAAATGTTCCGCGGCGGATGTGTTTAATGGTGTTTAAAGGCAGGCGCTGGGGTGGTGGAGGCCAGCCCCTGACCCTGTCCTTGTCTGACAGCACTGACACCACGCTGCAGCAGCAGCAGGTGAGAGGGGAGCGGAGGGAGCGCGGTTCCTGTTTCTTGCTCCAGATCGGGGCGGTCGGCCGGCCCTGCGAGGGGCCCTCTCTCGCAAGGTCAGGGGGCAGGGAACGCAGTCATTGGCTACTCTGTCACACGCCCCGCTCCCTTCCTCGGCTCTCAAAACAAAACAGCAAAAAGGACGGAGGCCGGGAGTGACACACACACACACACACACACACACACACACACACACACACACACACACACACACACACACACACACACACACACACACACACACACACACACAGAGAGAGACACACACACACACACACACACACACACACACACACACACACACACACACACACACACACACACACACACACACACACACACACACACACAGAGACACACACACACACACACACACACACACACACACACACACACACACACACACACACACACACACACACACACACACACACACACACACACACACACACACACACACACACACACACACACACACACACACACACACACACACACACACCACACACCGCAGAGATGACTGGGTCCATGTCAGCTTAGCCGCATCCTCTTCAAGACACCCGCTCCGGCCTCCATTTTCTTCCGCAGGGACGCAAAAAATAAAAAGGGGGTGGGGGGTGGGGGGGTTTTCTCTTGAAAAGCAAAGCTGTGTGCTCCATGAAGACCAGGGTGGAGGGAAAGAAGAAGAGGGAAAATAAACTGCTCTTGAAATTCAGCGTTTCATTTGGACTGGAGGGAGGGAAAAGTGTGCAGTTTTGCACTGCATAAAAAGGTTGTGAAAGTCACCCTGTACTATGTGCTAATTCTGGTGAGAGTAATGGAAGAAGCAGCGATCCTTCTCACACTTCCACGCTGCCAAGTGTGCCTAGCAGCCTCTGCGGAACACAGACGCGGCGCTGCATTCTATTTCTTATTCTACATTCGAATGGCAAAAAAAACTAAACAACAACAACACGGGGCTGGAATATTTCAGCTTTCCTTGGTGCGCTCGCTTTCGTCCCAGGTCTTGTTGAGGGAACGGACAGGAAATCGTTTGGGCAAGTGCCAGGAACAACAGAGAGGTTTCTGCAAAGCCCCGAGCATACATTATGGCGTGGAGCAGAAAAGGCGGTGGCAGACACAGAGGCTGTTACTGGGGGGTGCGTCGTAAAGCTGGTGACTGTTTGGAGGTGATGAGCGCAGGAGCAGGGGGGGCAAAAGAACACAGGCCTAACCTCAGTAGCAGGCACAGGCCTGAACCAACTCCCCACGACAAATCTCCGATCCATAAAATATTTAAGGCAGTTTTACAGATCGCCCAGTAGCAGTGAGTGCCGTGTTTGGAAGTCTTGAGCGCAAGGCACACAAAACATTTTAGCTGTGACCCAAGTCTGGCAGGGTTGGTAACGACTGAAGGATTTAAAGGGCTTGTAAAATAATCTCCGGCATCTCCTAGCCTTCCATTCTGAACCGCATACTTTTCACAAATAGATGTCTGCAAAGTGAGACTAATTTGCTCGTGTTAAGGTGGGCGTTGAATTACATCAAACGTACGGGATGGCCTTTATTGTTAAAGGCGATGTAAGGCCTTTTGATGTTTTTACAACACTTCTGCAGCACTTTGTATTATATTGTTGTTATTCCCGCTCGACCCGTGACCGCGTGAGTAACGTAAATTGGCGTTTTAGACTAGCATGCACATTCCCATTGGCTGCATGTGTTTTCCTGTAAGTGCTAGCAGTGCCTCAGCAATCCCGAGAAAGGCCAACGAGGAGAAAGGCCAACGAGGTCTTGCTGAACACAGGTCTTGCGCAGGACACAGAGAGAGCGTGGTGAGCCACCGAAACGCAGCTGAAAAAGTGTCAGCCGGACTGGGAGCCGCAAAGGCAGCGGAACAAACGGAGAAAGGGGAACAAGGCCCGTGTAGTTACAGTAGCCACATGTTTTTCGGTGGTGGACATTACATCATATCCACAACACTTCCGAAACTTGGAACACTGAAAGGGGACCAGGCTCAGACAATGTCTTGCACTGATTCAACAGTTTCTCGTGGATTTGGATAAAAGCTATTATCCTTTTTTAAATAGCTATCTTCACGTCAGTATAATCTGTTGTCGGTCAGGATAATGAAAACGTTGCATGGTGTAGCTTCAACAGCAACAGTCAGGGCCACAATGCCTTTCTGCGTCGACCCTGTGAGGCCCATCTCCAAGACATAAGTTTGGTATGTCTAATCAAAATAGTTCCCTTGGTTTCCAATTTCACACCTGAAGTTGACTTTTTTGGAGAAGCTGAAAGCTCTAACATACAGTAACATACATGAGAGCAGCCCAGATAACAATGGGCTAGTTTTGTTCCTCGGTTACAGATAAAAATTACTTACAGGTGGTTAAATGGCTAGATGCTAAGGTGCATGAATTTACGAGATACAAACTTTTACACATTTCTAAGCACACCGCAGACATTACATACTCACACACGTGTATCCTAATAAACACGGTAACCGAATCTGCCACGTAACACTCAACAGTGACTCGATCAAATCAAACCCATCTGTCTTGTTACGACACTGGTTCATTTTGTAGGGTTGTCGCGGTACGTAATCTTACGAGAACAGCTGAAGGGGCTCACCTGGGGAAAGACCTTAAAATGACCACAGACAGGTTTACTGCACACATTGGAGGCAGGCAAACTGACAAACAGCGCCGAGGCAACACTTATCCCAGTTCAGTCACTGTGCATGGCTGACCACGAGCACGGAGTCACCTATCTTACAACAACACAAACACAATTAGGACTATTTGAGATTGACTAACACAGAGACTGAGGAAACATGACTGTTGAAACTACTCCTGAAAGCTACCACAGAAATGTGGTCACTACGAGCCAGGCCAATAGCCCAGAGGCCAGCAATGATCCGCCTCCTCCGAGACGGAACTCACCCACCCGTCTTTCAGGGATGTCGCGTTTCTCGGCGACCTCGTGCCGGATCTCCCTCCCCCTTCCCCCTGGGGTGGACAGCCAATCGCTGCCCCCGGACGGGACGTGGCACCTGTCCAGAGCCGAGTTGGCGCAGCAGGGGTTCGAACCTGCATTCCAGGCAAATGCTTTTACCGTTACACCACCCGAGGCGTCAGGTGTACTCTTATAACCATTACAAGTAATGGTTATAATAATAATCATTACCAGCACCAAATATACAGTATCAATGTTATTACTGTCATTAATGGTAGTATTATCTTTATTGACATTAATATTAGTTGTATCATCATTATTACAACAATCCAAAATGAATTCCCTACAAGATTAACGTAACGTTTAAAGAAAGCAGTAGCGTGATTTCCTCACCTCAGTGCTGCACGCTAGTGAGCAGTGGATGTAAGTCACATGTGGGTGTAAGGCACACCGTGTAAGTCGCTCTGGATAAGAGCGTCTGCTAAATGCTTAAAATGAAAAAAAATGAAAAAATGGATCATTCATCCCCTTAATTCATCTGTGATTGTAAAACACTAAGAACAAAGAACACCTCCTGACATGCATCCTGGTCCATACTGGGGGCAAGGAGGCCGTTTACCTCACGCAACAACGGAGTGCCTTGACATGCGATCTCATGACTTCAAAGACACTACTCCGGCTCCTATCAGAGTGACATCACTGCCGAGTCAATGGCTGCTATAAAACAACTTTAAAGCCTCGCTGCAGGTCAGCGTGTAAGGGGGGAGAAAAGAAACAACGCCACCACGCTTCTTAGACGATTAAGGCTTTTCCCCAGAATCAAATTACTGTCTGCAGATACACCGATAAAACCAAATCCTACCCCTCGGACACTGAATTGCAACTTCTGAGGGTGTCAAAAATAAAGGAGTGAAATGTGTCCTGAGAATAGTTTTTTTATTTGTTTCTCAGGCTTACTGTATACTGGACATTACTACATCAGTCATTTCCTTACTTTTCAAGTATCAAACTCTCATTTATAAGACTCAGGCAACCCAGAAAGGCTGGGCAGGCTTAAAGGGCATTTTTCTAAGAAGCCTTTTACGATTGTAATATTGCAAATACAGTAGAACCTCAGAGATAGAAATGCCTCGGGGATAGAGGTCGTTAGGAACTTTGAAAGTGACGTCAAAATGCACCAATTTAACCTTTTAGAGCGCAGGCTATGTTCTGAAAAATAACAGCGGCAACTAAAAAGGACATTCGATTCAGCAGCTGATCCGTTATTCTGTTGGCCCTGTCTGTTTGATTGTCAAGCCAAATAGCCTGCTTATTTATGTCTTTCTGTCAGAGATTAATTTACATTTGGAAATGAGAAAGGACTGTGCTTAGACTGTGCAACCTATGGTGTTTATTTCCACAACCATGTGTTGCTGACTTACACTGAACCAATCCCTGCGTTATACGTCTTTAAAAGGCGAATCTAGGTGGGCCTCAGGTGTCTCTGAGAAGGTGGATCATTGTCGGCCTCGGGGTATTAGCTTGACCCATAGTGGCCGCCCAATTGGCCATCGTATTGGGAGAAATAAGGGGAAAAAAAATGTATATATAAAATTTGTAAAAAGGTGAATCAAGCTCGTAATTCTCACAGTCTGTTGTGACTCCTGAGATCCTGAATAGAGAGGATGTTTATGAACAGGCTACAACAAGCTGGCTACAATATCTAAAATTGCCAATGCTATTAATCTGTTGCGGAGCTCTTGAGCAGTTTGTCGTCTTTGGATTTAGATGTAATATCAAATTGGACTTTATGCAACAGTCTTTTAGACATTTGTCTCGTAAAACGGCACAAAGGCGATAAGATTAGGCTATCGTAAGCAGTGCTTTGTAACGCTGAGTAACGTTATTAATCTCACTGTCGATTTATATGTACACAAACTCTGTGTGGAGCATTAGCTAGCTTGTTACTAGCCAGCTAGCATAAGTAGCATTCGTCATGCCATCATTCAGAAGGTTCAGTTATGGATTATCCAAACAGTGTCCGTCCTGGCCAACGCCAAGAATAGAATGTGTGAACTGTTTGATTTTGTTCTGACCCATCTTTATTTTAAACACTATTGGTTTTCCCATATTCTTTAGCAATAGTGCCAAGACATGGCCCCTTCTATCAATAGAGAGTGTGATTAGTTTTGATTTAATGCTCGCCTTTTCGTATTGGTGATAATAAAGAGCTTAATGTTGATAAGGCGTTTGGTTGACTGGTCAGTCTGTAACTCTGATGTTCACATCTCTGAGGTTCTATTGTACATTCCATTTAAATAGCAGGCTATACTTCTTCACTGGCCACACTTGGTATTATTTTCTTGGCGTGTAATATGTTCCGGGTAGGCACTGAACCTTTCAGGTGACACTTTCAAACAAGGGCCCTATACACATATAGGGGCTCATGAGGGACTTTTAAGGGAAAGAATGAATGCATTTTGGTTTGTGCCCTGGGTTGAGAAGGTTCCAGTTACCACTAGTATGTCATATAACAGATCTTTGCACGGTTCTCTTTTCGGTATCACTGTACCAGTCCCTTCTGTGTTAGGCCCCTGGGTACACCACCGTGGAGTGCGGAGGGTCCGGTAAGGACAGGGGGGGTGGGCTCACCCTGCTCCCGTTTCTTGATCTGCTGGATCTGGTCGACCGTGCTCCTGAGGATGTGGCATTTGTCCGGCTTGACGTTCAGGCTGGCGATGTCTCCCATGTTGGCCGACAGCAGCTCTGCCACCTCGTCGATGTAGCGCCACTCCAGCTCCCGCCTGCGCTTATCCGCGCTGAGACAGACGGACAGACAGACAACAAACAAGAGAGATGGAGGCTCAGACCCAGGAGATCTAATCAGACACACAGATAGGGGAGGGGGGAGGGGAAAACAGTGCAGCGTTGTTGCAGCTTCACCACGAGCACACCTTGTCATCGCGTCGCACCTCGGGCGCGCGGCGAGAGGACGCCAGCTCCCCTTTACGCGGGAGGCGAAGCCGCATCGCTACGGCGCCGTCTGCACCGAGCGCGGCCGCGCGCAAACATTACACGGCCCCGCGTTCGGACCGGTCCGATAAGGTGCGGCCGCGCTCCCTCCCGGGCCTACAGCGGCCGCCGGGGACCTCTTCGCTTCTCCGGGCTTTCGGCTCCGGGATCAAAGGCTCGGCAGGGTTGGGTTTCCAGGAGGAGGAAGCCACAGAAACCGCCGGCACCAAGGCCAGGCGAATCTGCCGGGACATCGGCTGACTCAATTATTCATGACATACAGGAGGCCAGATGGGTTAGAGGAGCTTTAGCGATGATGACTAAATCCATACTGGTTTGTTCTTTTTCGCTCAGCTGGGCGTCGCTCGGAGCGGAGGAGAGGGAGGGCTGCGGCGCTCCTTTCATTCTTCAGAGACGGAGGGAGGCGAGCGGGGCATGTGAATACCTCGGGGGGGGATCATGACTCTCAGGGCTGTTTTGTGGGTGGGCTTAAGCCTTAGCCAAGGCCTGCCTGAAATTAATTGTAGCACTAATGAAGGCAAGTACTGAATCCGCTCCACGTTACACGTTGCATTCAAGTCACGATTTCACGGCAGATCAAACCTAGCCATGGAAGCTGCATGGCGTATTGGCGTCCCTGATATTAGAGGGGCATAGGTAATGAATTTGGAAAAATCCCCCCTCGCTAAAAACATCCCGCTAGGCAGCAGAGAGTATATCCTCACCACAAAAGGATGAGAATGAAGAAAAAATGAAGACACTACATGTGGAGCTGAAAGAAACCGGCCAAAGACGAGACCGCGGTTTAACGTTTGGACAATCAGGCAGTTCGCTGGCAGGGCTGGTGAAACAGTGGCCTCGGCATTCTCTGTCCTGTTTGTTAATCTGTGGAGGTAGTTACAGAGGGAGAGTGTGTGTGTGTGTGTTGTGTGTGCGTGTGTGCGTGTGTGTGTGTGTGTGTAGGAGAGGAGCGCAGTGAAAGTAGGTCAGTGCATTGCCAAGGCTGTGCGCAGACGCAGTGCGGGGGTCAGGCGCTGCGTGGGGTTGCTGTAGAAACAGGCAGCGCTGAGGCGGTTACATCAGCCCACTGGAGGCCTTGCGAAGGAGATGGTGCCGCTCAGCCAGACAGCCAGCCAGAGTGTGCTCAGACGCAAACCCTCATCAGCACCAGACACAGACCGTGCCGCTGCGCTCGTGCGGCTCGCGCAAACCAAAGCCCTCCTTCTTCCCTCTCAGTTGACCTGGCGCTTTGAACCGCGCTGCACTTTCCCCCCACGCCGCCCCATTTTCCTCTATTTGAGATCACCTGTGCTTTCTTGCCTAACGTGGATTGTGTAAATTACATTGATTGAAAGGGAGGAACAAGTCAGCGGCGCACCGATATACCGGTGGACTATCGGTATCGGCCGATATTTGCCTTGTTGACCGCAATTGGCTTATCGGCCGATGGGATCAAATTTACAGATGGCAGTGGCCGATAATTATCCGTCAATTTTTGTGTGTTGCGTCAATCTGGTCTAAATGTTCAAACTTGAATGGAACGGCAGCATCTTTTATTTACAGGCTAAACTGACAGAAAATTTACGATTCACGCCTAATTTACGATGCTGCGATTGACTAGCTATCACGAGCACTCTGGCACTCCACGCAGTCTTGCACAAGATGCACGCTAGAGCTGGGTCATATGGCCAAAATAATTATCATGATATGTTCACCAAATACTTTGATAACAATATTTTAACAATAATTTTACACACAACTTTATTTAACATTCATTCAATATTGTATGTGCGGTACATTTTCAAGCATAAATTCAAGTATAAAGTTTGCACTTTGCGTAAACAAATACAAAAATGTATATACATATATATATATATATGGCTGCCTTTTTGCATCTGCATATGATTTTTTGCTTGCCTTGCTCTTTTTTTCGCCATACATTCTTCATATTCCTTTTCGTGAAGGAAACTTCTCAAATGATGGAACAGATCAGACGTATTCCGGTCTGCTGCCAGGACCGCTTTGTTACAGTACTTGCAGAACTCGCCTCCGTTCTGGTCTTTGTCAGCTCATTTGTAACCAAAGTAACCCCACGCAACTGACATGCAGCCTTTCTTAGGGACTAAACTCGGTTCGTCTTCAATCTCATTGTCACGTTTTGTCTGGGCCTACCCTAGTTAGTGGGTTTACTGACTGAACAAATTCACTCCATGCTTCACTAGGTCCAAGTTTGGCGCTTTGATGATGCTTCCCTCTGGCTTCACTGCAGTGAAGTTTCACTTCATATCAAGGCTGGCTGTGATTGTCTGTGTTGTGTGTTGTGAATGGAAAAAGGCCAAAACGAATGCACGGACTATTCTCCTCCATGCAACAACGTTATAGCCTAACCGTGACCATCGACATTTGTAAATTTGCTGCGGTTGATCACTGAAATTACGAAAACGGTGTAAAATTCGGTTATCGCACAGCTCTAATGCACGCTGTTCTCGTTGCTTTCAGACGTGCGGTTTTGGTTATTTCACAAAATATCGGTATCTGTATCAGTATTGGCCGATTGTGTTATTTGAACAATTGGTATCATATTGGTGCATCCCTAGAAGTATGAGTATGGGATATGTCCCTTATGTGCGTTGTATCATGAGGGGAAATGAACAGTTACAGGTTTAGGGGACAGACATCGATCACAACGAATACATACAACTGGAGACACAGCAGGTACGGGACACGTATGCGACTACAAGCTGTTCCCAACGGGGACCTCACTGGGGGTGAGACGCATCCAACACATCAATCGCCTTGACGACCTCAAACCCAGGACTGCTGGGGCACAGAAGGACCGGGCGTGCTCCCTCCGCGATCGAAGGCAAAGGTGGGATGGAGGGGGCAATCTCCTTACCTCTGTCCAGAGGTGTCGCATGGCGAGCCTTTCCTCTTGCGGGACTCTGGGACGGTGGGGTCCAGGGCACTTTCCCCTAGAGCACTCATGTTGAGCTACAGCACACCTGCAAAGAGAGCCACCGCACAGGTCAGTCAGGGGGGAGTGAATGAGCACAACACAAGGCCTGCACAAAACAGAGGGGCGGACAGACAGCGCCATCGTTTCCTGAAGCTCCGGGTTTGTAATGCATACAGAAGGCTCGGCGGGCTTCGGTCAGCTGACTCTCAGTGTGACCTGCGTCTAAGAAGCGATCGTTTTCTTCTGCAGCTCCGGGCGGTGATCAATTACTTTAGAAACTACGACCACAAATCTGCAATGGACAAAAATGTAAACGCTCTGAACAGAGGGACAGTATATGTTTCCCTCCTGCTGCGCGACCGGCGAAAACAATATTTTATTACGGATACCAGCCGTGACTACAGATAACATGGTGGGACTAATGCGGTCATGTTATACATTTATCAGGCCAGGGAGGACAAAATGGAGCCCGGGTTTGAATGCCGCTTTTATGTTGCAGTTTGTTATCCGCCAGTTGTGTTCTCCACAGCTGGCTGACCTCGTTCTAAGAATTAGGAGAATGGCGATGCTTTGCAGCAGAGAAAACGGTACTGGGAGCCCACCCGTCATGAGCCCTTGGTGCCGTGGCCACGTGAAGGCCCGGAAATCTGGCCCAGCGCACGCTCAACAGGAAGTGACATCACTTCAGCAGAGGGGGGGGCAAAGAAAGTGCAAGGCCTCAAATATAAGACAGTGGCACAGAAACCACTGTTGGTTTCTCTGCTGAGATCACTTTTTTTTTACTATTATTTGCAGACCGCTGCAGGGGTTCTCCGGGTGCATCAGGTATCTTCTGTCCCCTGCGGGAACCATGGCAACAGGGAGCACAGCCAGCCTGGCATTACTCCTCAGTGAGTCTTTTAGCCTGGCTAGAGTGGGCCAAACCCTGAGAGATCCTGAAGAATGGATCATACAGAGTGGGCCAAACCCTGAGAGATCCTGAAGAATGGATCACACAGAGTGGGCCAAACCCTGAGAGATCCTGAAGAACGGATCACACAGAGTGGGCCAAACCCTGAGAGATCCTGAAGAACGGATCATATCTTCAAGTGCAACTCCTGTCATAAGCAGCTGCTGCCTGTTAAACAGTGTGCAGCTGCTTACACTATATTCTCCCCCCTGTCCAAGGGGGACAGTAGCCTCAGTCTGATGGGTCTGGGGATGTGTGTAATGGCCTTATCAATAGTGAAATCCCATCATTCCCATGGGGTTGGCCTGGCCCAGTGTGCTCCTGGTGCACTCCCCCAAGAGGGCCCGGTGTGTCGCCCTTCATTCAGCCCGCCCGCGCGGCACCCTGTACCTGGGCCGCTTTGAAGCGGAGGGGTGCCGAACAAGCCACCACTGTTGCCGGGCAGAAAACCCCCAGGTGCTAATCCCCACCAGCCTTGCTTCCAGCGTTTCACTTTAAATGAATACCTCTGAAATATGTCAACGGACCACGGAAACCAGACGTGTTCAAACACGTTCAGAGATAAAAAGCCGTTTGAAATGGCAGAAAATATTAGAAAGGTGAATAACTAATTGAAAAAATACAAAATGGCCCACGTGACGCACAGGGTAGCTCAGGTCAGCACACTCTGCAGTGGCACATTGGTATGCGAAGCAGTGTCCTGTGTGGAATTTCATTCATTCAGATCACTGCAGACCTTACATGCACTTGGCTGAGCGCACTCATGGATGTGACGATCTGCCAGAATGAGGCAATTAAGTCAAAGAGACTTTCATCTAACAAACTAATACAATTGTTAGCTCTCTTTCATCACCTCTGACAGCTTTAAGAGCTTTAAGATTTATAAAGGGAAAGCCAACTGTCCCTTGCGGTAGGTTTTAACTGAACAGCTATTCAAGTCATTCTTGTGCATTAAAGCCTAGTACAGTTGCCACCTGTCAGAAGTGAGGCATCGGTTGTATATATTTCAGCCTTCAAACGAAGCGAGGCGTTGTTGCAACGATGTGATTTTGAAAATCTACGTTGATAATACGTTGGTGGGCTTGCATCTGCAACAGACTACAAGAGATTAGCGCAGCCAATTTCTTGTTATTCAATTACTGTCCTTTTATGGGCAGCTGATTGGTCCATAATTACGCTACTCATAATTCTGCCCTTTGTTGAGTGCTGGCAATCGAGGACTTGCAATTTTCCAGTCAGACTTCAATTACCGGTACATTTCTCATTAAGAATGACTTAAAATCTTCCCCCAGAGATAATTGGCTGTATCAATTTGTTTCACAGCATAAAAATTCTATACATAGGCCTACAATTTGGAGGTTTTTTGCAGAACATTTCAAGAGCGCTGGTTCAATATGCAGCAGCAGCCGAGGCAACGTGTTCGTTTGAGCAGGTTTGCCCATTCTCTCGCTCTCTTTCTGAGGCAAGTTAACGGTGGTAGCTAACGTTTCTAGCTGGAATGTGGGCGAGTTCCTCAGGCCAGCACTTGAAGGACGGCAGTACCTTTGTACAGCGAGCATGTACAGCATGTTTGTCAATGGCTCGCGGTTCATTGGTTGGCTGCCTCGTGGAAATCTGACTAGTGAGACGCGATCCAACGAAAGCAGCCTTCAGTTGATTAGTGTCTGCATTCATGTACAGTACATGCGATCTCTGGCCTCTCAATCTCAATCTCAATCTCAATCTCAATCTCTGGATTGACACAAAGAAAATGACCCCCCCTACAAATCCAAAGCCAATTGTCAGCAAAAGCCTACCGGGAGAGCCACAGGGTTTGCTGGTTTTTGTTTTCACCTTAAAGTCAGCAACCAATTTCGACCCGAGAAGCCAGGTGAGGTGAGTCAACTGTGGAATCAACCGCTTTAATTGATCAATGAAGTGCTGAGTAACCGCGAAAAGCAGTAGACCCTGCGGCTCTGCGGGATCAGGGTTGCCTGCCCCTGCCCAAGCCCAACAGTGGAAACCTCTGGCCTGGGATGTCAACTGTGCTGAAATGTAACGCATTCATGTCAACCTTACTGAAGAATAGCACCGAACTGTATCTGAGCCACTTGACAGATGTTACACTGTATCACTGTGGCTCGTGTTCTCGTATTGTACCAATCCACCCATGGCAGAAAACAGACCAAAACAAACACAAAAAAACACAAAGTGATGAGCATAAATGAAAAGGGCTCTTAAAGACCCAACTCACTGTGTACACACACACACACACACACACACACACACAAACACAAACACACACACACACACACACACACACACACACACACACACACACACACACACAAACACAAACACAAACACACACACAAACAAACAAACAAACAGATTTGTGTGTAAACAAACACCCAAATGAACACACACATGAACAACCAACAAGGAAAGTGCCGACACTGCAGTGATGGCTTCAACACAGCAACAAATAGCCAGCCCAGCAGAAATGATTCCTTGGGGGGGAGGTCTTCATTTTTGACTGGCTTTTGAAAACAGTGGAGGAAACGGTTTTACACGATCCAGTGAGTGATTACTGAAGAGAGCGTTTCTGCATGGGGGGGCCATTTCCATTACAATGTCAAAGCGAATTTGGCCAAAAACTGCACACGAGGAACGGCGCACGCTGCTAACCAAATTTGTTTTCATCATTTCTGATCCTCTGTAATTGAACATTCTAATAGCGCGAGAAATGTATATTTTGGGTTTAATCCGAAATAAATGATCACTCTAATCCCGATGTCGGTGCTTTCTTTCCCACGTTGACTCTCCAGAGTCGACTTTAGTGCCTCTAATGAAAACTAAGCCACTGTCAATGTGTCAGTTCCCTCAGCTGTTTAATTGCCTTTTGTGATAATCTGGTTAAGAGTTTCAGATTCTTCCCACTGTCAAATATGTTCACCATGTGACGAGGAGAGAATTCCAAATTAAATTTAAAGTCAGAGAAGATCAAAGGCGCTAACAATGTGGTCTACAGCATCACATTTCAGTGCCCCTCTGTATATTTTCCATACGCTATTACGCATTCACGCTAAAGTCCTAAATCAGCTAAGGAACTAAATCAAATCGGTATGATTGGCTTTATCAAAAAATGACAGTTACAGTGATTACAGCTGCAGCTCGGAGCATACGGATTTACAGTCATTCATATGAAAACAATGCGGTCATCCATGTGATCCTCGTCTGCGGACACATGGTCGGTCTCATTTTCACACTCACGGAAAGCAGGTGTGCGGTGCGGAGCGACAGAGAGCAAACAGAGGCAGTGCACACCGAGCCCACAGCACACACATTCCCCTCCTCACAATGTGCACTTACAGTACCCTTCGGAAAACACAGCACACCGCTCCTGCCCCACCTAGAACTCGAGTCTCGAAACGCACGCCTCAAACACACAGCGCAACCTCAGCCTACGGACTCCACGCTTGCAGAAAGCACAGACACACACACACACGCGCGCGCGCACATGTGAACGCATGCACACTCAGCCCTCGCGGAAAAGCGCAGGCGATCTCCACGCACTCCCCAGAGCCGGCGGACTCGCATGCTAACGGGCGGCCGGAGCCCCGGCTCCACACGGTAAACAAGCCACTTCAAAAAAAGAAAGGGAAAGGAGGAAGTCACATACGTACACCTGAACAACAGCTCAGTTGTGGGCCTGTGACGTAGAGGAGCTCCAGAAAAGTACACGGGCGCCTGCGGACTTACGGTGCAGCCCACGGGCAGGGGGGACAGAGGAGAGCACTGCCCCCGTGGGCAGCATGAGCACAGGGAGAGGCAGGCCGCGGCGGCTGGATCTCCATTCCTCAGGCAGCTTCTCTCTCTCTCTCTCTCTCTCTCTCTCTCTCTCGCTGTGTGCTCGGCTAGTCTAATCACCCCGCTTGCACACAAAAAAGCAATGTATGTCACAGAGGGAGAGAGGGGTAGGCCACCCCGGCAGAAAGGGGGGTTCCTGTGTGTGTGAGTGCATGCGTGTCCGTTGGGACGGTTTACAGGATATCGTCCGAGGGATTCTGCGCGGCGACAGTCCCTAAATACGGCGTTTATCGCGGCACAATCGAGAGGAAAAGTACTAACGGGGGAGGGGACGGACGAAACAAGCCGCTGGGAGAGCTTTTGAAACTGACACATTCCAAGCTTTACTGCACGCACCCCTCCCCCTCTTTCCCTGCCTGCAATGGTTTGTTCCATGAGAAGCTGCTCAGTCACCGCTGCTGACTCCCTCCTCTGGTAATATAGAATGAGGGAGAGAATAAATGCTGTCAGTCCCACATTATTAACACTGTGCTAACAGCAGCCTACAGGACCCCGTCTCCAGTGACACCTCTACCATTTCACCGTCTAAGTGACCAGCTGCACCTCGCTGCCTTGCGCACGCTGCACGCGACCTCCTTTTATTCTTTTTCAAATCTGTAACTGTAGCGTAACCAGCCTGGTAAAACAAAAAAAAAAAAAAAACGTCAGGAGGACGGCGAGCGTAAGTTCACAGCTAAATAGCGGCGAGTGTAAACAGGAAAATTCACGTCCTTCTATTTATTTTTTACAGCCCATTTAACCACCCCCTCTCAGAGAGGCACACCTCCTGCTGGGCTCAGATTACACACCTGATACTAATGGCTGCTGCTCTGCTGCTCTGCCGCTCTGACAGCTCTCGCTCGGCTCCCGGAGGCTGCCCGGTTGCTGCACTGGGGCTATAATTTGTGATTAGCTCGCGGGGGCAAAGTCTTCGCCCCGGCCAGGCCCCCATCCATTTCATTGCAGTCGATATCAATCGGCCTTCGGATAAACCACGCCGCGCTCTTCTCTGAAACGTCTCGGGAGGCGTTCGCATCTGCTTCGTGGCGTGGAAGCCAGCGCCCGGTGCAGTGCTCTAGACGAGGCCTGACTCAGGTCACAAACGGGGATGGCCAATTCCTGGCCTAGAGGATCGAGCCTGACCACATTTTCATCCGCCTGAAACAATCCGACTGCCACCTGAAAAACCGTTCAATTAGGTGCCTTCTTGATGACTTTAATTCATGGCAGAATGTAAAGCCTGTACACAGTGCAGCCCTGCGGAACTTGCTCTCCACTGCCCTGGTCTGCTTCTTTGGAATTCCAGGGAGGTTGCTGCTGCAGACTACAGTGCGCTTCCACAGAGTAATCTTTCATTTGTCTTCAGAAAGACACCGCAACTCATGGTCTCCTCAACTTTACTTTTAACCTCTGTCCCAGCCCAGTGCTGATTGGCTCCATGCAAAAAAAAAAAAAGAAAAAAAAAATGTTGCTCTTGCAAACAAGCATCTTTGGCATGAAATGTGAAATGTCACCGTGCGTCTCCACCCTTACCTGGAGATGATCTCCAGCGGGAGGCGCTACAGAGCAAGGCGGTGGCGTTGGCTACGTGCTCCCGCTTGGTATTGTTCGACGCGCTTGGTGTTTACACCCCGATTCAGGATGTTTACTCAGAGGAGGAAATAGCCCAGCGATGGACTCAGCAGGGGCTCTGGCCGCTCCGGTCACAGGGAAAACAGCCGCGGATGGCACTGCATCTCCTCACGGAGGCCTGGGGATCCCGGCACGACCGCGCTCTGCCTGGCGATTATGGCACCTGCCGCACTTTCCAGGAGTTCTAGGCCTCTCTTTCAGGGCAGGGAGGTGCGTAACCTACACACCTGACTTTACTCTTTTTTTCTCTCGCTTTCTTTTCGTTCAAGTAGAACTCTTAACATTTCAGATAGGTTTAAATTGAAAAAGTTTTAAGCTGAACTCGTCGTTTTTGCGCAGGTTTAAGTTGACGTTAATTAGATTTTACGATGGGAGAAAAGCAAAATCAAGGGAACTGTGCTGATGCTCCTTTTTAATTTGAACACTTGCGAAGCGGAGACGCGAAGCTGCAGGAGGTGGCGGGGATTGGCAGGGCTGAAGTGCAGACTGCAGCAGGTGTCAGGAGTGACATCTCACACTGGCTCATTATCGCTTCATCCCTCAGAGAAAACACACTCCAAATGATGGAACTATCGCCGAGGACAGAAACTAATTGGTTCAGTTTAAAATTAGGTTGAGGACCCATTAAGATGTGTAATCAATTCATGTGGATAACCCATGGCAAAGCAGGCGAAAGAGTGCATTCTTCTGCTGAGCACTTCTTAGTCAAAGGGAGAGGGGGAAAAAGGTCAACATTTGCCCTGGACGTAGAAATGGTTTGAAACATGTAATCGGGGAAAGGAGTTGGCCAATTTAACGCCTTGCTGTTCCATTTGACAACATGCCTAACACTTGTTATTCCTGACCCAAAATCACCTTTATTTTCACTGTTACACCGAGAACTTTTGCGCTGCAGTCACATGACACAGCCATGCACGGTAATAAACCGCTGCAGTTCTCCCTTATTGCTTCTTACCAGCCAGTAAGACAAAACTACGATATGGATCAGGCTTTAAAAGCACTGCATTTAGGCAATTTTTAAGCGTTCAGGGCAGACAAGTAGACAGAGCTAACAGGAAAGGGGAATGGAGCAAGTACTGTCTGTTTAGGTAAATGAACCTATAATGAATTACCAAGAATGTAAATGTCAAAATGACCATTATAGCTGGTGACTAAAATGCTGGAATGATGAAAAATGACAATATCTGCAAATAGTAAAGCTATTTATAAGTACTGTATTTTCGTTCCATGTTTACTTGTTTTTTTAGCTTAGTTTTATTTTCATATGAACCTCTTTAAATTGTTGAAACAATGATGCATCATATCATTTTCTGACAGTTCCATCTCACTTTTAAGATGGAGCTTTTGATGCCACTTTTGAGACATTTTGATGTCTTTAATCTGTTCTAAATTCAGCTGTCTTTCTGCATCAGGAACATCACAGGCTGGTGAGTCTCAGGTGTGATTTGCAAGCCTTGGCAAGCAAACAGGACCTATTCAGTTAAACCGAAATGCTAAACACCCCATATTGTGTACAGATTCCAAATAAACACATAAAATGAATTTAAACTTCAGTTGGACGAATACTGTAATGTCACATTGTAATTGATCGTGGTCCTTAGGTTTCGAAGCACAGTGAATTACAGTAGATTTATGATCAGGCAGAGATACTGGCCACGCAGGATCAGATTTCAAGTTTCCATGGAAACAGCAAAGGCTGTTAACTACAGAAACATAGCTAATCTTTAAGCTGAGTGGGGGGGGCTGCTTTGTGTGCCTGTTTTGACTTGGTATAGTTTTGATGTATACACTGATAATGACCATTACAGTTGGGAGATGCATTACAAAAACTCTTTAATCTCTTTTTGGTATAGGGCTCAGGGACGTCAATCTTTACAGGAGGAGAGGGGAAAAAAAAAAGACCTTTCATCTGCAAAACTGAAACAAATGTCACATGTCTCCTTTTCCGCAGCGCTGCAACTTTGCCATATGAAACCAATCAGTACGGCCTTCACTTCGTACTGCACGACAGAAATGAAATAAGACATGACCGCAACATATACAGGCGATAGACAAAATATTGGAAACAGCAAATTAAAAAGACTTGTATTTTGAAGCAACTAAATTGCAATTAAAAAGGAGTCTGCCCATGTGTTTCATATTAATGTCAACACTGATTACCAATACGTTTCTGCTACAAAAGATGTCTTAAAATCAACACTTTAATATGTCTCTAAAGCAACATGCCAGTTCTAACAGATTTTCAAAGAGGGCGAATAGTTTGCGCCAGAATTGCAGGTGCGTCAGTCAAAGAAACAACGAAAGTATTTAATGTATCAAGGGGAACGGTGTTGAAAATCATGACTGCATACTCCAAACAAGGAAAAACTGCATCAGGAAACAGGAACAGTGGTTGCAAGTCGAAGTTCACTGACTTAACAGGAGAGGTTTTTACCACAAAACAAGAGCCTCAAAAATGACCACAGAACTGAATCTACCCCTCTGTGACCCAGTCTCAACAAAAACTATAGGTTGTGAGCTTCACAAAGCTGATATTTATGGCAGGGCTGCCATTCGGAAACCGCTTGTAACCAAGGCCAAAGCGCAGCAATGCATAACCTAGTGTAATGAGCACAAAACCTGAGCAGTGGAAGAAAGTAATACTGTCTTATGAGTGGTCTATTACTCTTTGTCCTACATCTGGACAGGTTTATGTTTGGAGAAAACCAAAGGAAGCCTTCAACCCACATTGCCTGTTCCCACCTGTTAAACATAGTGGTGGATCTGTTTATGGTATAGGCAGCCATCTTGTGCGAGTCATTGGGTCCGATTATTACTCTGCATGGTAGAATTGCAGAGGAGTACAAAGCCATTTTAGGCAACCAGGTACACCCTATGGTGCAAACATTGTTTCCGCAATGTTTCCATATTCCAAGACAATAACGCCCCCATACACATAGCTAAACAGGCAGCAGTGTTAGCATAATGGTTAAGGAACTGGGCTTGTAACTCAGAGGTTGCAGGTTCGATTCCCAGGTGGGGACACTGCCGTTGTACCCTTGAGCAAGGTACTTAACCTGAATTACTTCAGTAAAATATCCAGCTGTATAAATGGATTGTATGTAAAGAAATGGTAAACTGTGTAAGTCGCTCTGGATAACAGCGTCTGCTAAATGCCTAAAATGTCAATGTAAATATAAATCAGTTTACAAGAGGGGTTTCATGAACCCCCAGAATGAAGTCAAACACTTTCTGTGGCCTCCCCAATCACCTGATCTAAACATCACTGAAGTGGAGAACTGGAGGCGTTCCCTCTTGAAGAATGGTCCAATATCTGACTTGGAACAGTTAAAAACTTGTACAACAGCATTCCAAGAAGGGTTGAAGCTGTTCGGAAGGCAAAACTCAGAATTAGTTAATAAATATTCATATATTGTTAAGATGTTTCCATTATTTTGTCTGCCCCCTGTATGTTCTTTAAATGCGCTTTTGTAAATCAAATATTCGCCGTATGAAGGCAGTTGTGTACTGACTTTGCAGAGGGGAGACACAGATGTGGCTTTGACATGCGCTCTGCAGATTACCTGAGGAGGACATCGCTCTGTCAAGAGTTACTAGAGGGACATCACTCTGTCAAGAGTTACTAGAGAAGAACATCACTCTGTCAGAGTTACTAGAGAAGGACATCGCTCTGTCAGAGTTACTAGAGGAGGACATCACTCTGTCAGAGTTACTAGAGAAGAACATCACTCTGTCAGAGTTACTAGAGAAGGACATCGCTCTGTCAGAGTTACTAGAGAAGAACATCACTCTGTCAGAGTTACTAGAGAAGGACATCGCTCTGTCAGAGTTACTAGAGAAGAACATCACTCTGTCAGAGTTACTAGAGAAGAACATCACTCTGTCAGAGTTACTAGAGAAGGACATCGCTCTGTCAGAGTTACTAGAGAAGGACATCACTCTGTCAGTTACCAAAGCTGGACATCGCTGTGTCAGTCACCTGAGGAGGACATCGTTCTGTCAGTTACCTGAGGAGGACGAGGGACTCACTTGATCTAGGGCTCCGGGGTGGCACTCATGAGAGGCTGTGCGTGTAGTCCTCTGCGCTGCGCTGCGGGGGCGGGACTACGGCGTCGTGTCCTCCCTTTCGCTCAGCACCATCCTGCTAGGAGAGGGAGGAACGGCGCTGCCCTGGCCCTATGGACTGCACACACAGGAGAGGAATGGGTTAGCCAAGTGTATCCTCAACCATTCAAATCCATCACTCAGAGCAAAGACAGACAGACTGCTTCATTAAAGAACAAATAAATAAAAGCCTGTGCTAGCAGGCCATCCCACTTCGCTTTCTGATGAAGTGTGATTTCATTCGCCGCAAGGTAGTTTTACACCACTGACCAAACAATCGCTACAGAAATGGTGGATGATGCATCATTATCCACTCTGCCCTCGGCTATACAAGTGGAAGGTGACTGTACCTTAATATTGATATATCTGTTTATATTTTCCAAGATTATTATGTTTATATGTTTTGCAGCATGTTTTTCTCTGCTGCACTACAGTTCACACAATTTTACTGCCAGAATGAAATCTTTTTTTTTTTTTTTTCTGATTTACCCCCATTTTTATTTCCTAATTTGGTGGCCAATCTCTATGTACCCTCTATTGAATTAATTATCCCCCCCACTGGCCCGCCATCCACAACTACGAGACCAGCTACTACTCCGGGACCAGCAGTGACAAAGACGGCGTACCGCCTCCTACGAGATGGAACTTGTGTAACCGTCGACTGTGATTCCAATACACACAGAGAGCTTTCTGTGCATGTGGCGAGCTTGTGCCGGCTCCCCCCCCACTCTCCTTGTGGCGGACATCCAATCTCTGTGCCCAAAGGGGACTCCTGGCCAGAGCAGGGCTGGTGCAGCTGGGGATCGAACCCAGGCTGCAGTGGGCAACCTGCACTTAGAACAAGTGCCTTTAACGGTTGCGCCACCCAGATACCCTAGATTCATATTTATGAAAAAATTATTTTAACATTTTTTGGCTACTTGCACAATATCTTTCTTTCAGCTAGAAATCAAATGTTATGAAAGTAGTCACAACAACAACTCCACCTTTAATTTGTTGTTGTTCTAAAAATGCTCACTAAAAATGATTTACTCAGTGGCAGCTTGGGACCCTTGCTATATTACGCATTCTGCTTTCTTTGAGTACTGTACATTCTGACATTCCCGTTTATTCAGACTGTGGTGCCTACATGTAAAGAAGGCAATTATCACTGAGCGCAGAACAAAATATCACATAATATTTAAACATTTGTTCCTGCAGTGAACAGCAGCAGTATAACCTAAGCTATCTATGGCGGTATGGGGCGAGTGGGTGGGTGGTGGGTGGTGAGGGTTACATCCTTATCATACTGCTATGAAATTGTAATGTATAACCTGCGGGTCATCTGTAAATTCCACGCAACTGTACATTGTCTATGTCAATTTCATATTCATTGGGTCGATGCATATTTCCCATTCGCACTATATGTACAAACAAATACAGGCCTGAACATTTAAATCCAAGCTGAACTAAAATGAATTCATGATTAACAGCATTGATTAGCCTGGAAAATGGATGGGTTCTGTGCCATATGAAATAACAAAGTTTACTGAGAACAGAGCACATTGTTTGCTGTGGCCTAATGGTGATGTTACTTTTACAGGAATGTACCAAAGTTAAATCAAGATGTCCCCATGAACAGCCCTGTAAAAGTGACACAGCTCCTAACGTCCGCAATGTAGGGAAAAAGAAGGGGATGGCTTGAAAGGGGTTTACTGTGATAGTGGAGAGGTGGGGTAGGAAGTGGAAGAAACGCTAATAGCAGTCATTGAACTTCACCATCAATAGATGTAGGACGGCTATAAAGGGCATGTGAAAGGACTGAGAATGCGATCCGTGTTTCTTCCAAACACAATGACGTGCAGAAAGTGAAACTGATTTGAGGCTAGCGCATTCATTTCATCGCTTGCATGCCGTTGTTACCTAAAGAAGCCGCCGAATGTAGTCGTGGACTCTGGGTATTGTAGCACAAACAATTTCAGGGTGGATAAGTAAGCACCGCACGTTTGGCCGCGTTTGAGCACAAAAACAATTAGGCCGCATTCCTCCTAGACCATTAATTTAAAATATATATAATAGTCTGGACAAAAAAGGCCATTGCCGTTCAATTAATCCAAAACAACAGAATATTAAATTGCATTGTTTAGATCGGGCCCGGGACTAAAAACGTCACTGGGTATCTCATGACAATCTATCGCTCGAGTTTCCTGCTTCTCATTGCGTGTCAATACTGTAACCACTTCAAAGCGATTTCTGGTTAGGAGGAGGAAGTAAATTACAACCACCCTCTACCGAGAGAACCTTGTTATTGTAACACGACCGAACGCGGGGCAGAGGCAGAGACGGAAAACTGTTTCTTGATTGTCAGCAGCAGGTCAAACTCCTCTATTCTTCACCACCTGTCGATGTTACAGCACAACTAGGGTTAGTTGCCCTGCGCTAGAGCTGAAGCCAAAGTGATACCCTCCCTGTTCCTGGACTGACACAATCACGTTGGTCTTCCAGCTCTCCCTGCAGACACTGAGCGCCGGGCACATGGTCACCTCCGTTCATGGATCCTAATAAGTGATCAAATTACGTCATTAAGGACACCAATACCACAGCACCAGGGTTGCCTTCTTATGTAATATGCCGGGAATGGCAAGCGATGCAATTGTATCGAATCCTTTCCGCACCGAAAACTCCAAACGTGCCGACAATTTTCCACCTCCAAAACAGCAACTTTACAGATACCGATGTTGATGTGTGAAAGGTGGCCTGGTAACGTCACCGCTTACACTGCACCAAGCAAAGTCGCTGTTACGCTGTGGTGTGCATGTGGAGGCCTACATTTTTTATGTGTTCAAACAGTCATGTATTCTGTCTGCTCTTGAATGTTGTTTACAATGCTAACACAAACCTTTTCCTACAGCATCCTTAATCGTTCATGATGGAATGAAACAAAATGTAGCAATAGCTAGCTGGCTACCTAGACTCGTTAATTTCACCATAAAAGTTCAAAGATAATTGGAAGCTAGCTTCGCTGTTTGACCCATAAGTGGTAAAACACAGGAGACAGCCGTTTTATTTTTGTTAATGTCTCAGGGGCAGTGATAATTCCTGAGGTAGTATTAAAGGTGCCTCAAAAAAGGCGGTGGGGTTGGTGGTGGCACCTATCATTCTTAAGGGACGGTGTCTCAGATTATCCAGCAAGCTGGCAAATCGCTGTCTTTCCACATCAGTGCGAAAGGGGTTAAAGTAGTGGTTCGGTCCTGGGGACCCACTGTGCATGCTGGTTTTTGTTACAGTCAATCTTTTGATCAATTAAAGTTGTTGAAAACATATGTGTAAGTTCTACCATCATTTTTTCCTTAAACTTATTTTAACACAATACAGGTTTGGCTCGTTGCCAATTGCTCTGTCACTGAACTCTTTATTTTCCACAAACGTTTTAGTTTCAGTCACCAGGTGCCCACACAACATTTAGGCCCCCACTGATTTCATCTGCAAGCTTATAATTGAATCAATTAAAAAGGGTAGCCTCGCTCTAAAGGAATCATGCGTCTTATAGCACATCACAGAAAATTCATTAGTTAATCTGACTGATTTAAAGTCTTGGGGTGTTAATATTGTTCATGGCATGCATAGCTATTTTCAGACATAATACGGCCTTAAGAGAGTAAATCGTGCTTCAATCGAAACGAAGTGTCTAATTAAGAACAATTAACAGCTAGTTGCAATTCAGAGGCAATTATGGTTGGAATGAACACCAGCATGCACAGTAGGGGCTCCAGGACGGAGGTTGAGAACCACTGGGTTAAAGCACGGCCTATGTTGTTTGCACACAGAACCAAAGAGTACAATTCCACCGTTCTTACAATTCCACTCAGAGGTTAAAGAGCTATTGCTTTCTCGAGAAGATGATGTGTTGGTACAGGCTGATTTTTAAAAGCAGTGAAGGTGTGAAGGACTGCATTAACAGGTACAGTAAGTTAGACTGCTGCAAGCATTTACATACATTTCAGTATTTGACATGAATAATAATAGCTTTCGATAAAGTTTGTCTTTTTTTTCCCCCTGAGGGAGATTTGAAATGTCAATTGTCTACCCATTGGGCTTAAACATTGGTAGGGCATGCTGAATAAAATTAAAGAACTGTAAAACACAATATTAATTAATTATTAACTGTACAGAATAAGATTACAATTGTGATAGGAAGGCAAGTCAGTGGCAGAGATTACTACATTTAAAGGCAATTGGCAGTATGCACAATCTGAGTGAAATAGAGGCCACAACTAGGTCACAACTTGACCTCTAAATTCTTTTCAACCATCAGTCATTGAAAGGGCAATAAAGATACAAAAGCACGCCTTATCCAAGATTTATGGAGTATTATAAAGTTAGTGACAAACGCTGTCCAAATTCATTCATGCTTTGTCAATAGTGGACCGAACCCAAAACAGCATTAGATTTTGGCAAACTAATTCAAATGTAATGTGCTGGAATGCAATGTCAATTACTTAAAATATCAACGGATAACAACAAAGATCTACAAAGACTCGTCTGTATTCCAATAACACAATGCTGGATGCAGTAAAACTAAATGTTGGAACGCTGTCTTAGTTCTCTAGATACACACACAAAAAAATGAGCATGCATCACTGGTTTTACTGCAATTTACAAGCTCATTTTTAGTACAGCGGGGGAGTGTGGTTCAAATACTGGCATGAGCAGCACTCCAGCCCAATATGTGGCTACTGGTGGGACCGTTGTCTATTTCAGGTTGTTTTGGGGACTGAACAAACCAAGGTTTTTTTGGGTTGTTTTTTTTAGCAGGTTCTTTAACTGGATCTTTAACTGGATCTACCGTTTTCCTTTTATCCCCCTTTTCCTTGTCGCAGCTGTTCTCTGTTGCTTATCTGGGCTCTCAGAGGTCATGACCGTGGTGAAGTTTGCTCTGGGCGCAGGATCGTGAACGGGGCGTGGGCTGGCGAGGAGCGCTTGTGTGGGCTCAGCCGGATCATCCCTGCTGTGGTGTCCCGTCTCGTACGCTAAAACACCGTCCCTCCACCTGACAGGGTCCTTGGGAGTGCTTACCACAGTGCGGGGCGAAGCCCGGCGGGGGGGAAAATCCACGATAATCCCGCCGCCTTCATGGCCCTGACAGACAAGTGGGAAAACGACCTCTTCGGTACAGAGGAAAATATCCAGAAGGTACTGAGTGGAGTTTAAAAACAGAAAGTCCCAAACGACTGCACAAGTTTGAAAACAAAAAGGAGGAGCTGTAGGAGCAGAAGGGAGGTGCCTCTGGATTCAGCCCCTTAATCTAGGCCTCAGTAGCATGACAGAGCTAGCTCCAGCACTGCTTTCAGGACACTGCGTACTCCATGGTCTGTGAAGGAACAGTTTAATCGAGTCTCTGCAGCTGCAACACCTCACAAAATTATTTGAATATCCTCACCGCAAAGTATAGCTTTCATAAGTTGTTCCTTACTTATGTTTTAGCTATTATCCATACCGAAAAGCATTTAATCTGTTTTCATAACTAAGAGCACATTCTTTATTTGAAATCCTTTTGTGGTTTCTTAAAATTTCATATATCAATATATTGCACCACCTATCTTTTTCTCTGTGCAATTACATTTGCAAATCACACTGTTGTTGCTCAATGTATAAAAATCCCTTGCGTGGCGTGTCCAACTAACGCATTAGTTCTCAGTGCAGTGATGTGGAATTGCAACCTTATCTGTGCTAGTGCCATCTGTGGCCATGAGTGCCATGGAAGGAGTCATTTGGCCATAGCATCACCCAGGGAGGGAGGGTTTCAGTTGGCAGGGTTCCCTCCATCTCCATCTCCTCTAGCTGTGCATGGAGTGTATGACTTCTACATAGTGACAGTGCATCACGTGCTTCAGAGGATATTTGTGCTTGTCCAAGCTCTCCCAAAGTTATGGTGGACGTTGCAACAATGGGCTTTCTAATATCACTGGGAATTCAAAATTGGGAAATATTTGATCACATAAAACATAAAAATGCTCAGTTCAATTGTATACATACACTACACATCGTTTTTTAAATCATTTTTATTTTCAGATTTTTCTCCCGTTTTCTCCCAATTTGGTAGCCAATTACCCGTGTGCTTAGTTCAAACCCCCTACATTTAGTAGTCCTGTGACCGGCAGTGACAAGGGCGTAGCGCTGCCTCCTCCGAGTCATGCCGTCGACTGTAATTCCGGTACCCCAGAACCACTCTTGTGCGCAGCGAAATGTGTGTGTCGGCTTCCTTCCCCCCTCCCTGGGGCGGACAGCCAATTGCCGCCCCTGGTGGAGCAGACTCTGGCCAGACGGGGAATCTAACCCCGGTCTCAGTGGCCAGTGTCGGACGTTGTAACCACTGGACCACACGGGAGGCCTTACACTACACATTGTTTGTGTGAATTTGAACTTATTTGAACTCTCCCCATGGCCGCTGCTAACCCATTTCTGATACCGGTAGTGGCAGGAACAACGAACCACCTCCTCCGAGATGGAGCTCGCTAATTGCCGACCATGATTCTAGTAGGGCTGACCCCATTTAGTCGACTGGACGATTATTTGGTCAATGGGCTGTTGGTCGACCAAGATTTGTTTTGGTCGAGCGAAAAAAAAAATAAATAAATAAATTCTCCATGCAGCATGACAACTAGATTTGCGCCACAGTTCGGCGCGCTTGTCAATAGAATAATCCATTCTGGATGCTGTGGGTACGGCAGTGAAAGTCCTTCACTCTTAACATAGCTAGGCCTATACATGTTCTCTTTAAATTATATTAGGCAGTTAAGGTAATAGTAATGTTGTGAATAATTCAGCAAAACTAATAAAAGTAACATTTTATAATAAATGTGTTTTTCTAATTGTATGGTTTATATATTTATAACTAACATGCGTAACACCCCCTTTCATGTAGCCTATATTGTATCCTTGTTTTAGGCACGCAAATGTGCATTTTAATTGTAGCCTAAGATTTGCCTACAGATTAGTGATATAGGCATTACTCATCTCAATATAACCTAAGAACAATGTCAAAGAAAAAAGTAGTATGGCAGCATTTCGTTTTAGTTGCGGACGATCCAAAAAAAGTGGAATGTAAACTTTGCTTCGCTTACCACAGTTCAACAACGAACATGACCTACCACCTGAAAACGGTAAGTTAGCCTACTTTGTATTCTTTCCGTGCTTTATAAGTGAACATTTCCGTTTATATGAAAACTATTAGTAATGTGTACCGAGTTATTTATACTTAATTTGAAACTGTATTTTATAGGTGCATCCCCAGAACATCGCGAGCAGTTCCGCTGCAACTTCAGGTTTAACGCAAACCAGATTGGACCTGAAGCCCGCTGCTATGTCAGAAAAAATAAAGGCAGGACTTATCGTTAATAAAACGAGGAGCAGCCTTTTGCCAAATAATGTGGACAAGCCATCCACTAGACAGTAGGCCATCGGATGGTCTCCGACTCGAGTAAGTTATTTTCGATAGGTTATAGCCACTTTATGTTCAGTTTTAGGCTACAATTTAAGACATTAGGCTATGTGTGATCATTCGTTTGTTAGCCTATTTTTTTTGCAAAAGAGATTTAAAATCCCAATGAGACCAACCTGGTTAATTAAATAAAACATAGCCCATGCATTAGAACGTGTTATGGTTGTGGTCAAATAAAAGCATCAGCCTATTATGTGGCCATACCGCAACTTCACAAGCGCAACGGCAGAATCTGTTTTTTTCTTTTTTCTTTCAGGTAATGTTGAACTCCGGCTCCATAAAGTGATTAGCCTATTGTTACTCATTTGTGTCATTCATTTAATAACGTTATAAAACATGAGACAAGCACAGTGTGCATATTGCTGTATTTATTAAAACAAATGTGTCATATAAAAAATTAAAAAAAGTTTTGACCAATCTGAAAAAACGGACGACTGTTGGTCAACCAAGATTTATTTTAGTTGGGGACAGCCCTAGATTCCAGCGATATAGAGGCTTTTCTGCAGCGAGTCCATGCCGGCTTCCCTCCAGCCTCCCTGGGGCGGACAGCCAATTGCTGCCCCCTAGCGGCACTCCTGGCTAGAGCAGCCGGGTTTCAAACCGCAGCTGCAGTGGGCAACTTGCATTCCAGTCGGACGCTCTTACAGTTTGGCCACCCGGGAGGCCCCTTAAAGGCCCCCTTTAACAGATCCATCCAGATCATGCTGACAGGCAAAATGGATGCCACCAGTTTGACAATGCATTCTGTACCTGCTTCCATGAATGTTAAGGGCAAAAATACATTACATGTAAACATGCTGTAAAATTCTCCAAATCTTTTTTTTTTTTTTTTTTTTTAAATCAGAGGGAGGAGACAGAAAACATGTCTCACTCGTACATTGTGCCCTTAGTTGGCCCATTATGCCAACCATTGACAATGCATTCTAAGGAGATTCTGGGGATTGGAGAGAGACAAGAAGTGAGAACACTTACACTCACCAAACTTTTAAAAAAAAATCTCTATGAAAATATTTACAAAATAGTCATTAAATAACAAGTAAAATGGTTCAGGACAGCCACGTGTGAATGTTTGTCTTGCAGAGAGTTAGAAATCAAGAGTCCATTCACTGTTCATCCATTGGAAGGGGGGAATGTCACGCACTGACGTAAGTGTGAAAACTTTTTGTGGAGGAGTTTTTTTTTCTACTGTGAAACTATTTCCTTGCTTTCAATACACGTACTGACTAAACTGTAAGGAAAGAATTTAAGATAGAGAGTGCAAGACTCAATTGAATAATACCAGAAAAATCTTTGTTAATAACTACATATATGATATTCATTCATTACATTTAGTCATTTGTATTTGTAATTAATAAAAAGGTTGCTATTGTTCAAGCGAGTGTAACACCTACTGTATTTAATTCTGATGCATACATTTCTGGATAGCACCTCAACTTGAGATCCGTCAAGTGAAACTTTCCTATCATAAAAGGTAAGTGATAAAATTATTCACTTAATTCACGTTACCACTTAAGACCTCACCCAAAAGTAAACCAAGTAGGAGTGAAGAGAAAACAATTTAAATTTAAATAAAATATGCAACGTCTCTAAACTATTTATTCACAAGAGGTTGAGTACAATAACAAATAAGCTATATTCAAAAGTCTATCTATTATATGCACTTTGAAGTGGAATAGTGCACTTGCTGTAAGTCACTCCGCATAAGTGACGTAATTGTAACAGGGTCTCAACCCTGCTTCTTCAGGGTGGTATCAACATTACCTTGCTGATATGCTGGTTCCAGATTACCTGGTAATTTAACAAATAACCTTGACTAAATTAAAACACTGTAATTAAAGGATCCATATCATAGGATCCAATTTTTCCATTTTGGGACGTTCTCTTCGCAACTTAGCATTTGATTGCGCTGATCAGTAAATAAGCTTACATGTGGTAAGCTGATTCCAACAACTTGGATTTTCCACATTTCAACATGTTGTGTAATGCAACTGAAATGGCCCCAGCTGTACTTGAGCTGCTAAATGCCTAGGCATGTAAAAGTGCCTTTTGCAATTTCAAAATCTGTGTCAATCTACTAAACAGTTCAACTGAACACGGACACAGGAGAACATGTCTGAGCTCCAAATTGCTTCTTCTTTTTTTTTTTTTTTTTTTTTTTTTTTTAAACAGCTCACCGCCTGAAACACCTATGAATAAGGAAGTTCAAGAAGTGCAACATCTGAGGGGAAAAACGCATGCCTGACAGAGTGCAGCAGGGTTTAATGTATTCAATAAGGCGGTGGTCTACAGCAGAAAATGGCTGAACGTCCAGTGCATCGAGCCACCGCTGGCTTTTAATGTTGTTAACCTTGCTGTTGGATTGCCTTTATTTAATTTCTGAGAATGCTGCAATGATTGCTGCGTAGACAGCTGTGTTACGGTTTGCCGTCGCTAGACGCACAGGCAACTGAGTTTTTCTTCTCTTCGGTCATTTTTAAGAATCCAACATGATGCTCAGTGGGGTGGCATAGCTTCAGGTGCTTAATCAGATGTGTTGTATTAAAGTTCCTTCCACATGAGAGTTCTGCAGCACAGGCATTTTCAATTCACGGGTTGGCTGTGGCTTCCTGTCACTTTATAAAACTTCCACACCACTTACAACCCCTATAATTTTCAAGTATTTGCCTCCCATCTTGTTTTTCTATTTCTCACTGACCAGTCGTAATCTGCTGGCTATCCACAGCAGCCATATTCAATTAGAATAAATGGTTCTGCCTTTACCTATCAATCAAATTTGACTGGTGGCAGTGACAAAGTAATGATCACAGAGCACCTCATGAACTGCATTACAGGAAAGCAATGCAAAATTAAAGCATATACAATGTGAAGTGGAACGGGAAAAGAAGACCACTGATACAATGACAAACTGAGACCAAATAAAATAGACAGAATTACCAATAATGAGATATAAACTATATTTGATCTGTGTTACAGGCATAATATGATAGCTTAAATTACCGATGGCACACTGAAGATGATTGATAAAAAATTAAAAAATTAAAACTCCCATTACTGTAAATTAGCCTAATTATTTTGTAATCATGAAGAAACAAGTGGAAATGTTCCTGTGTCCCCTAATAGTAACCAAAGCTAAGCTTTAAAAGCAAATCCTACCTACCTCTAAACCCTTAACTACCCTGCTCACCAGCAAGCTCCCTTCAGATCAAGTAAATACATGAGCCATTGGGAGGCTTGCAGAAAATTGCTGTTCTTTTGGGCTGAATCTTTTGCAATGGCAGTGTGACTGAGTGCACTTTTGAACTTTTGTGTGTGAGATGTAAACACTTTTTCAACCTGCCCAAAACTACTCTCGAGGTGGCTGTTAAATAGATGCTGCAGTTAAACGCTCCCACAAAAACCGAGTCTCGGGGCACGATGCACACGAAAAACACCGCGCCGGGACTTTGTGTCCGTTCGCTCCGTTGCTTGCTTGTCCTGATAAGAAATGGGACAGGGGGCTCTGCACCCCCTACTCGGACTGGGCTCCGAGAGCGCGCGTTTGCCGGCTCTTGCAGGCTCCCTCCCTCCCTCCCTTTCTGTTGTCCCTGCCCCCACACATTCTCACAGTCTGCAGCACTGGCTTTTTCCAGGGAGAGGAAAATGTAGGTCAGCTCTCTGACGGCTGGAGCGGCCCAGCTGAGCACTCCGCTCTGAGCTGCGGAAGCCTGCATCCCTAGCTCTGCCCTACGTTGGCCAGGACGGTGGAGCTACAGCTAGCGCCACACTGTCACTCTATACTACATGGAGGACAGTGGGGGGGAAAGAAAATTGAAGCCATTTCTATACATTCATTTCCAATTTTTTATTTTTTAGCACTGTCTTTTTAAATGTGAAGCTCTTCAAGTATGCATAAAAATACACGGGAATGTTAACAGTGCACTGCAAAATTAAGGGAAAATATACTCAGACTTTGCAGTGGAAAAGCTAGCCAATTGTTATAACCTCTTATGACCTTATGTGCATACATAACATGATATTTTTTAATGGATGCAAGAGACCATGGCTGATTCATGTACTTGCTTCAAAGTTTTGACAAATGAATAATACTCAGTTCACACTAGAAGTAAACATGCATCTGCCGATGAATGAAATTAGAAGTTTCTCACAGAAAAGAAACAAAGACGGCCCAAAAAAATTCATAAAATTAGGGAATTAGAATCACATCAAGGTAATCAGAGAAGACCCAACTAATATTTGTAATAATAGTATGCAAGGAAGACATAATATTTGACCTTGGTATTGATTAAATTGATATGCTCTGGAGCCTGAAAATGGTAATACATTTAAAAGGCTTACTAACAAATGCTTCATTACCTAAAATAGATAATGTCAGGTATGTAAACAACAAACACAAAAATCCAGAAAAGGCTCAATTCATCTGCGCTGACAAAAACTACCTAGAGCCCGTCATTTTCACTCCTCGTGTCAAAGCGAACTAATGCAAGCACCTTTGAACTTACACATTCCAACCATTTTGAAGTCATTCTGAACCACAAAAAAACTATTATACCTAGCAATCTGATAATAACGACTCTGCTTGTTTCGACATGTAGTGGTTACACGTAGGTTACGTAGAACGAGCAAAGTTTTGATTGTAGAAATATTGACAGTGCCACTCAAAAAGTAGGCGTGCATGCAGCTTGTTGTTGGTCGAATGCATGGTGTTGCCAAGGTGTTGTGGGGCTAGCTGACTAGCTTGCTAACGCATTTCTGTTAGGCAGACGGCATACCTAAACACAAACATTGCTGCCTGCATTCGCCTGGTTAAAAACTTTTGTAGCATGCATTCAAAATAGAAACCGAGCTAGCGAATATTTGCGGTATTATTTGCCTTGTGTGCTGCGGATGACTAAACACATATGTTCAAAACGAACGTTAGCTAGCTAAGTGGACTATCGTGATTTAGCTAGCACTTGCTTTCCACTTGGCTAACATGGGGAATACCCTGCTTTAGCTAGCTAGCAAGAAATTAATTGACTACCACTAGCTAGCTAATAGTAACATAATTCGGAACTATTTCCATTGAGTCGTATAAGATTTAAACTCGGACATACTTCCCATACTGGCAAGCTGGTAGTTAGCAAGCTACCGTACCTTGAACTAGCCTAGTAAGCCTCCTAAGTTCTAGATGGTAGCTGGTCAACTACAGCTACTTTACTTATATGTCGGCATTAACATTTCTAATATTAACATTTTCTAGCTTGGAACAATCAGATTTTTTGTCTCAAATGAAAATTCAACTGTTACATAATAACACAAGTTGACGTTAGTTCTGTGAGACTTACCTGCTTTCTTGCTTTGCTTCTCTGATCCCCTTTGACAATGTGTGAGACAATTATGCATGCATTCACATGCAAATATATTTGACATGCAAGCTGTCTTGTTGGTATTTGATCAGTGGTTCAGCAAATCTGTCGCCGACTGCCACCCTAACTATCTACCTTCAGATAGTCTGGATAGATAGATAGCTAACTAGCAAGAAAGCTTACTGTTATTTACTAGCCAGGTTTACAGTAACGTTTACCGTATTACGGTTAGCTAGCAATATGCAACGTTAGCTAACGCACTGTTACTGTTGTGTTAGCTCGCTTGCTCCCTCGCTAGTAGTTAGCTAATTCAGAACCTGTTTTCCAAATTCCTTTTCGCTGGTGATTTTCATTTGTCTCCATGCGCGTTATCTCCTTTGTAAAATAACGGTAGAATTTGTATTGTTCATTTCAATTTAACGCTGTTTCAAATTTGTCATCAATGATATAGCTGTTATTTTATATCTTTATTTCTCGCTTGGCTCTCTCCTCTCCGCCATTTTCGCCCTCTGCACAAACAAACAGGACTGCGTCGCGCACGCACAACGACGCTCGGTGGAGTCAAGGGCGCGCTTGCCAAGGAAAGAGGCATGAATGAGTGTAGTTAGCTTGCTAACTTCAACGAACGAAGCGAGGACTATGTTGTTATTCGTTTCCCAAAAATACACGCTCCAATATTTTAACAATAATTCAGTTTATTTGTTTTGTTAATATTTACTGAAACCAAATGTAATATTACACACTCACGCATTCTTAAATCTGCAATTGTTTTTGAAGCGGTAGGAACAAAAACGAGATGTTCTTACAGTAATACAAAATATAGAATATCCCAACGTTTTCAAAGGCATGTAGTACTGCTTCCCCAAAGCATATTTCCATAGTTCCATTGACGCAGATAGCGCATGCCTACCGGTATGTGACACCGAGAATTGTCTCTGTCCATTAAATACATAACCATGCATGTAACCAGGGGATTTAATTAAAAACAATTCAAGAATAAACTGTCATAGTCTCATAAAAGGACGAGTACACCTCTGTCTTCTTCATTGTGGGTGTTTAAACTATCAATATTCTTATTTCTTATTTTCTCATTTCAGTAGTATTTGTTACAAAATGACGTATGATTTTGTATGATTTTCCTCCTCCTGGCATAGCTGGCATCAGATTATAATAATATTGTTTTTTAAAATAGTAGTTTTACTCCATAAACAATGGCCTAAAACGAGTTTAATATCAGCATTAATCTGACCCTCTTTCTTGCCATCTTCCAAGTTTCGCCAAAGTGGTGTGGACATGATATATTTCCACACATTTCCACCACCAAGGAAACACATATCTCATAACAATAGGTGGCTTACTATTTTTCTCCCTCTTGTTCACACCATGGTCTGCCTTGCTCTCTGTGTTGTGCACAGTGATGATGTAGTCTTCCCTAGAAATTACAAAAGAATTGATAGCTCTCAAAGGAAAACACAGTTAACCTCCAATTGTTAATGAGGATGAATATGAATAAGTAGATGACTACCACTTTCAAATATTTTAAAAATAATTGAAAATACTGAGGGCCAGATTTACAAAAGATTGCCACTGCTTTCGAACGCAAAAGCATACACTACAAGATTGCAATATCAACATCAGATTTACTAAGCGGTTGCAAGGGGTAAAATCACTATTAGGATGTAGGCTTGTGGGAGTTAAGTCACTTTCCTTAACTCCTACTTGCAACTTTCCTTTATATGAATAGAGAAAATCTGTTCAATTCTATCTGTTCATGCATATGTATAGCATACATGGGGTGAACACACTAAAACAAGGTGGAGATTTTGTAAATTAGGTCAATTAAGTATTCCATCTGATTTACCAAAGCATGCCTTAATTGTGACTGTCCTCTTTGCATAAGAATTTCTAAAAACTTGAAACCAGGCAGTATTTTATGAGCGCTGATGTTGTCTAGGTATTTCACAATTCCCATTTTGTATTGTGCTTTCCCAGGTGCTAGTTGCTCTCACAGCGATGCAAAATAAATAATCACAAATGTTGATGCAAAGTACTCTGGTTCATGTCATGACAGGTTTATTTTCAGTAATACCTGTATCTACAGATAGTTAAATCAGAATGTTAAATATATAGCCTATACTATATAGCATACATATTATTTACTAGAACTTGAAATAAAAATGATATCAAAGGACGCAGGATTTCTATTGACCAGCTAGATATTTGTCAGCTAGCAGTCAGTAAAAAAACACAGTTATGAATTTGAACAATTATCTTATTGTGCGTAGGCTATGCGGTCAGGAGAGTATAGAATGAATTTTGAATACAGTTTTACTTTCAAACACTGTGTGGCCTTTCCCCACCACAAGTTTAGCTGTTTTTCTTCTTTATTCTTATTGTAACATTCTTTCCTTGGTTGGATGACCACCGGTGTCTTTTTCCTGCATTATGTTGCAGGAAAGTTTTTCTTTTGGACACCGCTTAATGTCACGTCATATTTTCTTTACATCATCGGTTGTTTGTTTTCTTTATATCATCTACTGTTCGTTTTGTTATGCCTAATGAATTATGTATTTTTGTGATGTCACTTTTTTGTGACTGTACCTCGTTGACCATTACCTTTATTTCCTGATCTGCATATTTATTAATTTTTCTCATGATTCCCTCGCTGCTCCATATCCATTTCTTGGCACTTTGTGATCTGGACCTGTAAGCGTGCCATATTGTTTCGGACGCCTTTTATGCGTGTCTCCTACCGCAAAATTGAGAATGAGGGGATTTAATTTTGGTCGTTAATGTGTAGCTATTTGCGACTACAAAATAACCGCAACAAAATAGTGACCGTCTTTACGTTGCAACTATCTTAGTAAACCTGGCCCTGAGTCTTCAGGGTAGTCTAGTATCTTATTCCAGTGGGAAATACTTACAGTCTTAATGCATTGATGATATCAATTTTAAAATGAAACATTAGGAGTAAATCACTAGTAATAATTTGTTTATATTTCATCAAAGTTTATTCGCTTAATTATAAAAATAATTACGTTTGAGAAGCATATGCTGTCACCAATAATAAACACGTGAAAGCCTTGCACTCTACTTCACTTTTACTCCGGTCCTGTAGATGGCAATAATAGGACACGTAAGGCTAAGATGACATCATCTTTATGCGCTTTAAACAGTAATCTAGATGGAAAAAATGGCAGAGCCAGAGTAAGTAATCAATTTCGTTTACATTTTATCTTAATCCATCTTCTGATTTAGAAGTGATATATTTGACAAATTCAAATTGTATTTCATCACTTGTCTGAGTATATTGTCTGCGGTACAATATTTTCTCGATTACATGAAAATAGATAGCTTACGGGAGTAAAGATCTACATGGCGTTTCACGTGTGCTAGTTAGCTACTAGCTATGGGTTAACACACACAAGCATTGGACATAAATTGCGTTGCAGCTAGCTAGCAATAGCAGTACATATTCTGATGAAACGGTGTTTATGAACAGTGTTTGTGACTAGAAAATGTACCTATCTAACTTGCTATAACGTACCATAGTAACGTAACGTTAGCAAGCAAGATGGGTAGTTGAGTTCCCATAGTTGGCCTGTGTTGTGTACATGCCTTAATTAATTTTGACAAGTTAATAAAAACAGGTTATGACTGTTTTGTATAGCTAGCGAGCTTATGTCATGCTCAACACAGCTTTTAAGCTTGCTTAGAAAATGTCAATAAGGGTAGCCAAACATGGAGATATGCAACTGTCTATCTGTTAAGGAACTGACTGAATAAAATGTCATTTATTCAGTCAGTTATTCATCCCATGCCCCAGCTTTAATATGTAATTTATGTCTATATTTGGTTTTATTCCAGGTGTTACTGTTTTCACATGAAATTGTTTGTCCATTTATAGGGTGAAGAAGGTGATCAAGCTGGTCCCAGAGAATCTCTTGAAGAAGAGGAAGGCATATCAAGCTATAAAAGCCACACAGGCCAAGCTAGCCCTGCTTGAGAAGAGAAAAGTAAGACAGTTTTGTGCTGGTTTGTTATTTAGATTTAGTTTTTATTATGTTTTAAGATGTCTGGGAAAGTATAAAAACCTCAGCTTGCATTAATCACGAAGCCACACATGGATACACTGGGTGTTTTGAGATTAGTGGTGTTGTTTAAAAGTATTATCACATCAAATGATTAGTCTGACATCAAATATTGGTGAGCTAGATTTTCAATCTACTGAAGACGTCAGACAAGTGCTTCCAGGAAATAAGAGGTGCAAGCCAAGTTAGGGTAAAATAAATCTACTGATATACGTCAGTCTAGTAGTTAAATATTTAATATTTAGATATATAAGTTTAGGGGGCTGGGGAAAGGAAAAACGGTGGTTTAACCTGAATTAGGGGGTGTTCATTTTCTGTTAAAATGATAATTTAGTGTGTTTTATGCATGTTATAAACTTGAACACATTTTTGTGTGAACAAATTTAAATATTCTTGCAAACCCTCCTCAAATTTCTTTAGCTTTAAAAGGGGGATATCCACTCTTAATACTGTACATGCATTGCTCAATGTACCCTGATGGAGCAACACAGAAATATTTGTTTTTGGAAGAGCACACCCTTGAATCACCCACTAGATCAGTTTTCATTCAATTGGGAAGGCTTCTAGAGTTTGTTTGCTTACACAAATGTATAATGTGCCACTGTTACCATTTCATGCTGTACATTGTATAACTCGTTGTGCTGGTACATTGTTCAAATTTGCATTTTAAGTAAAGTTCCTTTCAGAAATTTTAGTGTGACTTAGTTGTGTGCAGGTGGCAGCAATTAGGATACATCATTTCTTGGACTAGCTTCATGCATATCCTGCATGCAGGGTGTTGGATAGTTAAGTCATATTGTGCGCAACACTAAACAAATAACTTACCATGGTTGGATTTGAATGGAATTCAGTCTAATTGTAAATAATGACTGTTGCAAATTAGTTGAAATTTGTAGTAATGTTTTCAATTTAAAAGAGCCAAATATAAAATATGAGCATAACAGATATAAGCAAACAAATGCAAATATTGCCAAGCTGCAAGTTTAAGGATTTACTTCAATATTGTTACCAAGTTACAGTAGCCACAAGTCTTCTATATAAGTATTTCATACTGACAGTAGGCCTGGGGGTACTGTACAAATGGCACATTTTCAAATGCTGCTGTTGGGTTTGTGTATACACATTTCTGATTACTGAGATCCCTGGTGATGAATCGGCCTTAATGAAGTGGATCTGACTGAAAACCCCAAATGCAGCAACCCTGACCTCAGTGTGTGTGTGTGTGTGTGACAGGTACAGAGAGGTCGGCCTTTGAAGTTCAAACGATTGGAGGAGTTCCTGAAAAACAGCAAACGGAAACACCGCGATGAAACGCGTTTAAGGAGAGCTGTCCACAGGCCACCACCCGCCCTGCCACCTGCCAAGAACCGCCTTGCCTTTGTCGTCCGAATCAGGGAGTACGTTTTGAAACCGGGGCTCTTGGTAACCTGCTTCTCTGGCATCTCTCGGGTGTTCCAGTCTTGCTCAACCTTGTTGACGAGTATTGATGTGTGTACGCCTTACGCTAAAACGCTGTCTCTCTTGTGTAGGATTAAAGGCGTCAGCGTCAGAGTCCAGAAGGTCATTCAGATGTTGCGACTGCGGAAAATCTTCAGCGGCACCTTCGTTAGAATCAACAAGACCTCCCTAGGCATGCTGAAGGCTGTGGAGCCATACGTGGCCTGGGGGTATGTGATCGCCACCATTTTGTGACAGAATTGCCAACGTCGTCTTTCCATATGAAGTGTTTTGACTCAAGCTGTTTTGCATTCTCATTTGGATGAATGTATATTCCAGGGTAACTCAACTCAACTCTACTCCTGGGGTCACAGTGTTCACTGGCTTTCCCCCCCTAGTCCACTAAACCACCAGAGTGTAATAATTATCTTCACTGAACCAAGGTGGCTAGCTCTCATCCCTTGTTTGGGGAGTGCTGGACTTATTAACAGGACTGTGTTAACAGCTGTCAGTCCCACCCCAGATTCGGCCCAACGCAGAATGTAACACCAATAGGCAGAGGCCAGTGCCTTCAGATCAAGATAATCTAAGATGGTTATGTGCTATTCTGTTAGATTTTATTTGTCAATGGTTAGGCACTCCATTTCCATGTAGATTCAAAGTGCACCTGAGTGGAACACAGTTTTGCCCTAGTGGAACTTAGTGTATGGAAAAACGAAAAGGATGAGTAGATTTTAAGACGTTTCCAATATTTACAGTGGAAAACCTGCTCATATAATCCCTTTTTCCTGTGTGTTACCGGACATTCCTAATTTTCTGCACTTTTGTCCACTAGTAGGCAGTCTATCGTTAAATTCCTGTGTGCTTCCCACAATTGACATAGAGGTGACTTTTTCTGTGCAACAAACAGAATGGCACTCATTGATAAAACAATGGTGTCCTCATCCCAGATTGCCAAGAATCTTGCTGTCAGTTATTTTTCAACAATATCTGCAAAGTCTGTCTATTTCTCACTACACATGTTAGCCACTTCATTATCTAGGGCCTTGTGCTGTCCTGACTGGACTTCTGCAACGCTCTCCTTGCTGGTCTCGGCATGTGCCGTCAGGCCACTCTAGCTCAAACAGAATGCTGCTGATCGTCTTCTCTATAATCAGCCAAAGTACTCGCATGTTGTGCCTCTCCTCATCTCCCTCCACTGGTTACCAGTTATGGCCTGAATAAAATACAAATCTCTGGTCCTAGCTGATGAGGCAGCAAGAGGAACAGCATATTCTGGGATGAATATCCCTTATTCTACATTTAAAATCCATTTGCCACTTGAAGAACTATAACCTCCATCTTGCACCTACTATGGCATTTAATGTTATGTTGTAGGTTTATGTAATGACTACTACTATGAGTTGTGATACTGATAACCTGTTATATTCACTTTTGTAAGTTGCTCTGGATAAGAGCATGTTCTAAATGTAAATGTAATGATGTTAGATGGGAACTGTTGTCCAAAAAGAAAAAGAAAACCTTTCTCTTTGACCTTGTTATCCTGTATATTTGGATTAATTTTTCGGCGTTCTTCTGCCCTAACAGGTTCCCAAATCTAAAATCTGTACGTGAGCTAATACTTAAGAGAGGACAGGCGAAGATTAACAAACGGAAGATTCCTCTAACAGACAACATCCTCATTGAAGAGCACATGGGTAAGGGGAGCATTCCCTATATGCATATTTTATGACACTGAGTTTTACAAGAAGACTGGGTGTTAATACAACAACAGGGATTGGCATTAAGCAATATGAGTCACTTGTCCTTAATACAAGCGAACAGCGTTTCTTGCTTGTCCGGAGCTTTCAATAACTTGTCTGAAATAGTTTTTATACCTTTATCTAAGCACCTTTGAACCACAGGTTGACCACAAGTTAATGCGACAACACAGGCAGAGCACTAAATACAGCATAAAGGCGTTTGCACAATTTTAATGGATTGCATTTGGAATGCATTTTAATCAGAGATAAATAAGTAAATAAAAGTAATGAGTCAGGCAACAGCTAAGTGGTCCTACAAACTTAACCACAGTAGGTACTGAACACAATACAGCTATCATCGGCAGCTATCGTTGGAAGCATAGACGCTAACGTTAGACCAGCTTGCATGCTAACTAGCAAACTCATACGGACTGATCGTCATCTTTGCTGGTAAAACTGCTAGCTAGTTAGTCGAGGTAAGTTAATATCAGTAATGTCTGATTTACAACTAATTGCATCTCAGCTACAAATAAATCTTGGATCTGCAGGTCAATGTACTTGTTTATTGATGATAATTCCTATCCGGTTGATGTGATGCACACTGCTCTTATATGTAACATTTCATGATAGCTAAGATAATGTTAACCTCTTACCTGAGAATTCGGGTGCCTTGAACAGGCTCATCTGAGTAAGATGGGGCACACAGGGCAGGTGTGCCATTCTCAGTCTCCATATCTTTGTCCATTCGTGTTATAAATCTTAAAATTCCTTCTTTGCCTTTTACCACAATATCACAAGCTGTGCTAAGCAAACCAGATATGATATGATATCCCCCCCTTAATCGGTTACTGAATGGTTGAGTGCTTTCATACAATTCAGCACATACACAAGCTAGCAGCGGTTTCGCACAAATGTACCACTGTGAGGATCAGTATGTGCAGACAGCTTTGATGTTTTTTCTGTTTCAATGTTCAGCTTCAGTGTAATTTATGGATGTTTATGATCATTTCCGATCATCCTAGAAACAACCCAACTAACTTAAGGTCAGGCATGTTCTATCAATCAACGTCCAGTAAAGTCTGCAACCCAACCGGCATCCTCTAGTTGCTGATGCAAGCCAGCCTTACTGCCAGCCAGAGCTTTTCATGATGGTGAATTGACCTAATGCAGCATTGACATTGTATGTATTAGTGACCCAGTTTTGTTATTGAAAACCGATTAGATCAGAAAAACTTTGTCTGCACATGGAAAATTGGCTTCAAAGAATAGCACATTAAAAACAACAGGAGGACCTCATCATCAAGATCATTCTACATCAATTAATGATGTATAAACAGGGCTCCAGGTAACACTTTTTCCTAGTAGTGCTTAAAATGTATCTAAAATGTACCAATGAAAGTACATTTCTATGGTGCAACTGAGAAGATTTTGCAAGCAAGGTCTTCAGTCGCACCACAGAAATGGACTTTTATTACGTACATTTTGGATGCATATTTTACAATAAGTCGTTGCTTTCATCGCCAGTGGCCTCCCTATTTCTCGAAAGACTTGGTATTGCCAGCCGTGCCACGGCTGCACTTTGTACAATACACACAGTGCATTGCATTATCCCTATCATTATCCCAATCCTGTATCATGCCTTAAATAAACCTTCAACAATTTTTTTAAAAGTAATATTCCATTCAAACTTTTGAACTCCTAATAGTTGAAATTCCTCTGTGACCTCATCCCAGGTCTAGTTCTTTGTCCTACTTCAGGTCCCAAAATGCAATTCTCTCTAGCCTTCGTAAGGGACGTGTCTAAGCATGTGCGTTGGTGGTCCTTTTTTATCGGTGCTCATCTCAATGTCATTAAAGGTAACTGACATGGTCTGTACACAATGTTTTATGGGAAATTAAGGAGAAATCACACTATTTTTGAAAAACTATTTGAGTTGTCAAGACTATATAAATGGCTAAATGTGCCAATGACTAGTATTTACACATGCCGAGGGGTTTTGTATTGCAATCAGATGGCTATGCATTTTAGACGGTGTTTGGAAATAAAGCTCATCTCAGAGGAGGCGAAGTGTAGCGTGATGACGATTCAGGAGTTGGATTTCCGATTTCGCAAAGCGATGCATGAAAATAAAAATGTGTTGTTCGCTCCCATTTTCTTCACTTATTCGGCTTAAACCAACCAAAATTATGGAATTTCACATTTTGGCCAGACTATTCCTTTAAGGGTTTTTGTGATAACATCACGTGAGATTTGAGTTAATCATACCATTTGCACTTTACTCTGGCTAATCTTTACAGTGATTCTGTGATTGTGTTTATTGTGTCAGCACTTATTGCTGCCACAATAAATCTCATTAGCTTATCCCAATTCTAACAATTGAATGACGGCATGTTGAACATGGAAATGTTTATAAAAGCCCAGGACAAACAAATGTGTATTTCATTTTAGAGTAGAAATGTAAAATGTAACACTGAGGCTATAGTTTTGTTAAACATATTTCATTCTCATACACTTTCCAAATTATGTTACGCATAGGTTTGTGGCCAAGTTTTAAAATGTAGACATTCTCTCAGCTCAGAAGGGTAATTGACAGACCTATGCCAGCTGCAGGGATAAAAGAAGACTGATGGAAGACATACAGTGGTGACATTTGGTGGGGTGACCTGTTGAATATTTAGTTACTTATTACTGTAGGGCAGCACTTTCCTCAGTGGAAAGGTAGCCTCCTCAGTGGAAAGTTCAGCAACGGCACATTAGAAGGCCAGTGTTCACTCCTCCACAAGTGAAGACCATTTAAAAGATGAATGAACACTATAACGCTCCCGTGTAATGTACAAACTTGTGTGAAGAAGGAAAGCTGGATTAGTGGAAGGTGTGTCTTGAAAATGTGGGGTTGACTCATAATAATCTCAACCCCCACCCTCCAAGGCAAACATGGGATCATCTGCCTGGAAGACCTGATCCATGAAGTCTACTCCGTTGGGAAGAACTTCAGAGAGGTCAACAACTTCCTGTGGCCATTTACCTTGTCTGTGGCGCGCCATGCAGCCAGGGACAAGGCAGGATTGATGCGGGAGATAGGAGAGCCCGGCCCCAGAGCTGAAGACATCAACAGGGTCATCAGGCAGCTCAACTGATCGGTGAGTATGGGCAGAGAAGGGACGGATCACTATTGGGATCACTATTGATGATTGAAGGGTGTCTTAATCGCATGGTAAAATGATTGTTCTTTTTCTTTTTGGTCATTCTAGGGCATTGCAGAGATTCCTGTCCACGTGATGTACAGGCGTACTCGCCCACAGACTTTAATGCTGTGACCAATTAAGCAGAAATGCCCTCAGATTTCACCGGGACGCCTTGTTTGGCTGAAAGGGCATGGTTTACCCAGCCATCGAATTCACAATGCCAGAAGAAAGCCAATTTTCCTCAGCATGTATGGAAGCAATGCATCTGGATGTGAATTCCCAGTTTCCCCATGAAAGAGTACTTGTAACATATGGATATTATTGGGGCTGGGTTGGCCAGGATGCAGCCTACCCCTCTTTGCAAAGAATTCAAAGCATGGTGGGGTTATTGCACCCCAACATCAAAAAATGAAAATCAGTGTACTTTACCTTGTCAAGATTGCCAGTGACTTCAGATGATAAATTCCCTTCATACTTGTGCTCATTTGTGTTGCCTTTTTGATGAGTAGGTATGTTTGCTTTTAAATAAATAATTCCCTTAGCCCTGTACAGTTTCCAGCGAGACTATGTAAACATTTTAGACTTGCACATACACTGTCATGACTTTTTGTATATTCACTAAACTGACCTTCATATTTTTTGCAGCATCCTGATGATATATTTTTAATTGTAGATGTAGGTGCAGGAAAGGAACTGACTATTTCTACCAGTATATGTACTTTTTTTATTTTTAAGACTTGTCTTTGTCAATTTTTCTTTTAAACCTTAAAGTGTTGGGTTTTGACATCAAACAAAACAGAAAATATTTATATACAAGTAAATCTCGATGGTAAATCTTCATCATGACAGTTGATTGCACCTGTAATTATACTTTTTTCCCCCCCAATTATTCAGTACAACATTGCTTCATGTTGATCTGCACAGTGACTGCATAACTCTTCAAGCTGAGTACTGGGCTACATTTGACACACTTAAAAGGTTACTGTAAAACTTTTTAAACGACGCCGCTGAACAATTATGTCCTTCATATAATGAGAAAGCATGGATGTTGTGGCAACAGAAGGTTTAAATTCACCCCCTCTTGCTTAAGCCTTTGTGTTATTTTTTAATTAAGATGTTGACTTTTGTCCACGGCACATTTTCAGATGCTTGAGTAAATTGCACATTTAATCAAGATTCCTCCCAAGATTAGTATAAAATCCAATTATGTGGCCTACAAAAATACAGAAATTGATGTGATTGGTGAATACTATTGGTGAAAAGATCGGCTGTAACAACGAACCAGCATACACGGCAGGTCCCCTGGACTGAGTTTGGGAACCCCCTTAAAGAGCGTCTACTAAATGCTTAAAATGTAAATGTAAATAATATATTTCTATGGCAGAGAAAACTTTACGGAATTAAGCTATATTGGTAGAGCATGATCTACGATCTCAACCAATTGTGTGACTGGATGTCACCTCTGGAAGAAAACAGACTCCCGTTGCAAATTATTCCAAATGGGATGTACGGCCCTGGCACAGAAAACATAACTGGGTCATTACTACACTACAGTGAATGTTAGTTTTAATGTAAAATTTTGAACAATATTACATTTAAAAGACTAAATGACAGCCTTTTAGACTGAAACATAATGCAGTGGACTTAAAAGGGAATTTTAGTCATTTCAAATATTCTCTTCAGTGCATATAAGCAATTTGGCCATGTTTCCAGTGCTGCGCAATCAATGTTTGGTTTTCTGTGTGTCCCTTAATTCACTGTCCACCCTGTTCAGTTATGGGAATGTCCAATTAAAAGGCCCTCTTTTTTTATAATTGCATCACATTCTGGAAGTAACATTTCCACAGCGGGAAAAACTTTGGAAGGTAAGGGAATAGCTCTACTTTTTACTATCCAGCTATCTTCATTTTGTGATGTTAATCTAATGGGGTCAAGCATAACGTCCACCCTGTTAGGATAAAATACAGAGGAAATTTACAGAATTCCATCATTTCAAAATACATACTTTGAAAATTAATCCTCAGTAAGATTTCTTGCTAGCTTGACTCCATTCACACACAGTGTAATGGCTAACTAGCTCAATCTGTCCACCGTGACGGCTCAGTACACCTAACAGGGTGGATATATGAATAGTGGATGTTAAGATATTGATTTACTGGTACCAATGTAGGTCTATTTGTACAATGAAGTAAAATGGATAGATACTAATATTTAGATACTGATATTAAATGTGCGTTCGTTAAGGAATGGCACACCCACAAGCTGAAGTAGAGAGGTACAGAGGAGCTGTATGCTGCGATTCTGACCCAGGGAGAACAAAATACCTTGAGAAAGAGAAGAAGGTGGTGGAGAGATGGGCAGGCAGGCAAGAAGAAGACCATTGGTGAAGTCAGTGAGATATATAAGCATGCAATGAGAAAGGAATGGAGAGTCCAGAAGGAAGCTCAGAACCAATGCCAGAGTTAAGAGTATAGTCTTCACGGCCCCAAAATACTCCCAGCAACCCCTGAAAGTGAGACCAGTCCAGGGACCTCAAGGTTAGAGCAAGCTTGTTCTAGGTATAATCCTAATTCAGATTCATTTGAGTTGTGGTTCCACTGTGTATATAGCTAGACTTCATTCTACACTTATACTGACCCCAAACCCAAATCCCATCCCTAACCCTGAACCCAAACAACCCTAACCCCCTAATCTTAAACCCTAACCCCTAACCCTAAACGCTAATCTTAAACATAACCTACCTTTTATACTAGCCCTAGAAATGTACACCTAATTTCAACACGCAAACTTGACTAAGTGCTTACTGTGTTATAGGCAGCACTAACAAGGGGAAAGAAACGCAAGGAAAAGAAACACAAGGAAAGGAAAAGATCCACAAAGAGATTGAAGAATTGAAAGCACAACTGGCAAAAGAGAAAAGGAAAAAGGAGTATAAGAAAAAGTATAAGAAGAGGTGCAGTAGATTGAGAGTAAACTCCACATCTTGTTCTACGGTCAAAGGGTTGCTGAAGCATCAACAAGTGAATTCAACAATTAGGAAAACCATTCTCTTCCATACATCACCGATTGCAGATATCAGAGAAAAACACAAAGATGCAAGAAGAGAGAAGGCCAATTGATAGCAAAAGCAACCTTGGGGAAAATGACAGGCTGATAAGGTTTTTCAAAGATGTGGGCAGGGAAATTGGAAGGAGCTTGGTTCTTTTCAGCAAAGGAAGGTGAACAGAACAACTGCGGAGAGCAAGAGAAAAGTCCAGTGCTTCTTTCTAAGAGATGATATCAGTCTTATAACAATAGGCCGTAAACAAATAATCACAAGACGGAAGAAGATAACGCAAAAAAGTTTGTTCACTGACACAATGAAAAATCTGCATGGAAAGTTCCTGGCTGAACACCAATGTCATGTGTCCTACTCTTTCTTCTCCACTCTTAGGCCATTTTGGATTGTGGCACCCACTGACACAGACCTTTACAGGCATGGGCTTGTGTCAGCAGCAAACATTGAGGAGTCATGTCTGTGCATATGGCGAGTTTAAGGAGTGCCTTCACACCCCTCATGTAACATTGAGACACCCCTCCAACAAAGAAATTGTCTTCACTCAGTGGTCAGTGGAAAATGCAAACCAAGATGAGGAAAAAAGGCCCACTATAACAATCAAAAAGGAAACGGCAAGCACAGAAGCTGAACTGGTCAGTCAATTCCAGAATTGCCTCTTTAAGTTCAGGAAACCTATTTTTAACATTAGATGGCAGTACGGAGTCTACAGAGAGCTTAGAGAGAATCTGAGACCAAACCAATGCTTAATCCATGTGGATTTCAGCTAAAATTACACATGCAACTACAACAAAGAAATACAGTCTATGCATTTTGGAGGGTCGCACCAACAGCCAACTCTTCATACCGGAGTGCTATACACAGCAGGCACCAGCCACCTCCTGTTCCATCTCACCAGCCAGACGTCCTCAGGCAATCTTGGCCCACTTCAGTCCTGTTCTAGGGATGGTGAAGGAAAGGTTTCCAGTGATGGACCAGCAACTCAGTATACACAAAAAAGAAACGTCTTCTCGCTTTCAAGTGAGCTATACCAACAAGGCTTCAGAGAAATAAGCTGCCATTTCTTTGAGGCCAGCCATGGGAAAGGGCCTGAGACGGAGTTGGTGGCACACTCAAAAGAACTGCAGACAGAATCGTTCGACTGGGGGAAGATGTACTGACCCTGTATGAGAAACTGAAAAGTAGTGAATCTACAGTTCAGCTCTTCTACAGTACATCAGTGAAAATTATGTTGAATCAAAGTCATAGGTAATTACACTGGAAAGAGGGCAACAATATTCTATTGAAGTATTTACATTGAATGTAGATTTAAAAAGTAGCCTACTTGTTTAAGAAACCAATGTACCTCACCAATAAGTATATAGAAATTGCAACCTTGATTTAACATTTTGAAAGTACGCTACTGTAATTGTCATGATTTCATATTTCATAAGATTAAATTGACATTCTTTAGCATTTTCTTCACTAGTAACTACAAAAAGAATACTACCACAATAACTACACCCCCTTCCCCCAAACACACACACACATTGTAAACTGCATTAATGTCTACCTATGGTGCAACCAAGGTTTGTTTTTCTTTTATAGCTTTTTGAGTAATTAAATGTTTCTGGTGTTTGTTTCTAATCTCAATTTATGCCATTTAATCTTAAGTACCACCATTATCTGTAATAAAGGTCACCATGAAGATTCATTAAGTCCTCAGTATGTGCTCACACCAGATTAAATACCGGGACATCAGCTGTCTCTGTAAAAGCAAAGGGCATACTGGACCATAGACATTATCAACTAAGAGAAGCAACACTTGATGTTCTTGCACTTCCCATTCCTAGCCAAGCTGACACTACATAAATTGGTACCCTGATGGTCAAGTGATATGATTGATCCAAGAGCCACAGGCTATTAATAAAATATATTCTCAGCTGGAGAAGGCCACATGGAAATATGTGGAGGACCTAGGAAAATTCCGGTTTTAAAGGCACCATACAGTATATTCAGAATGATGTTATGGACATTTTGGCTAAAACCACATAAAAGCACTATCAACACAGTAATGTAGGATACACATACAAAATACTACACTGTCTCATCTGCCTTCTACATTTGGTCTTTTTTTGCTCCTGTGACACCTGTGATTTTCTGTGGTTTTGTTTTCCACTTTATTCAATGTTAAAATCTGTGTTGCGTCATACTATTTGTTACTTGGCAATGTTTTTACGATAGAAATGTGTTATTGTAATGATAAATACATATGAAATGATGTGAACTGATTTGTGACATTTGAAAGCTGTTTTTAGACGTCTAAAGGTACTAAACATGTCCTATGTATGTACCTGCCCGTTTTTTTACCTGCTGGCGAGAAAGATGTTTGAGATTGATGTTTAAAAAGGGGGGTGACATTTTCCCTGTAAATATTATAATTATGGTGCCTGAGCTAGACCAATATGATTTTCTGAAAGCTTAACATGTCCCATTTGTGATGAAACATAAACATAATTGAAAATTTACATTTCATTTTTGGAAGTCCAAAATGCAGGTCTGTCAGTGGACTGCCTGTACAGCTGTTTGATGTAAGATCTACAAATCTCATCCTCAATATGGACTTCTGCTGTAAAATATGTATTAAAGAATGGGAAAGTCTAATTACCTCATTCAATTGTACCACTCGAAGGCCAACCTAGTGCTAAAGTATGTTTGATGCTTGTGTAATGCGTCCGAAAGTGTATTTTTCTCCTATTTTTGACACTGGTTCACCTTCCATGCAGCAATCTATATACTTCGGTTATGTCAAAAATATAAACCTTAGTTATGTTAAATTCCCACACAAGGTATTATAATGTAGATATGGCAAATTGAGCAAGTATGGCTGTACTTTTCGACGTGATCAAGCACACATACACTTTTTTGTGTGATCGTATAGGATTTTTTTTAAAGATCCATAGTCTGTAGCTGTCCATAGCTGCCATTTTACCTATACGCCAAACTGAACAAGGTGGGTGCGAATGTGATTATTCTCCTATGGTCAAATATCTGGCGCCTTATGACGAACACAGACAACACAATGTAACGTTCGCGTAAGCTAGTCACCCGTTGACAAATAGATTCAGGATAGCATGATACGATCATAGCAATGAGATGATGTAAATCTACTGCGACGGAAGAAAGTCGGCACATGTTTCTGGCAAGCAGGAGCGCTGTCAAGGAGAAGGGGCGGTCCAATCGCGCTATGCCTTTCCCCCTCTTCCCTGAATCACGGACAACACGCAACGTCAACTACACAACAGGAGGTAAGAATATCCATTCAGCAGGACGCCGTACATGGTTATAATAAAACAGTAGCTATCCACATTATATTGAACAACGTGCAGTAGGTTGGTTGCTAGTTAGCGGTCTAGCTAACTGGGATTCAAGACACTAGCTTGAGCAGTACTATGCTCGCGTGCAAGGTAGCTAGCAATATTACCGTAGCAAGGTAGTCTGAAAACGTCATGCGGTATGCCTGACAAATACATCCAGCTCGTGGCTATCTATGTTCAGGAAACAAACTGTTGAAACCGCGTGGTGATGGCGACAAGAGCATGGCTCTGAGCTCATTTAATAATCTTACGATCTAGACCAGGACTTGCACGCTACAGCCTGCCATGTATTTCCGAACGTGGTTGCTATAGCTACTTTACATTATCTGGGCAATTGTGGCAGCTAGCGAGTGCTGCGATCTGACGTTAGCTCATTGTATTCTATTCGAAGACGAAAAGTTTGTTTACTAACGAGCTAGAAGATCAATTGGAGAGATATCCAGTTTACAGTGTTGACTATGTGGTGTTAAATTGTCATACAGTCGGTAACTGCTAAGGTTATCTGACCATCATATCAATAGGAAGGGTTTGGAAATCTCCAAAGCTACACGAATCACAGTGGAGAGAACAGATATCTTGTGAGTCATCCTGGATGGCTTGTTACCAGAGTTGCCAGAATGGGGAGAAGTGACCCCCAATGTGTGGGAATAATTTGAAGACGGGGCCTTTTGAGCAATATTTGGGGAGGGTTAATCAAAAGCGTTTTGCAACATGGCTAGCTTTCTACATTCCTGCCCTCGTTTGCACAATTCGAAGTTCCTGAAGTTTTTTTGCGCACTGTACTCCAGGCACTGGTGGGGAGTCCCGATCGGGGGCGGTGTTTTCTCCGTCCAATGGGGAGGGGGAAAGGTGAGCCGGCATGAAGGCTCCGCCCCAGGGGGAGGGGGGAGGGTGAGCCGGCATGAACTCGCTGAGATGCATGCAAGGGCTTAAATATGCTTCACTTAATCAGGCGTAGGCGTGCGTGTACGCCAGGCCAGTAGTATTGTTCACATACTCCACTGCACACTGTCTCTGGCTGGCACACGTTGACAACTACTTCCGATTGTGCACAACAACATAACAATAAACATGGCGACAGTGGAGGAGGTTGTTTTGATATACATCTTGAGAAGACAGCAGAAACAGCAGTGGCACCAACATGTACATCAGGATGTAATCATGTATTGTCTTTTTTTTAAGTGAAATGTCAAATAAACTAAACTAAACAACGGAGATGGTATATTAGACCATTAAATGTATCCTGGTGTAACAAAGGAGAGTATGTTTCTCTCATTCTACTGATGAGAGAAATTGAAGATGAAAAGCATCATCAGTATTGTCTGCCAGGACATTTGATGACTTGCTTCGTTGGGTGCCCCCGCTCATTACACATCAAAACACGCACAGTGAGCCAGTGGGTGAAGCAGAGCCTGCCACCATGATTTATGTTGGTATTGCACCTCGCGTAAACATAATGTTAATTTCTTGAGGACGTGCACAAAGGACGCTACCCAACGATCACAGGATAAGCATGGCAGCCATCTTGCGTACGCATATATAAAGTGAAGCATATTTAAGCTTAAGGGTGTCTCCAGAACGTGGGTGGGAAAATTCTGTCTCGAAGGAAGCAGAGTTCGCTGCCCGGAGAGTTAGCTTGCCTCATAGAGACGGGCGAGTTTGTGTGGGGAGGGGAAATCGAAATCAAAAGTGTATAATTGGCCACTAAATTGGGAGGAAAACAGCTTTAAGCTTATGTTTCTCAGATAGGACTATAATGAAAAGCCAGAATCTGCCAGGTTGGTTTAAAGCACTTGTGGTCACATTTTGGTCACAGTTTACAGGGGCTCTTGTATATGTGAAAATCTATTACCATGATCACGATTTCAAATGGTTTCAAGTCACAGTTCTGAATAAGGAACTTTGTATGTGAAGTCATTGCTGATGGCAAGATGTTGCAGATGTAGAATTTCAATTTGATACTATGACTGCAGGCTTGGTTAAATTGCTATAGAATTTTGCCTGCCTATTCGTACCATTTTCACTGAAGATGGTTAAAGTAAAAGCATCTGAAGGTCACAATTTCATCAGCACCCCCTGCCTTTTCCCTGATAACATGTAATTTTTTCCTCAGTTGCTAAGCAACAGCAGTCCTTCCCCCATATTTACATGTGAATGTAGCATTGATCCAGGAAGTAGGCCTTTATTTACCCATTTATTTTTTGACACAAGTCAAACACAAGGTTTTACCTCTGGAAATACCATTATAACTGTTGAATTAAGGAAGCATGTGCAATACAGGGCTTTATCTGTTGAAAGCTATTTAAACTTGCATGAAGTTGAATATAGGCTATACGATCACATGGTTGAGAATTCATATAAGGTTAATGGTTAAAGGTGGTTAAAGGTCTATGTTTTTAGATGCTTTAAAGGCTGACAATTCTTTACCTATTAAGGTCCAATTACTTTTTGTATTTTTGATTATTGTGTACCCTGAAATATTTTTTATTTAACCTTTATCAAGATGAGACAAAAACCATTTTTCAGTGAGATTTTTGTCTTATAATCGCATATATACACACATACACATTTGCAGATGCATCAGTTATAGAAATGGCAAAAATATTTAAGGTGTCAAGGGGAACAGTATCGAAAATCATGATGGTATGCATCAGTAAAGAAAAACTGCATCAGTAAAGAACGACGGTGGTCGCAAGTCCAAGCTCACTGACAGCAATCGACAGACACTTAACAGGTTAGTTGCCAAAAACCACAAAACAACGGCCTCAATAAAGACCACAGAACTGAATCTACACCTCCCTGTCCCAGTCTCAACAAAAAAAAAAGCTGATACTTCTGGTAGGGTTGATATTTGGAAACTGCTTGTAACCAAGGCCAATCCACAACCATGTAAAACCTGCTGTAATGAGCATAAAACATTGACGTCTGAGCAGTGGAGGAAATTAAGGTCTAGTTTTTTAATTGTATGTAATTTAATTTAATTTAATTAATGTAATAATTTTTTTTATAAATAAAGTTTGTTTCTGATTTTTCCGCTTTTTTTTTCCTCCCAATTTGGAATCCAATTTTACCCTCTATTTATTTTGATTAACCCTTCCCCACAAACTTGCCGCCCGTCTCTACAATGAAACAAAGATACATTTTTGGCCTAAATGCAAAGCATTACGTTTGGCGAAAACCCAACAAAGCACAGTAATTTAAAAGACGATTACTCAATATCTCTATTGTGCTGCACCACAGCAAAAGTTTAGTGCGAACAAATCATGTGCTGGTGCCACCAACTGAAAAAGTTTGGCAAGCCTGTCCATTGTACCGGTCTTGGATAGTAACTATATTTATTTCAACATCAAGCTTTAGTTGATTTATCAATTGTAAAATTGTGTTACTGTTTTGGCTCTACCTTGTATGTGCAGCTGCCTAAGAAGCTAAACGGCTGAATTCTATTCCACTGTCAGACAGTACATGACTATAGCCTATATGTAATCCTGAGGTGTCAGCCATGAATGTCAGTTCATCTGATGCATTGTAACATAAATTCTTTTAATGGACTTTAATGTGGTGGCAGAGGCACAACTCAGCAAATTGAAAGCAAGAAAGGATGTCACACTCTCTCTTCTAGACTCATGCTCCACTGTAAATCATTGCAATTGGAGAGTGTTTCAACAAAATAACTTCTGAACCTTTGCAAGCTTGAGGCCAGCTTTCAAACCTGTACTGAAACTAGCCTATATTCTAAGGACATTATGTAGGGCAAAGTTGAGCCCTCCATATTTTTCTGCCCCACGTTCTGCCTCTTTCAGCTTGTTCCCTCCGACGTTGCAAATCAAAGCTTTGTTGTGCACAGGTTGGGATCTTGGGCAGGCAAACCTATTTTCTGTCTGCATTGTTGGCCTCCTGCTGGCACACATTTTGTTCGGACACGTCGGCTCATATTATCAGCGTGGACACATGCTGCGGTGGCCAGCCTTCTGCTCAGGAATTGTCGTTGTGGGATTAATAAAAAGTCAAGTCATGAGAAATCTTTTCCAAATTAATCTGCAGCGACGGGGAACACTGTGTTTACAATCCTTTCCACCAGTTGGTAAAGGACTCGAGGGACATTCAGATACGGCGGCTGTTGAAGCAAGTGTTTCTTGAAGACTGTTGAAACCCCACTGCTCTTCAGTTGAGACGGGCCTAGCTAGCTAATATGAGAGGCTGGCTAATATGAGACGCTCTCTCTGCGCTATGTGATGTTTCTCTTTCACGATGAGCTTGTGGAGGTGGGCCATGTATGATTAGCAGGGAGCTTATTGTTCACCTGTAGGAAAAGACGTCATATTGCTGGTTCGCACGTACTGGTGTGCTTTACCGTTCCGGTGCTCGATGTTCCTTCATCACTATTCTGACTTGCGTGTAGAAGGAGAGATTGTAGCCATCAGTGTGCGCTCTTATGTCTTGGCACTTATTGAATTTGGTGAACCGTGGGCACTGGTGTGCTTTAGCTGGGATGACTCATGATGAGAAGCATTTAATGACCTACATCTGAGCCTTTTCTGAGCTTGATCAGGGAGGCTTACGGAAATTAAAGGGACTCGCTGTCTTCCACGGCTTGATCGGAACTTGTGATCACAGATAAATTCATGAGGTCGTGGGGTTTTAAGCGCATATGTGTCCATGCAATTTTCTCATTGGATGGAAATAATCGTTTTTGGTCATTTTCACTGGGAAGGCTATATTGAAAGACTAAGAAATTGACACAAAAATGTGTTTTCTTAGTCTTTGAAATATGTCCATTTTACAGTGACTTGACTGCCTCACATAATTAGCTATGCTGGGCAACGTTATTTTCATAAAGAATAGGCTTATACATAGATGACATCTTAAGTCCAGATGGAGTGTAGAGACCTTTTTGAAAGTGGTATGCCCCAATGCCCCTCACTTGTGGATTGCCCACCCTGAGTAGGTAGTTCTTGGTGCACTGTTTCTTCAGGGTGAATTGGTAGTGCACTGTGGACATAGACCAGAGCTCAACCAAAGAAAAGCAAAAAAACTTGGGAAGAGTCTTACTTTTTACATGATCATGAATAACTCCCTTCATCTGCACAGGGCTGATAGGGGCCTAGACACAACTTTTAAACAGACAAAACACTGATGTCCTTTACTTATTTCTGCAGTGTTCTAATGATAAGAACTCCCTCTCAGCTCTAGAACGGGTCATCTGCACCCTCACCAAAAGCTGTTCACAGAATCCCCCAGATTATTTTTTGTGTGTGAACATAGTAGATGGTCATCAGCTGGTGAGTTTTATTATTTAGAAATGTAGTAAGACTAAACAAAAATGAAGGGGACAAAAGGCATTAGGCCATAGGTGTCGCTGTTGAGCAGTGAGGTATGGAATACCCTACCATGTGCATGTGACTAAGTGAGGGCTGTGTGTGGAAAAGGTTTTTGTATTTCTCAGTTGGGTTTTAGGCAGACATAGGCCTACACAGACATAGACCATTTCTGATTAGTTTAGGCCTTAAAATTCAAGCCAAAAGTCTTAAGTCAAGATTCAAGATTAACTTTATTGTCCCACAAAGTGGAAAATTTGGCTTGGGCTTTCACCCATGCTGCAGCCATAAAAAGACAGACATTCCACGTACAAAAAACATACAAAAATGACCTGCTGGTCATTCCACATACAAAAAACATACAAAGATCTGCACAAATCCCTTTAATAAAACAACACAAAAATTCTCCGGTGTCCATCCTGGCCTCTGTTTAAAAGTTTTAAAAGCTATTTAAAAGTTTTATTGACACAGGGATAAATGAATTTTTTAATCTATTTAATCTGCAACGAGGGACTCTGAACCTCCTCCCAGAGGGCAGTAGCTGATACTCAGCGTGTAGAACATGGGATGGGTCAGTAACTATCCTATTGGCTTGCCTTAGGGTAGCCTGTTCATAAGTAGGCTGCAAGGATGGGTGCTGTCTTACCCCTATAATCTTCCATGCAGTCACAATGTCCGTTCACTTTTAAGGTAGAAAATCCACCAGATTCACTCGACTTGATGTGCACACTTGTAATTCTAATTCTAAAAAATAATTCATACTGTAAAATTGAAAACCCACTGGATTTAGCTAATTAAGTTTGAATGAATAATATAATAATACTACAGTTTGTCATTGTTTAATTGTTAATTTTGTCAAGAACAATTTGTCAGTGCAATAATCCTACTGACCTAATCCTACTGAATCAGAATACTTGAGGGATATTATGTGAAGAATTTGTTTTCATTCTATAAACATTGTTTTTTACTGTGATTTATTTATTTATTATTTGATTACTCATTAGACTAGGCTAAGACTCTTTTGAAATGTGTTGCTGATCAAGTGTTTTCTTGTAGTAAAACAGATGTTTTGTTTGATACAACCTTGTTGTGCCATTTTGCCCGTTTTTAAAAAAGTAAATTAAGGTTTTTTGTTAAATTACATAATTACTACATAGTAAGCATGGCTTTATATTATATATATATATATATATATATGTATAGACCTATATATATTATAAATATGTGTATATACAGTAGGCTCCATTTTTATTCATACCCTTGATAAAGAGGAACAAAAGAGATTGTATAAAATAAACTATATGAGGTATAAAGTAATTAGGTATATTTTATGCAAAAGAAAATCAGAAAATGATATTCTTTAATAATAATCCATTGGCACGAAGCACAAAGTCCATCTGTGGCCAAGGTGTAGCTTCCTGGCAGAGAGAACAAGGGTTTTGGACAAAATGTCTTGGTACATGCTGAAGTTCATGGTTCCATCTATTTTAATAAGGGCCCCAGGGTCTGTGGATGCAAAACAACCCCAAAGCATTAAAGATCCACCACCATGTTTCACCGTAGGCATGAGGTGCTTTTCAACATTACTTGCATTCTTTGGATGCCAAACATAACGCTGATGTGCATGTCCAAAAAGCTTGATTCGGCCACCAGACAAAGTTCCAATTGTAGTTCAGATGCAGTTTGATGAATTCAAGACGCCTTTTTCAGTGAATTGTCTTCAAAAGAGCCTTCCTTTTTGCAACTCTGCCATAAGGCCATTGTCATGTAGGCATTACATTTACATTACATTTTAGGCATTTAGCAGGCATATAGTGTTCTTATCCAGAGCAACTTACATAGTTTACATTTCTTTTACATACAATCCATTTATACAGCTGGATATTTTACTGAAGCAATTCAGGTTAAGTACCTTGCTCAAGGGTACAACGGCAGTGCCCTGGGGATTGAACCTTCAACCTTTGCGTTACAAACCCAGTTCCTTAACCATTATGCTAACACTGCCGCCTTACCTGCTGTAATATTCAGTCAGTGATTACATAAGATCCACTGTTGTGGCCTTTCACTTTTGGACATTGTAGGTCAGAGTTCAGGATGAAGTATCAAATTACTTTTCCCCCTAGAGAAATGCATTTGGCCTTGATGAATGAATACGGCGCATTAGACCTAAATAAACAGAATAAAAACACTAATCTTTTTACACCCACCATGGTCTGCAGAAAACTGCAATGATCCATGCATTTCATAATTAAGCCTGCATGCACCTGCTGTATTGATAGTGTCTTTTTAAAGAAGTGGAGCTGCAGAAATATAGACAAATAGGCCCGTGGGTTGTGTCAGTTCAGAAAAACGGAAAGCATTCCAGTTTTTTCTTCCCATGAGTCTGAAGAATGCTTTCTGGAGGTGTTTCAGCTGTTTGGGCTTACGAAATGTGGCTGTGTATAAATGCAAAAGACATGAAGTTGTAGTGAAGTCTTGTAGACTGTCAGACATCCTGGGAAGTGTTTTGGCCAAAGCCCATTGTCATACGCCACGTGACAAACCCTGGATTGGAACAGAGCAGTCTGGAGACTGAGTGGAGTTTGTCGGTCTACGGACCGGATTTTTATTTATTTTTTCCTGTCTCTCCCCCCAGACATGGGGAAGAGACAGTGGGAGTAGCAGGTTAACATATAACAAACACAAAGACCAAAATCTTCACCCTACTCGCCGCAAAGCTTTCGGGTAAAAACAACAAACTAAAATAACAAACTTACAAATAACAAACTTACTAAATAATCATAACTTACAGGACACCAGGACACCAGCACACCGTTCCCCTGGAACCTCCCAGGCACACGCATATCCAGTGACCTTTCAAGTGCTTCCCACCCATGCATACTGAGACACGCAAACTTTGCAGTCCGACTGCTCTTTTCAACCCATTCATACAGACTCATACAGAGACACTCTCATCCAGTGAGAGTTCTCGGGCTGTTGCCCAGAAACACTCTCCACTGCCCGAATGTGAGTTCTCTTTCAATCACACAAATAAAACCGAGAGCGAGAGGCGGACCCTCTTTCAGGGCGCCCTCTCACTCTCTATCACGTTCACACCGAGGGAGAGAGAGGGGACACTCTTAGTGCGCCCCCTCTCCCTCTTTCCCACACACACAAGAAGCACTCTACTCAGTCACAAATGCACACAAAACTCAACAAACATCAAACCATCACACATCAAATCCAACATTCCACATCCAACATTCCACATTCCAAAATACAACACAACACGATACCATACGTGTGCACGCGCACACTCACAACAATGACAACAGAAGACTCACTCTCATGAAACACACAAAGACAAAAGACAAACTGATTCCCCACCTGCTCATAAACAGGCTCACTTTCTGCCTGGCTCAGGTGGGACTCGTGAGGCAATCACCCATCTATCAATCACTCACTCACATTCTCACAGACACCCAATCAGCCAATTGACTTCCATATCAATTGACTGATTGACACCAATTAAATAAGAATTAAATTGACGAGACTTGGAACTAAGGAAAAGGACCTGCATGTCGGTGGTCGCTGAAAGACACCTGACAGGTTGTAGATCTAATAGTACTCCTCCATTAATGCATATGGCATCCAGCTCCATCTAGGCAGCTAGCCCCTCCATTTGTTATGTAGGAAACAAGTGAAAACCTCCTTTAACTGTCACCTGAATTTAACTTATAGTGACTCACTGTAATGATATGCTGAAAACACATTTGGCACGTGTGGGCGGTTCATAACCGTTTGGATTATGGGAAGCCCTTTTTCAAATTTGTGATCTATCACAGTTATCATCAGCAGTGGTTCTGGATGTTTCAGTGCCCTAGACATGGGGGAGGCAATCTTATTTTACAGTAAAATATGACATGTGTTCTGTGTAATTTATAATGTGTATCTCAACAGTTGTAATAATAATGCACAAAAGTTGTATACTATCATTAGACATAAATTGAAGACAAAAACACTTGCTAACCAAATGAGGATTTTTATGGTTGGAATTGCTTGCGATTATGTTTTTTGTCTCATGTTACAGGGTCAAGGTGTGTTATAGTATGATTGCGCATAAGGGTTTTGTAAGACGCACACAATCACTCTCACATGCGCAGATACACTTTTTATGTCGAAAACATGCAGGGCAGATGGCAGTGAGTGGTAGGTCACTGTGCACATGCATGCGTGAGAGAGAGAGAGTGTGTGAACCTTGAGCCTTGCACTTCCTGAAACTTCAAAATGTGAGAGGATCTGTGTATTATTTACCTTTCACCTCACATTTTTATTGAAGCTTTTTTTGTTGCTTAAAATGAGTAGAAAGGGGGGATTTATTTTTAACCCAATAGATGGTCAGCAGTCTTTGGTGCCACAGTGAGGGAGTGTGTGACGGAGGATTTTTATTTCAAGCATTTATTGGGCGGTCTAAAGTAAAGCACAAAGCACAAAACCCCCATGCCCTCAAGCTCTCTCTCTCTGTCTCTCTGTCTCTCTGTCTCTCTGTTTCTCTGTTTCTCTGTCTCTCTGTCTCTCTGTCTCTCTTGGTCTCGTCTCTCTGTCTCTTTGTCTCTCTCCGTCTCGGTCTCGTAGTCCTGTGACCAGTGGCTGCTGGAGGTGTAATTGAATAAGTGTGTGCTTCCGTCTCACAAGACTATTGCTCCATTCCCCCATCATTCTCAGTGACCAATGGGGAGCAAGGAGCTTGGTTCAGTGGCTCATTCTGTTCTGCTGGTATTCTTACTGAGAAAGCATTATGGTGAAATTTTGGTTGTGAAAAACTTGATCAAGCTTAATTATTAAACTTAATCTGATGATTGGTTGATTCATAATAAACTATAAACATAATTGAGGGGAACAAGACATTTTAAGTAATATTTTTCCATTTTTTTTGATGTGACCTAAAATAACTTTTATGAAAAACTTGTTCTTTTTTCTTTTTACAGCTTGTGCAATGCCTTTGGAAAAATAACATTCTCATTGGCTTTTGACTGTGCACCCTCCCTCCATCTGACACTGGTGATTGGTCCTTTAAAGAAAGCCTCTCCCACCTCCTTACTATCAAATATCCCCATTGTTTGGGAAGCAGGCTGCTCCAGTCTGTCAGATTGAGCCTTGAGAGTGTAAGTACTTTTTCCTCTGTGTTCGCTTTGACAGGGATTTATCTACCCCTCTGATTGATGTCATAGCCTATCTTTTAAACACTGTATTGACAGTCAGTTGACTGTGAGGCAATGCTATGTGTTTCATAGAGGCATTTTGTCAGATGCATACTTTAATGTCAATCAAATCCTTTCCAGCATAGCCTAAAAATGATGTTTATGGGATTTATTTTGGTTTATTTTATTTTGCTGTGAAGAACACATGCATACGCTTTCTGATTAACTGCCCGTTTATGATGCAGTCCAGGAGTTTGGGGCTCTTGGCCGAGGCCCATGTTGCGGTGATGTGTTAACAAGCCTCCCATGGCATTTAGAACATGACTCCTTCACTTTTTGTGTCTCAAGAAATACTACTTGTTTAATTAAACGACGTTTCTCACCCGAATAGCCTGTCCGTCATGCTTGTTTTAAGAACGTCAAGATGGCATTCTCCAGGGCATGCCTGGTGTAACGTAGGTGCTTAAATGGCCTCAGGATCTTCAGCGACAGGGCAATGAGAAGAGATGCGCTGGCTGTGCAAATACAAAGCAACAACCATCAAGCAAAGTGCTGAGGACAGGGCTGGGTGACAGTGAGAGACCGTATATTATGAATACATTCTAATGAGGTCCCCAACCCTGCTCCTAGAGAGTCACAGGGTCTGCTGGTTTTCATTTTCACCTTAAAATCCACAACCAATTTAGACTCAAGAAACCAGGTCGGTTAGTGTAATCCGCTGCTGTAATTGCTCAATTAAGCGCCGAGTAACTGTGATAGCGAAAACCACCGACTGTAGCTCTCCAGGACCAGGGTTGGAGAACCCAGTTCCAGTGCAGTATTGGAAGCGCATGCTGAGATGTAGAACCGTGCGGTGTAGGTGGTAGTGCATGAGCACTCTGGGCTCAGAGGCGGGCAGCGTGACAGCCGTGTTCTGAGGCGTCTCTCCTCCTCCTCCTCCTCCTCGCAGACTGACTTGCGCCTGCCCTGTGCGCGGAGGTGCGGCCCGGGCCCTGTAGGCGAACGCTGGCCGAGGCTGACCTGATTGCATCGGGGCGCCCCGCGGAGGCTGAACGGGCGGCAGCATGGGGGACCCTGTGCAGATGCGCTTCACCGTGGTGGACTACGTGATCTTCGTCATCCTGCTGGTGGCGTCCACGGGCATCGGGCTGTACTACGCCTTCTCCGGAGGGCGGCAGCGCACCACGCAGGAGTTCCTGCTGGCGGACAGGAGCATGAGCTGCCTGCCCGTCTCCCTCTCGCTGCTCGCCACCTTCCAGTCGGCCGTGGCCATCCTGGGCGCGCCCGCCGAGATCTACACGCACGGGACGCAGTACTGGTTCCTGGGCTGCTCCTACTTCCTGGGGCTCCTCATCCCGGCGCACATCTTCATTCCCATCTTCTACAGGTTACGGCTCACCAGCGCCTACCAGGTACGCCCCGGCCCCGCTGTCTTACCGTGGGATGCCCCATGGAGGGGGTAGCGGGAATCGAGTTGTGTAATTTAGTTGCCATTTCTTGTTTATCATTACATGACAACCATTTAGCAGATACTCTAAGATAAGAGGATAGAGGGAAATGAATGCTTTTAGAGTTTTGTAGACTTATGCTCTCTGTTTACATTGAAACTCAAAATAAAAAGTTGCTGTTGAGCACTCTTTTGGTCTGTTTCTGCTCCAAGGTGCTTGAACCTTTTCAAGTTGTTCTTGTCCTTTTATTCTGAGAAGTATGGAGAGAGGGTGAGGTGTTGTGTGTTCTTGTTGTTTAATTTATTCAAGTATATCAAGGTTTGACTGTTCTACCCCGTTTTATCTCATCAGCAGCATTCAGAAATGGCAAATCCGTGTGAGCTCTTTGTTCTCATATTTGTCAAGACAGAATTTTCCATATATCACTTGGATTTACTCCTCTCTCATGCTCTGTCTTTGACGCCCTTGTTCTCTCTCTCTCTCTCTCTCTCTCACTGTCTCTCTCACTCTCTCTCACGCTCTCGCTCTTCTCGCTCTCGCTGCAGTACCTGGAACTGCGCTTCAACAAAACAGTCCGCATCTGTGGGACTGTGACCTTTATCTTTCAGATGGTGAGTGCTGTGTCCATGCTACTGTGCTCAGGGGTTGGAATTCAATGTCTGCCAGTACCAAACAGTTTTAAATATGTATAAAATGTGCAGCCACATTCAGTGTTTCTCTCTGTAAATATACACAAAGAAAGACAAATTGAGTATGTTTGTCTTCTGAAACAATGCCACATTTATGAATTTTTCAACTCCATTTGCCAGAGAGAAATACTTTTAGCCAACTACATGGTTAGTTTAAATGTCACACCCCATTGTACCTCCTGTTTCCTTGAGAATTAGTGAAACGAGGTTCCTCATGCATGAAAATGTAACCCTGGTGAATGTTTGTTCCTATTTGGCCAAGTATGAATTAAACATGTAATATAATATATAATATAATAATATATGCCATTTAGCAGACGCTTTTATCCAAAGCGACTTACAGTAGTGAATGCATACATTTTCAGTATATGTGGCCCCAGTGGGGATTGAACCCACAACCTAAGCCTTGCCTACGCCATGCTCTACCAACTGAGCCAGAGAGAACCACCTCCCTCCACAGAGAACCACCTCCCTATATGTAGCATTGCTATACCTGATAAATCATCATGTGAGCCCCTTCAATGCACAAGACTGGGTGTGCCATTGTGGAGGGTGCCGCTTAGGTGAGGAAGATCATGAAGTCAGAGGATTCAGCTGCGAGCTCCCTGTCCCGCCTATGAGTGTGACCCCTCTGTGACTCCTCTGTGATCCCGCAGGTGATCTATATGGGCGTGGTCCTGTATGCTCCAGCCCTGGCACTCAATGCAGGTAACAGAAGCCGCCTCCAAACCCAAGGGCACTTGATGAACGGAAAATGAATGGTAAAAGGATAGCAAGTCATTTAGCGATTGTTAGCCACTGAAACACACAAAGCCATTGTTAAGAGCCAAAATGGCAGCATCCATCAGCCCACTGATGTGCTGTTATGGCAACTACGTTACTTCCTCTTAACGACATTCCCAGTAGGTTTGTCAGTCGATCAGCTTAGGCTAGGTCTGGTAATATAACTATGAACTTTGTGTCAAACAGAAATTTAAAAAAATGGCTACCTCCATAACGCTGCCTGCCTCCTGGGTCTAACTGTGAAGAGTTGCATAGACAGTGTCATGCAAGATAGGGACTGCAACTCTCGCTGCCTAAATTACTTGGCTAGTAAGCCGTAGTCCATGAATGCCTCCTCACAGATTAAATGAGAACCATTAACATGCAATCAGAAACTTAATTAAACCCAAAAAACTATGCTTCAAGTGAGAGATGATGATTGGCAAAAGCCTAAAAATATGGAAATGTCACATTATGTTTTATGTTTATATCTACTTTATAAGGAGACAGGTGTTTGGAATATAGCATTTGGCTATAAACACTTAATGCAATGCATCTTATGCTTGTTTTTTTAACATTATAACAATGCTTTTTACTATGTTTCTGACAAACAAACAAATCAAATATATATCCACTGCAAGTGCACTACTTGTGTACCACATTTGGTTTACAACATGTTTCCATGTGTAAACCAGTGAAGTGTAGCACATATTCACTGGTCATCACACAGCACAACATCTTTATGCAAGTATGATTTGATTACCTTCTGGAGAACTTGGTCTAGTTCAACAATGCGCTCACCACTGGGCAGGCTCCTGAGGATTCAACCAAACTTTCTCTTTGAATCAACAATCAAATCAATGATTTTCAGAGGAAAGCAGGACTTAGAGTTGATTCATTTTTGAAGTGTCTTCTTACATTATAGTAATTGCTGCTCTAAAAGAAATGAACCAAATTAGCATACATAAATACATAGTGTACATACATTATCATCATCATTGTCTTATTGTTGTTGTTACTATACAAGGGCTGTAGTAGGCATGTAACCCACATTCATATTTTGTGTTCATTCACATAGACACCGCACATATCCACCGAATCAGTTTTGAACTAATGAGGCTGATTACTTTAAGAATGTGTTTATTTTCAGAACTGCACCAGCAGTTAGGCCTCCTTTTTTGAAGATTGGGCCTTCAGTTTCTTTACATTTACATTTTACATTGCATTCACATTTTAGGCATTTAGCAGACGCTCTTATCCAGAGCGACTTACACAGTTTACATTTCTTTACATACAATCAATTTTTACAGCTGGATATTTTACTTAAGCAATTCAGGTTAAGTACCTTGCTCAAGGGTACAACGGCAGTGCCCCACCTGGGAATCAAACCTTCAACCTTTGCATTACAAGCCCAGTTCCTTAACCATTATGCTAACACTGCCGCCACATAATATTTTTTATAATCTTTAAACATCTTTTCTCACACTAAAAATCTCACACATCTTTAATAATAGAAAGGCTAGGGGCCTCGTGGTCTAGTGGTTTCAGTGTCTGACGCTGGCCACGGTGACCAGGGTGTTGGAAATGAGCTCTGGCTATAAACACATGTACAATGCATTGGTACTGCTTTGACAATGTATCGATGTTTAATTGTACTGTCCCAAACAAATCAACTATTAAGTAAAGCCTAAAGGTATGTGATATTCAAGACTAGATTAAATTGAACAAAGTTTCTAAATGTATGTGTGTGTTTGAAATGTGAACATATGGATATATCTACTGATTGAAACAAATAGTCTAGGTGTTGATACTCCTCTGTGACTATTTATGTCTATTATCATGCATGGAATTTGAGTGATTACTACTTTTAGTTTATTGTACAGAGCATTAATTACTAGAAAGTAACACGACACATAATTGGTCAATTTGAAGTACATATAGCAACCAAATACTTCCATAATTGTTTTCTAGAAATGAATCAACTCCTGCATTCCTGCATAATCTATTTGTTTGTTGATTCAAAGAGTAAGTTTGATTGAATCCTCAGCAGCCTGCTCAGTGGTGAGAACATTGTTTGAAGCAGACCAACATAGTTACAGTACCGTAGCAGGTATCAAAGCATTGTGAATTGGAAGACTTGTCAGTACATAGGTCAAGATAATGGTCAAGGTGCTTGTGTGAATTTCTCATCTTTCCGCTTTTGCCAACCATTTTCTCTCACTTAAAACATCGTTTTTTGAGTTTAATGTGATATCTTTGTTTTTCTTGCAGTTACGGGGTTTAACCTCTGGGGGGCTGTGCTTGGCATGGGACTTGTGTGCACCCTTTATACAACACTGGTAAGCAACTGGAACAACAGGCCATCTACTTTTTCACTGCTAGTTTAATCACCCTGGCACGATGGATTGAATAATGATCGGCTTTGCAACAGTATCGTTGAAGTGAAGATAAGGAAACTTTGTCTCACTGCATGCCTTGCACCTGACAAGGAATTGTGCTGTGTTAACAGGGGGGGCTGAAGGCCGTGATCTGGACGGACGTTTTTCAGACAATAGTGATGTTTGCGGGCCAGCTGGCTGTCATTGTGGTGGGGACGCATCAGGCTGGGGGAATAGCAGAAGTGTGGAGGAAGGCCCAGAACGGGAGCCGCATATCCGGCTTGGAGTGAGTACCCAATCGCTCTCTCGGGACATTCAATCACAGAGCATTAAACAGACACTCGTCCTGAGTGATTTACAAAATCATGTGTGTTAGTGTGGTCAACAGAGACGCAGGAACAAACCGAGACAATAACAGTGCAACAATACATGCTGGAATCAACTACACTGTTAGCATAATGGCAGTGTAGTGTAATGGTTAGGGAGCTGTACTTGTAACCCAGAGTTTGCTGGTTCAATTCCCAGGTGGAGCACTGCCGTTGCACCCTTGAGCAAGGTCCTTAACCTGAATTACTTCAGTAAAATATCCAGCTGTATAAATGGATTGTATGTAAAGAAATGTAAAGTGTGAAGGTCGCGTCTGCTAAATGCCTAAAATGTAAATGTAATGTAATGCATAATCAACAATCCTGTCAATCCTAGTCAGCCTATCCAGTATTAAAGATAAGATCGAAGGGCAGGACAAGATAAGACAGATGAGATTCAGATGGAAGTGTAAGCACTGGGGGATCCAGGACTTCAGAAAACCTGACTGGACGTGATCATACCTTCTGTTATATCATGGTTTCATCCAATGCAGTTGCTGGATGGTATGTTACGGTCACTATTAGGCCTGTGTCAAGTTCGGATGGTGCCTGCTGTGACCATTCTAGTCCCCTGTTTCCCTGCAGCCTGAACCCTGACCCGCTGGAGAGACACACCTTCTGGACCCTGGGCGTGGGTGGAGTGTTCCTGATGCTGGCCCTGTACGGGGTGAACCAGGCGCAGGTGCAGAGATACCTCAGCTCTCGCACGGAGAAGGAGGCCGTCATGTACGTAACACCGTCTCCCCGGCCTCTCCCGTTCGCAAAGCCTGCGTGCGCTCAAAATTGAGAGCGGTCGAGATAAATGAGCCTCGCTGGGAGCGACCATTGTGTTCTCAAAACTACAATCAGTCAAGTCTCACATCCCCTCTCCCAGCCTAGGAATGTCTCGAACTTGCAGGGTTTGCTTGCAGGCTTTTTTTCTTTTCTTGCACTGTTCAATCCAGGGTGAGACGTGGCCAAGCAGTGTCCCCCTTGAGGAATTGTTGAAGTGACAGACTACTACCTCTCTGGCCCGGTTTGTGCCTGTGTGGCATTCACGTACACATTTCCTTCTGTGCCCTTTTGTTCTTTGGCTGTGAAGGTCCTGCTACGTGGTGTTTCCCTGCCAGCAGATTGTCCTGACACTGGGCTGTCTGATGGGACTGGTCATGTACGCACGGTACGGCGAGGACAGCCCGCTGGACAAGGGCTATGTCACGGCAAACGATCAGGTGAGTTCAGATTTTCCACAGCGCAGTGCGGGGACTTCCTCCCCCAGCTCGTATGTGACAGGGGTCCTTGCCCCCAGTGGTCAGGTGGCTAAGCTGGTGCCTGTCTCCGCAGATGGTGCTGTATTTTGTGATGGACGTCCTGCAGGATCTGCCTGGGCTGCCGGGACTGTTTGTGGCCTGCTTGTTCAGCGGTGCCCTCAGGTGCAGTCCCCCCCACCCACCCCTTGTCTACCTGCATGTCTGCAGTGTGCTGGTAGGGCTGTGTGCCGGTCACTGTTAAGGAGGAAAATACATTCTGCTTTTTATAGGCAGGATGTCATATGTGAGTTCTCTAGTCTAGCTCAGCATGAAATGGAATGAAGTGTTCCAGACAGTTGTAGAATCTGTGCCAAGGCGCATTGAAGCTGATCTGGTGGCTTGTGGCAGCCTAACGCCCTATTAAGACACTTTATGTTGGCGTTTCCTTTATTTTGGCAGCAACCTGTATATATACAGGGTGTGTGTGTGTGTGTGTGTGTGTGTGTGTGTGTGTGTGTGTGTGTGTGTGTGTGTGTGTGTGTGTGTGTGTGTGTGTGTGTGTGTGTGTGTGTGTGTGTGTGTGTGTGTGTGTGTGTGTGTGTGTGTGTATACACGCACATGCACACACACACACACACGCAGTGGGGATAAAAAGTATTCATCCCTTTTTGCAACAAAGTGACTTTCGACACCAAGTTCCTCTGTTAAACAGAATGTTGCTCTCGCCCTGCAGCACAATCTCCTCTGCGTTTAACTCCCTGGCCACAGTAACAATGGAGGACCTGATTAAGCCCCACTGTCCCGTGATGACAGAGGCCAGAGCCACACTCCTGTCCAAGGGCCTCGGTGAGTGTCACTGTCACCAGCGTCCTCCTGGTATTGCCAATGCTCTGGATCACTAAAGTAGGGCTGCAGTCCTCAACATGCAGTCCTCTCTGTCTCTCTCATTCTCTGCCCCTCTCTCTGTTTCTTTGTTCCTCTTTCCGATACTGGCGCGGCCGGTGGAACGTCGAACCACCCGGGAGGCCATGTCTGCTTTTTTCAATGGCTAGTTTGGTCACTAAACCTGTTCTTGGTAAGGATCTGTTGCCATCTCTGACAATGAAGAGCTACGGCTAGACCACCCGGTTGTATTTTGGCCAATGTTCTGCTTTTTTCAATGGCTACAGTGTTTGGAAGTATCAGAACCAGCTGCCTGGGGGGCTCTTTTTTGGGCTGAGTTCTTGGGTTTTAAGTGCCTTAAATTTCAATGTATCGTTGGGACTTGATTCAAGATGCATCTGGAATTTTAGTGCTCTTTTTTGGATAGTTATTTCCCATGGCAATCGGCCTAATTCTGGCCTGCATACACTGGTTGGTGTTTTTCTTGTATTTTGACAGAGGTCTGCATGCAGGGTTTATATGGGATAGCTTGTCCCATCTGGTGTAGTCTTGCTGACTGAGTGGATCCCATACTTCAGTTCCATATAATGCAATAGGCAGGATGATGCTATCAAAGGTTTTGGACAAGGTTTTAATGGAGATGTCTGTTTTGTAGAATTTTCTTTTGATTACATAGAAAGCTTTACAGGCTTTTTCTTTTAATGCATGGTAATCCTAGGTAATCATAAGGTAAAGTAATCCAAAGTAATCATAACGTAATGTGTGCTCAAGGACGGTGTTGCCTAGAGTGAAGAGGTGTCTGCTTTCCTGAGATCTGGGCTTCTTTTGGAAGATCATATTTTTTATCTTTTGAAAATGTACTGCCAGTGGCTCGTTACCCGGAGGACGGGCGGCGGACTCGTGGGGGAGGGTGAATTGAAATAAATAGAGGGTACAATTGGCAACCAAATTGTGAGGAAAAACTGGAAAAATTTGAAACTATAAATTAAATAAATAAATGTACTGCCAGGGCCCAGTTCTGACTGTATTGCTCTTGCAGATCCAGAAGCTGCTGTAGCCCCTATTCTTTGGGCGACAGCAGCACCCGGTTATCTGCATAGAGCAGAAATTTAAGTTCCGTGTTGTTTAGAGTGAGGCCATGGGCTGGAAATTGTTCCAGGAACACTGCTAACTCATTGATATAAATGTTGAACAATGTTGGACTTCAATTGCCTCACCTTGCGCCCTTGAATGAACGTTTATGTCCTTTTGTCACCAATCGTTACACCGCACTTATTATCCAAATGTGTAGATTTTATTATGTCTTACACATTAGCCCCTACACCACTTTTGAAATTATTCATCATACATAATAAGGTGATTCCAAAGGTGGTGTGTATGCTGCACAAATGTATAGGTCACTGTCACAATTGAACAGTACCTTTTTTGAGCTTGAGCCAAATGTGTGTTGTTTCTTTTTAAATTTGCGTTAGTTGAGATGTTAAGCCGTCTCTATACCAAATGATAACTCCACCGCGGTCCTACCATGTTTTACATTTTCATGCTTAAATGATGGCAGTAAAATTTCCCCATAGTTGGAGGAACAGAGAGTTTTCATGTTTGCACAACAGCATGTTTCAGTCACCACTATAATGTCTTGACCGTTAATGTTTTCCAGAAAATCTTAATTTGTGTTTTGGCCCTAGGATTGAAGGGTATAAACCCTGGTGATCTCATAAAATGGTCCTATATATAGTATAAACCCTAATGATCTCATAAAATGCACTTAACTATTTAAGAGTAAAGTTCTCTCTTACTTACTTGAGTGGAAGAATGGGGAGGATTTGGCAAGGCATGTTGGGTGTCACTCAGTTCACACAATTAAAGTTGGTTTGCAGGGTTTTAAAAATTCCCTCTCTGTATTCTAGTTTTCTTCTTTTATGGGAGGTAAGCGGTTTCTCAGGCACCAGAACAGTTTTCCAGCACTGACACTAGACACTTTAGAACCTGAAAACGGGATAGAACAAGAGGTGGCTTTTTTTCCAATTTTTTCTCCCAATTTAGTATCCAATTATACCCTCTCTTTTTCATGTCAATTCTCTGGGACTTCCGGGCCACTGCTGTTGTGGTCAACCAGCTGGCTCACATAGTAATTATTGAGCGTTTTGTCTGTACTGTACTATTGGTTTGATTGGTTTCTTGTTGTTGTAGTTGTTGTTTGATGGTTTTATGTTTTAATATTCTGCCTTCATAATTGCCCTTGGGGGATAAATAAAGTTTTTTAAATTTATTTATGTGCTCCCTCGTATGAGAACTCGCTGCCATAGTCCTGAGACTGGTAATGAGCGCTGCACCACCTCCTCTGAGCTGGCACCCGCCTAAGCCGAAGCCTGTCACCATAACACACTCATATATGCAGCGAGCTCATTCGGTTTTTATTCCTCCCCTCTCCTTGGGACGGACAGCCAGTTGCCGCCCCCTCATGGCACTCTGGGCCAGAGCTGAAACTTGCGCGAACTGGTGGAATCGAACAAGAGGTGCCTTTTAAAATCGAGAGGGTTAAGGGGATTAAATGGTAGAACAGTCAGGAGGTTACCACAAACATATACAGCTACCTGACACAAGGTGGAGGGCTCACTTACCAGTAGATAGTGAGTGCCTACCATTGTGAAAACTGTTTTACAAGAATGCGCTTCAAAAGCAAATTGATGACCTGCAGTGGTCAAGTCCAGGGTTAAATCCACAAAAGCAAAGAGTTGCACTTTGATCAATTTTATATTTAGTCAAGCAAAACTGATGATTTTTAAGAGCCACCAAGCTGAAAAGGAGCAGCACAGGTCTAAGGATTGTTCTGGAGTACTACAAAATACGAATTATTTCATGTTTTAAAGCTGTAATTTGCATTTGATAGAATAAAGGATAACCTGCTGGAGTTTTGCCATAAATGGGCAATTAATAGAGTGCTTTGTGGAGATATGAGAGAAGAACTTGTTTTAACATGTTGAGTGTCATTTTATTTGTTTATTTATTTTGCTTGCTTTTGTTTTTGGTGTACTGTTTTTGTTTCTTTTTTGGCTTTTGTTTGGCTTTTATATACAGGGGGCAGACAAATTGATAGAAACACCAAATGAAATACAATGACTTGTATTTTGAAGTAACTAAATTGCTATTAAAAAGGAGTTTACACGCGTTTCATTTTAACGTCAATACGAATTACAAATATATTTCTACTACAAAATCAACATTTTAATATGTCTGTTTCTAAAGCAACATGAGAGATCTAAAAGATTTTGAGAGGTAAAATAGAATTGCAGGTGCAACAGTCACAGAAACAGGAAAATTATAGAATGTGTCTATATAATGTGTCAAGGGGAACAGTGTTTCAAATCATGACCGCAAAACAACTCCAAACAAGGAAAAAAACTGCATCGGAAAAGAAGAACAGTGATTGAAAGTCGAAGCTCACCGACCAGGATAAACGGACAACTGGATAGTTGAAAAAACTCTGCCTCAACAAAGGCCACAGAACTGATTCTACACTACACTACATTATTCTATTCTACACTTGTTAAGACTAGTTTGTCACCTAGTCTGAACAAAATAAGCTGATATTTATGGTGGGGCTGCCATTTGGAAATCACTTGTAACCAAGGTCAATGTAGCACAACACATAACCGGGTGTAATGAGCAGAAAACGCTAAAGCGTTGAAGGTATTGATTGATTATCAATAGAACAATTGAACGTTAAAAGCAAAAAGGATCAAACAACCTCAACAGCAGCGCTAATAATAATTTATCTCTCTCTCTCTCTCCTTATGTCTCTTTCCTCTATCAGCATTGGCCTATGGCCTCGTGTGTCTGGCTATGGCCTACATTGCCTCACGGATGGGGTCAGTGCTGCAGGTAAGGACACAGTTATATTTCCTCAAATAATGTACTTGACATCGGAATGGAAGAATTTTCACACTTCACAGATTTCCTGTGTGCTTGAGAATTCTCCTCTTAGCTTGCGCTTTTCCAATTTCAGTCCTTTCACTATGAGTAATGGAGTTCACAATATGTCTAGTTCACACTCGCATACGCTTTGTTAACGTGATAAAGCAACTGTGTGAAGAATGCTTGAAATTCACATTCACGTTCACGCTCACATGTTAAAATCTCAATAGTTTGACTGTGAATTATAGCAATGATAAAGTCTGGTGGAAAAACACCTAACGCACTCGTCTCCAACTTTTTTGTCCCGATCATCACACAGGCGGCACTCAGTATCTTTGGGATGGTGGGTGGTCCACTTCTCGGCCTGTTCTGTCTTGGAATGTTCTTTCCGTGGGCCAACTCCATCGTAAGTGTCTGCTCCAGACCGTGGGGGTCGGGGAGCAAACTCTGTCTGCTGCAAGTCTGGTTGCTTCTGACAACAATCCGAATGGCATCTCATCTGCGGCACAGTGTATGATAGATGAGGAAAAAATAATTTGCCCGCACACAGTTTCCGTACTCCAAGTGATTTATTCCGAAATGAACATTCCGACATGCGCATTGATGAACGTCCTCGTCAACCTGTGTTCGGTTGTAAATGAGTCACGAGGAGTGCTGAAACTATGCGAGTGCTTTATTTCTTTTCCTCAGCTTGAATGACTTTTTAATACCCTGCATCTCTGCGTAGGTCTGGATGTGGCGGCAGTGTGGTACAGTGGTTAAGGAACTGGTTTTGTAATGCCAAGGTTGTAGGTTTGATTCCCAGGCAGGGCACTGCCATTGTACCCTTGAGCAAGGTACTTAACCTGAATTGCTTCAGTAGATTATCCAGTTGTATAAATGGATTGTATGTAAAGAAAATGTGAGGGATAAGGGTGCCTGCTAAATGCCGTAAATTAAAATGTGCGTGTGCGTGTGCGTGTGCGTGTGCTCTGCTTTGCCTCCGCAGGCCGTTGGTGCTGACCCTGTCCCTTCCTCTCTCTGTCCCTCCAGGGCGCCCTGACAGGCCTGGCCGCAGGTCTGATCATGGCCTTTTGGATCGGCATTGGGAGCTTTGTGATGCGCGTCCCAGCCCCCACCATTCTGCCCCCACTCAACGCCACCGCTCTGCCCGGCGTAGGCAACATGACCACCGCGGCCATGACCACTCTGGTCAGGGCAGTCACTGCTAAGTCCAGGCAAGGAGATTGACTCAAATCCGCCCGCTGAATATGTTTTCTGAGCTGCCACTGTAGCTGATGGTGGCCCAAGTCATCAAATGATTGAGTTGGACATTGTGCTCATTCAGATTAGACATATGCTGACTCTAAGCATTGTCTACAGTTTAGACGTTGTGCTGTCTCTAAGTGGTCTCTACAGTTTAGACGTTGTGCTGGCTCTAAGCAGTGTCTACAGTTTAGACATCATGCTGGGTCTAAACAGCATCTACAGTTTAGATGTTGTGCTGTCTCTAAGCGGTCTCTACAGTTTAGACGTTGCGCTGTCTCTAAGCAGAGTCTACAATTTAGACGTTGTGCTGTCTCTAAGCGGAGTCTACAGTTTAGACATTGTGCTCTCTCTAATCGGACTCTACAGTTTAGACTTTGTGCTGTCTCTAAGCAAATTCTACAGTTTAGACATCATGGTTGCTCTAAGCGGTGTCTACAGTTTAGACGGTGTGCTGTCTCTAAGCTGTGTCTCTCCTCTTTGCAGGCCTAAGGGGCTGCAGGCCTTCTACTCACTGTCCTACATGTGGTACAGCGCTCACAACTCCACCACCGTAGTGATAGTGGGACTGATCGTCAGTCTGCTCACAGGTATGGGGCGTCGCAGCACTGAACCCTGGATACCCTTACTCAGAAATGCAAACAAAGCTGTCCTGCTGCGCTCCAGCACACAGGTAACTGCCAAAATAAAGGACACCGACTTAGTGTCTTAATAGGGTGTTAGGCCACCATGAGCCACCAGAACAGCTTCAGGGCATCTTGGCATAGACTGTACAAGACTGAACTCTTGGAGGGAGTTGAAACCGCATGCTTCCACGAAAAATTATTATTATTATTTTTTTTATGGTGGTGGAAAACTGTCTTGGCCACGCTCAAGAATCTCCCATCAGTGTTTAATTGGGTTGAGATCTGGCGACCGAGACAACCATGGCATACAGTTTACATCGTTTTCATTCTCCTCAAACCATTCAGTGACCACTTGTTAAGGGGCTATTTAATTAAGGGGTTATTCTCTAAGGAAAAAGATGCACCAGAGACCATCCTGGAAGAGATCATCAGGATAAAAATGCTTTGCCATAGGATGAAGGTGATCACTCGGAATGGCTCTGTATTTATTTACATTTACCTTGCCCTGTAAGGGGTTGAGTGGACCTAATCCATGTCAGGAAAATGGACCCCACGCCATACAGAGCTGTCACAACCTTTAATTTACTCGTGTTTCCTTTATTTTGTCAGTTACCTGTAGAAATAACTTCACCACAGCTGTATACAGTTTCAAGTTTCAGAAATAGTTTGTGCAACTTTTCCACTACTTACACAAAACACATTTAGAATGAAAAAAAAATGCTGGGTTAACTGCAATTACCTTACTTTTATCATTGAATTGTGAGGATAAGCCACATTATTGGTGGATTGAATTACTCCCTCGTATGCAGAGGTATCCTATTAGATTGTACATTCGGGGCATGCTGGATTGTGATGGGAAAGGGACCTCTGTTGACAGGCGGGAAACTGCCTGCTGTCTGTCATTGGTTGAATGTGGCATGCGTTGAGGTCACGGGCACTGAACGTGGAGTGCACATGAGCTGCAATGTGATTGGTCATCCGGTCTGCGTCTCTGTCCAGGTCCAATGAAAGAGAAGGATTTGACTCCGGGCACTGTGTACCCTGTGCTGGGGAACCTGCTGTTCTTCCTGCCGGAGCGCTACAAGGAGAAGCTGTGCTGCGTCACCCCACTGGTGCAAAAGGTAGAGCTGTACAAACGATATATCGGGTCTGTGCAATCTAACAGCATTGCGAAAGGCAGTTGTAGTGCCTCAAAGTAACATATTTGAAATGTGTTTTTATCAACTTGTTTTTAGTTTGTTTCAGGTTGCCTTATTTATGACAATAAGTAATTTGGTCATTCATACATTTTTATTTCAAGCTTTACCAAAAGGCAAGGAGGTTGAGGAAAATGTTCAGTTGATCTCATATGAGGATTGTATAACTGGAAACCAGTGTTACAACAATGTGTGTCTGTGTGTCTGTGTGTCTGTGTGCCTGTGCCTGTGCCTGTGCCTGTGCGTGTGCGTGTGCGTGTGCGTGTGCGTGTGTGTGTGTGTGTGTGTGTGTGTACAGGCCAAGGAAATTGACACCCACCAGTATAAGATGGCGCAAAAGGACAGCAACGGCGTGGCCCTCTCCAAAGAGGAGGACAACAAAACTGAGAATGAGGTGGAGCACGAAGAGGAGGGGGAGGTGACCCCACAACCCTCCTGCCGCTTATCCCACATGCTTCAGGAGACGGCATTGTAATGCTGCCCCCGCCCCCCACCCCCACCGCCACCGCCACCGCCAACACACGCACACACTTCCCATGTCAGAGCAGGCTTTAGGCTTGAGCATGCTCTCACTGGTGGAGGACCAGACTCTGACCAAATCACTGGGCGCAGGAAAACCCCATAGCACATAGGCTACGTTCCTGGCCTCTACCACCACCACACAGCCTGGGACAAAGAGTTTTTATTCTGGCCAGTGGGGATCAAGACTGTCCCCATCAGGGTGGTACTAGGCCGCAGATCGGGCATTTTACCGTGAGGGCAGCATTTTCTCTGACCACGTTGTCTGCTGAGACTGCGGAAACTTGCACTCTTTCTACGCACAATGTCCCTTGTGCAGGATAAGGCTACGGTGGGGAAGTTATGTTTGACTTGTTTTGTTATTCTCTAGCCAAGTCACACCACTGCTGTTTTGTGGCCCTTTGCACTGGAAGATATGACACTAAGTCCTGTAGGTCATCTTGTGTGTGATGAACAAGGTGCGAGTTAGCAGAAGTCTAAAATCACTCAAGCAGTGGAGGTGGAGCTATGAGACATAACAAGCCATCGTGTTTAAAGCCAAGGGCCCACTCCCTTATTGGCCGTTAGATAGGTTTAACCTCGGGCTCAATTTAAGGAGTGCTTGTAGCTGTGCCGTTTGTTGTTCAGTGTCTCTGTGTCCCTAGATGCTCATCTATCACTGTGACAATGGCGGCACTGGGATTCATGGGCGCACAACTCATTGTTGGAAGAGCTCCACTGTGAAAGAGGCCACTGTGAAAGAAGTCCTGTTTTATATGTTGTGGTTGGGGAGGGGGTGAATGCACTGAACGTCAGTTCCGTTAATAGTGGTAATGTTGGTGTTTTGATTCCAAAGAATCTGCATTTTATTTGCTTTAATTTAGCCTTTGATGTCATTCTTTTCAAAGCTGCTATGAGTTACTACGGCAAGTGGCATGCGCTGTGCCATACTGTGTAACTAGATACAACAGTACTCTGCCCACCTGCCATACAATAATGAAGGTGACTGAGGTGTGACTTGTTCGTGGTTTCTGCAGTACACCGTACAGAGAGTCAGGGATATTGTAACGAGGGAACTCTGGCGGGTTTGTTAGTGATTGCTGGACCTTGATGAAAGAGCCTCTGCATTATGCGTCTCTTTCCTGATTACCCATTGTGTCAGCAAGTGCCTCCTCTTTATGATCCTGAATGTATTTACTTTTGCTCGTCTTCTTATTTGTGTTCTGGCAAGGTGTCTGGACAAACGTGTTCGGCATTTGTTTGCTGTATGCGTATGACCTGCAGACAGGCCTCTTGATAATGAAGGAGAGGTGTGGAAGATTCTCCGGTACGTAGTGAGGAGTTATTTCTTGTGTGGACCGATCGCCCTCTTCTGTTCCTTTTTTTATTTGAAGGTGTCTATTTGAGTGTAGAGAGGCCTCTTTACAGATTGTCTTGTGAGAATTCTCAGTGAAATGCTTCTCTCATTGATCTACTAGTGTCTCATTTGCACATTTGTATAAAAAAAAGAGATACATTATTCATAATAATGTAATACGACCATACAAATACCATGTGAATTGGGTGGACACAGCTTATGACAGGCAGTGTACGAGACAGCCTCTGTAGCTGTGCAGGTCCCCAGCGATGATGACACACTTGAGTATTGCAAAGCACTTCCAAACGGTTCACTAAATTAGACTGGATCTATGAAAAGCAGCTATTTTATTTTAATTCACTACTTGTGAAATGTAAGCGCTGTGTAAAAGAAAAGGATAAGTTAGTAATTGTGTTTAGGCTCATGTGATTGATTGTTTTTATTAGCTGTGTAATACGTATTGCCTTATTTGTGATTCTTTGCTATGATGGACTGGCATCATTAAATATGTTGTTAATTAGTGCATAGATGAAAAAGATTGAAAACCAACAACAAAAATATTGTATGTTATTGTTAAATGTGTATGCTATTTTTTTTATATTGAAAACTGCTTTACTTTTTATTTTATTGTATTTTTTTAAGCAATTCTAGTTTTTCAGCAATATTAAGGTTAGTCTCAGAACCTGGGGCATAAGTAGTGGGGCACAGCTTGTTTGGTTTCACCCAGGTAAAGGTTTGTGTTTCTCCTCTGTGCAAACCTCAACTCAAGCCATGCAGTCATGTTCATTCTGGTTCACCATGGACATTTCCTTGGTCAGTCTGCTGTTGTTGTGTCTCTGTTGTGCTGTTGCTGTTAGGCTATTCGGTCCTTTCCCCAGGGGTGTTGTGGGTGTGTCTGTGGAGCAGTCTGGGTATTTGAGTTTTTGTATCCGTTGCTCTGTGTGTCTTGCGGTGCTTTAGGTTGGTTTGTTCCAGGTGTCTGTCTCTTTTTCAGTGCTGTTGGCTTTGTTCTGTGTCTTATCGAGGACCAGGGAATATCCAACACAAAGCGGTCCTGCTTTATTCTCATCCCCCATAGAATATTTCTGCATCATCTCATTTTCTTCTTCAAAAAGATGAAAAAGTAGTCTACACCATTTATAAAGCCTAGTTGTATTGGTTAGGGTCTTTTTCTTACATCTCGTGACAAAGGCATATATAAATTGTATATTTTCCTAGAGAAAGAAATGGTATTTAATGCTGGAAGGTTGGACCTCTTCATATTTTTTCCTCCCAGCCTGAAATTACTTGAAGTGTGTGAGTGTGATACTGCCATTTAAAATGATTCAATACCATTGGCCATGACATTTTTTTTTGTTATGGATTCAGGTGAGACAATATGTGTGTAAGACTGTGAGACAACAGGGCTGCCAAAATGGGGTCCTGTGGACTTACAGTGCGTGCTGGTTTTCAGTCAAACCACAAATGTAATTCCCCATGTGTAACGACCTGTTAATTGACCTCTACTATGAATCAGCCATTTACAATGAACTGGCGCCTAAGGACACATTATGTATATATGTGCATTCAGAGATTTGCTAATCTATCATATCAGTTCTCAGGAAATGTGATGTGCCCTGTGGTTCTTTCTGAAAGAGGTTATGCTTGCTATGTTGAATGAGGGATTTATTGATTAATTGATTGATTGATTAATTGATTGATTGATTGATTGGTTGATTGACTGCCAGCAGAATGACTAAAGCAAAGACAATGTAGATGGTAATGTGCCAAACCTGCATACAGCTAAATTGAGTTTAATGGCAAAAACTTGGAGCCTTTTTAATGCACGTTTCTGTAACCTTGATTGATTGAAAAATGGGCAGGAATGAAAACCAGCACACACAGAAGGTACCAAGGTCTAAATGTTGGCAGCCTTGTTATGTGGTGTGTGTTATTTCTACAGTGTAATCAAAGCACAAATTAAATATTCTATATGGGCATTTTAATATACAGATGGAAAACAGGGCTGAGGAAGTATTTGATCAGGAAGAAATTAAGACGTGTGTACAGTACCCTCCACAAGGAAAAGAAGGCTGCATAAAATAAACAATTCAGGTAATGAGCTATATTATGTAATGGGGAAATTATTTATTTAAACTAACACAATTGCTCAGAGTAAAAGATTTTCCTTAACAAGTAATATTTTCCCCCCAAAAAGATGTCTCAATTATTCACAATCCACAGAAACATCCTACTTCTTTAGGTGCATCTTGATCTTTTTGTATTGTATTGTATTGTATTGAGAATTGTGTTGTGGCCTCCCATGGCTTCCTGTTTCACTGGGGTATAAAAATGAGGTAACACGCATGTAAAATTATTTTGTCATCTATCACCATGGGGAAAGGCAAAGAATTCTCAGAATAAACAAGACAAAGTTTGTTGACATTCACAAGTCATTTGTGATTTGATTTGAATAATTCAGAACATTAAAACCACTGGAACATTAGTGAACCTGCCTGGTAGAGGAAGCAAGTGCAACTTGCCCCCATGCACAGTGAGGCAGATGATTTGGGATGCAAAAATGGAGATCTACAAAACTCTGTTGCATCTTTTCTACCATCAGATGCCACCTCTATGCCAATAGGATTTTTGGTAGGGTTTCCAGAGAAAAAAGCCTCGAGGGCAATCAACAAAGATAAGAATCTGGAACTTGCTAAACAGCATTGGAACTCTCCAGGTATTATGATTAGATTAAACTCCAATTTAGCTTTTTTGGCCATGCACACCAGCTGTGGGGTTGGCATCGGAAGAAGGCATCATTCTTTATGTTGAAAAGAACGTCATACATACGGTGAAATACGGTGGTGGATCTGTGAAGTTCTGGGGTTGTCTTGCATCTACTGGTCCTGTCTTGTTCAGGTCAATTAAATCATGAACTCCAGCAAGTATCAAGAGACATTTTGGCCCGAAACCTGGTTCCCTGGAAGCTGAGACTTGGCTGCAAATGTATCTTTCAGCAAGACAATCACCCCAAGCATACTTCAGATACTCCATACCTTTTTCTCTGAGCAATTGTACTTGTATAAAATAATATAATTTCCCACTTTTTGAGCATACAGTAGAGCTCATTACCTAAATAATTTTGGAGGGTACTGTATGTGTGAATGTTAATTTTGAAAAGCCAATAAATGTGGCTAGATGGAATCAGAAATGGTATGGTCTCCTTTAGGGAATAACCAGTCTCGGCTATTTCTAAGGTATTGAAAATATGTTTTCAAGAGGAGGGGAAAAAACCTGTTAGGATAATCAATGATGTGATTGTGGCGTAGGCGTCTAATTAATTGCCTGCTAGAGAGCGAGTGAGGTTTGCGTAAATTGATCATTTACAATCAAAGCTTGTATTGCTCGAGTTCTAAATCATGTGAACATCTCCTTGTGTGCATTCCAAAAACATTGTAGTTTGAGGGGTTTTTAATGCCCTGGCCGTGCCTTCGTCTCATCCCTTCTGTTTGCTTAATTTCTCATGGAAGTTTGTAAGCTTGTGAATTCTGTATGTGTGTTCCAGATGTGCTGGTGTGATCTGTGAAGCACATCAGCCACATCATTGTGTTTGCTACCCAGTAACATCCCTCAAGGTCTTGCACAAAACTATATTAATTCACTGAAAACTGAATGATATGGGAGTTTGTGAACACAACCAAATCCAGTAAAGGGGGTAGATTGTAAATTGTAGATGGTAAACCAGGGACAGTTTATCCGGTATTACATTCTGAACAATAAAAGTGTTTGATTGTCTCTGTTGTCTTGTTCTTCAGATTGTGGGTATTTTAAGCCACCTTGAACATGGACAGGAAGGTAATTTTTAGAGGGGGGAAGTCTCATATCCCCTTGCCAAGAGCTCCTTTCCCAGATTGTGATCCTCACTTCCGCCAGCAGAGGGCCACCGAACATTGGCAGGACATGGCTATCTTCCAGATTCAACCTTTCCATTTTCCTCTCCTGAGGTCACACACATTAGTACCTACCTAGTAGTACTGGCTTTATAATTCAATCAACGATTATGCTGCACTTCAAAAAAGGGTCCATACTATGTGTTCTGTTAAGCCTAATTCCCAGTTTTTTCTATTTTCCCAAATTTGGAATGCCCAATCAAATCTGTTCCAACACAGCAAGATCCTCTGTCACTTTTGGACAACATCACACATGGCATGTGCTCCTTCCAAAATGTGTACAGCCAGCCACACTCCGCTGTGCACAAGCTGAGCTGTGCAGTTTACTGCGCTGGAAGACGATGCAGCTGGTGCACAAAGATTTGAATTACAATTTACAGTTACAATTGTATTTAGCAGACACTCTTATCCAGTGTGACTTACAAGTGCATTCCACTAAGTGGGGTGAGACGGCAAGCATATAAACTAGTCGATACAACTTCTAGCTGCTAGAAGCACACACAGCTACTAGGGAAAAAGGAAGTTATTTATTTATATTAAAAGGAGATGGGTCAGGGTTACGTTACTATGTCATCCATGTTGGGGAGGGGGGGTATCCGATTGGCCAGAGAAGTGTCTATTATGTGATGAAGTAGGGCACGCTGAACCAAGTGAAACACTGCCTCCCTGGGAAATGCTGTGGCCAATTACGTGTTACCCTGTGGGGCTCCTGTACACAGTTGACACTTGTATACATGGCCTATCCTTATATTAAGAGGGATTAAGTGCCTCTGTAGGACATGCTACTCTGGATCCCCCTTTAAGCCTCATTGTTGTGGGGTATCTTGTGTTTGCAAAAATACTGCACTATTTTGAATTGGGTTTTACCTACTGGTTGAAATTGGCCTAAACTTTCCAGGGGGTGTGAGAATATTGTGTTCTTGATAACTGGAGAAGACCATTTATAGTAAGTCTACCATGCTATCAGCCTTGGAGAGGATGATGGTCATCCCCCTCATTTGTCTGTTTTTCCATCCCTGTCTCCTCTCCGTGCTGCTGTCCATCTACTCCCAAAGGAAGGCCGTTATCATCACGTCCGGCAGCCTCGCTCTGGCAGGTCACACTGACTCAGCATCACTGGGTCACGCGTCTCAGAGCGCCATTCGACTGGCTCCTCACCACATGCTACAGCCACCAGCTCTGGCCCGCTCACTAATGTCACTGTGAAAATCCAAATGTCCTGCCACGTAAAAGGCCATGTTGAAATGCCACGCGCCCTAGCCCTCAGTCTCAGTCTCGAACACTTTTCCAATCCTTCGTTTCCTGTGGGCCACCCACTGCATGCTGCATCTCCCCTCCCCCTCCTGTGCCCATGTGTGTGAGTTGTTCTCAAACTCCAGCTCCCTGGTAAGCATTTTGAAAATGCCCCCCTGACTCCCTGGGTTTCCGTCCGTGATTGACGCTTACTATGTTTACTTCGTATGATGTAAAAGCTTGCTGCCCACGTGCTGACCACAGGGCAGAGCTCTGGGGGTAGGGTCTGGGGGAGTGGCTTGGTATGAAACTCCTGTTTCATAAACTTGGCCACTTCATTCAGGGTGCAGCGTTTCACCCTTACAATCTGTGCTCTCGTGCCCTCTCTCTCACTCTCTCTCTCCAAGTGTTCCTTCCTCCCTCAGCTGTCTTAGTCCTCCTCTCTTCCACTTTGTCCTAGTCTGGCCAGGCCTGAGGTGGGGAGTACAGCCAGGGCTGAACATAAATCCACCTAACAATCAGCAAGCAATGGCTATAATGAGCCGGGATACTAAAAATATTTTAATTATCTTACAAAATGAAGGAAAGTAGGAGTTTCTGGCACACTTGCCATAAAACCCATTTGGGGTTCCAGAAAGTTTCTGAATTAATGCTGCTGTTTCTCTCCCTTACATTTTCACTATGGCAGACACCTAGGAGGTCAGCCTTTGAAGACTACAGCAGGGAAAAACCGTGGAGACCAATACGCAGTTAGATGCTATATATGTGTTCTAGAATGGGCTAGTTTGGCCTGCATTGCAGCCTGAGAAGAGGACCTATTGTTGGTTTATTTTATTTTGTTCCATTTATTTATCCAGGAGAAAACCCCATTGAGATTAACATCTCTTTTTCAAGTGGGACCTGGGCAAGACGGCAGTATACAAAAATGCAAATACACAACAGTGCACATGACAATATTAAAAAAGAATACAGTAAAAGAATGACAATCTAATAAAAACTAGGCAGTAATATGTGAGAACAGGTACACTGCTGTGGGTTACCAACTTCAGAAAAGGGACGGGGTACTTTAAAAAAGATTTGTATAACGTAACTTAACATTTGAGATTTCCTATAATGGCCTTATAGATTAAAAATGAATGGATCTGCACTGCCTTAAAGAAGTCTATCCAGCCCATTCATAGACAGTGGTGGGTTCAATTTTGCATTTGTAATAAAATGCAATGCACCGTAACTGCATCCAACGTTGTAGAAAAGGCATGCATATACAACATTCATACCAGTGCATAATCTATGACTGGTCAGAATGTGGCTAGAACCAATGTTTGCTTGGCGCATAGTTTGTAAACAGTTTGTTTCTAAAATACAAATCCCAATTTTACCTGGCCAGTTTATCAATGTATGTTTTAAAGCTGAGCTAGTAAACTATAATCATAAATATATGTAGGATTACACTTTTAAAGATGACACCCTTTCAGTACCTTTCTTGTCCAAAGTAACTACCTTCATGTCCAGCAGATATTTGAGAAAAAGACCTTTAGTTTTTTCAGCATTCAAATCAAGTTTAAGGACATAGAGAGCAGTCTGAATGGAATTAAAATAAGTTTGAAAGGACTTCTTGGACTACCTGCGCCAGGGTGGGGGCACAGGAATAAATAATGGTATCATCAGCATATAAATTAATTTTAGAATGAGGTACTGAGACATCAATATCATGTCAATGACTTAGGTGGATGAGAGGCAGCCAAGTGGAGTAGGTGATGGACTTCTCATCATTTCAATTATTTATGACAGCTATAATTTAGTTTCTCACTGAAATGTGATGCCATGTGATGATTTGCTTGGCTAAAAAAACAATAGTCAGTTACTACTTCTGATGATTCTCAGGGTGGGTATGTGAAATGATAAACTGCCTAAACCAACCATCTGGAGTCAAATCTACTTGCAACACGCTGTAAGCATACCAGAAGCAAAACCTGCTAATTCCATTGATTAGCTTCATATATATATATGTATATATATAAAGTCAGCACGTTGTGTTTGTACAGACCTATTATGAATTTAAATTAGCAGTGACTAGCCAAGACTATATATCTGGATGAATGTATCTTCGATTGGGTCGATGTAGTATCTGCTAACCATGACACTCCTCGTAAATTAAGCCATTTTTAGTCAGGCTTTCACTGTGTAACCCTTGCCTTAGTAGCAATGCTCTCTCAGGCCCGTTTTAGTCATTAAAATGAAAGAGAAGGGGGTTATCAGGCAGCCAGACAGATTTATAGAGTTAGCCTTGAACACTGCTCTATGCCCCATGGACTGGAGCCCATGTTGCACAAGCTGCAGACAAATAGCAGGCGCGGGGTCCTTTGGCTTAACCCAATATAGCAAAAGAGGCTGTCTCTGTTACTGCCTGTCCGCAAGAGCGCTTCTCGTCAATACAGCGGCTGCTCTGAGCCTCAATATCCTTTTCAGGAGATTATGGTCAATCTTCTCTGGCCAACTGGATTTCTTGGCTGGTAATTACCACACCAAATATGATAACATATACCAAGTTCAGTTGGTAGTGAATAAAATTTAAAATAAAGGGAGCTGCTATTATAATTTATTCACACATATTTTCACGCACATACACACACACACACACACACACACACACACACACACACACACACACACACACACACACATTTCCAGTGTGTAACAGTGACACGCATTTCTCTATCAGCTACTTATCTCTTTCTCACAAATTAAACATCAAAACTCAACTCAACTCAACTCAAACTCAACTACCAGACTTCCATGACCTTATTTGGAATGGCAAAACTGAAAAAAGCTGTGCCAGTATCCTGAGTACATTTCAACATTTAATAAGTACACTTTAGATACACTTTGCATTGTATGGTCATGTTTTCGGTCTGTATGTGTTTAAGTCTGTGTTTTTGAAAAGATTTGAAGTACTCAGCGATCCTCAGCTGCATTCACGATTGCCAAGAGATCTCACAACAAGCCCTCCTCAGCTGGTTTATCTGTGCATTCATTCACACCCCCTCAACTGCACAACTGCAACATCAAACCATTCCAGGAAGATGGAGCAGAATGAGGTAGAACATTACAACTTTGAATGGTGTTCTAATTCATCCTTTAATTATTCTAAGAAAAAAAAATTGACCATGCCAAGTGGATCACAGAATTAAGACAAAGATAAAATACATTCATGACATCTAAGTATGAAGGGTTATGAAGACTGATTGGTAATATACTCTTGTGTCTTGTTCAACGGTTTTTCTTGCTGTCGGGAAATGTATGAAAAAGTAGCAGAACACTTGAGCCACAAAAAACCTTTCAATTTTAATTTCAGCAGTTCAATATATTTGGTTCCTTTGATATTTTTAAAAGCGAGTACTGTGCATTACAATGTGCCATGCTTGACTGGTAGAACGATCTCTTATTTTCTCATCATTCATTTTTGACTCATCCAGTCTGTATGAGCCTTAGAGTCAGGGTTCAATGGATTGGCATCTTCTTCTCCAGAGAGCATTGTCTGTTTGGCTGGGACTCTTGACAGCAGCTCTCCCACACTTCCACAATACAGCAGGGAGCGCATAGGCCACTTCTGTAGAGGAGGGCAATGGTTAATTATCTCTGTTTCCAAGCATACACATAAAGTCTGCACTGCATATATCCATTCAGTAAACTGGAAAGTGTGCTCAACTAGGAGGTACCATACCTATGGGTATCATAACGTCAACGAATGACCGGCATTTCACGCTCAAAAAAGGTTTTCATTATATTATATTATATTCTTTATCAATTACAGACAGACTTTTAAAAATCTTAAGAAGTTAAGAAGACCATTTTCATTGATGAAGTTTATATTTTGAGCCTGAAACCTATACCGGTTTAGTATCTATGATTTTTATGCACCAACTCTCTCTTTGAGCACGGCGGCTCTCTGATCTTTTTGGTAAAGTAATCTTTATGTTAGTATATGTATGCCACGAGATGGATCAGAATGGACTGGCGATCTGGCGACCTGACTGACCTTCACCGGGTGGAGATAGCCCCCTGCCCTGTACGGTGGAGCTCGCTCTGTCGAGGCATCGCCCTGGTCCAGGGTCTGGGTGAGGTGCGCAATGTAGTTGGTGGCCAGGACCAGCACGTCCAGCTTGGAGAGCTTGGTGTCAGGTGGCACGGAGGGCAGGGCGGCCTGCAGGCTGTGGAACGCCTGCCGTAGGTTTCGCACCCGACTCCTCTCGCGCGCCGCGTTGGCGGGGTAAAGCTGCGACTTCATCATCCTCGGCTGCCCCCCGCAGCCAGACCTCACCTGCAGGAGACAGGTCGCTCTCTGAGGACTGTTGCTCTCGGAATTCCCATTTTCGGTCAAGTGGGTGGGTGAGCGTCAATACAAACGACGATTCTGATACATTATAAATGCGCAACCAGCCAGTGATGCACGGATGTTGTCCGTGAAACAAACTAATATGTTTGGAGCACTGAATACTTCAGGGAGGTATGAAAACTGCCTTGGACAATTGTGATTCATAAATTAAGATTGTGCCATTTTAACAAATATGGCAAAAAAACTAAACATAATTAGATAAAAATAAAAATAAAACAAGAGCTTTTTCATTTATATTCTGCACTGCCACAAACAGTCATACAAGCTGAATTATAAATGTCAAGATGAAAAGACCAAACCTGACCATTCCCGAAGACAACTAAATAGTACGATATTGAAAAAGGAATTGAATGATTATTTATTCATCAGTATTAATCTGCCTAAAAAGAATGAACTTTTAAACAAAAAGAAATGACGACAGTTTTATGTGGAAACACAACCTTAGAATAAAGGGGTACACTGTACATTACAACAAATTAGAATTGAGTACAAATTAGTTATATTTATGTATAATTTCTATAAAGCTTTGGAAGGTCTCCCATCATCACAGATACAAGCCCCAGTTAGTTCTATCCAATTTCTAACCCTCTCTGATCTACTGGTGCTGCGATCATGCCTTTGGCTATGAGCTCCGGCCGCTAACTCACCCCTTTCTTGGGATCCCTGCACGTGGAGTGCCTGCCGCCGAGCTGTAACCCCCTTGCGCCTGGCCGACTCCCCCTCTCCATCTCGCTCTGGCCTGCCAATGCACCGTCGTCCAGCCGATTCTCAGCCATGGGATAGCACCGGACCCCCCCCAGCCAACCCAGACCGCAAGGTAGAGGGAACAGACCCAGCCCGATAGGAGGCAGCTCTTAAGCAGCGTCTGACAGTGCCCCCACCCCAGTGGAGAGCGGAGATCTGAGCCTCATCCCTTCGCCTGTGATGCAGCCATGCCTCTCCCTCCCTTGCCTTATCTGGTGAGGTAATGAGGGGATCTTCAAGCGGGCCTTATCTGCTGCGCCACCTCCTCCCTCCCTCCCCCGGCCCGCACGCTGCCAAGGGAGCCGCCTCAGGGGAGCAGCTGAGCGTCTCGGGGCAGGACACAGAGCTTGGGAAAAGCTCGGGCTCTCTGCAGCTGGGGGCTGGAGCCCGGAGCTGCGCACTGGAGGTGCTGCCTCCCTCAACATTGATGTGCACAAATGTGTGTGGTAAATATGACCACTGTCTCTCCGATGATGATGTGTCCTTCCATGAGAGAGAAATGTGGCACAGGCCTTTAAAAGGCTCAAAATGCACTCAGAAGCCCTGCTTCCATCACTTCCCAGGGCAGCTTTGGTTAATAAAAAAAAAAAAAAAAAAAAAAAAAAAAAAAAAAAATGATTCTAGCCCCTATTTTTACTCTTTCTATAGCGTGGAATGCCAAATTGCATTTTTAGGTTCATTCCAATGTTGCAGTCGATTTGAGAGAGTACACATGAACATGCATGTTGGCCTAGGCACATGCTGCCAGCTGCCACTTCTCAATCCAGTCCACCAGCCAAACTGCACTACCATTGTGTTAGACGACTTAACTTCATCCGAACCTGGCACAAGCAGACTGCCCAATCGGCCCTATTACTCTTCTGCGATAGAAAACCCTATCCAAATGAAACTTTCCCTCCATGGACGAAGCTATGGCCAACTGCGCAGCAGTTTTACTGGTGGACCATTGAGTTTTCAGGTTCCTGTTTGGTGTGGTTGACAATATCTAGTGTATTCTAGTATTCATTTGTAATATGTTATAAAGGAATTACTTCTAATAATGTCCATGAAAAAAGTGTAAGAAAAAATGACAATTGCATCAAGAAATTAATTATTTTATATTTATTTGTATTTTATATTTTAGAAAACATTTATTCATCTGTTTTTTCTTAAATACTTTTTGTAGATTACTGGATTTCAGAAGTGAACTATTATAAGGCACAAATACAGTGGACTCCGTTTTTATTCACACCCTTAATAAAGATGAACAAATTAGATTGTATAAAATAAACTATATAAGTGATGAGGTATATTTTATGCTAAAAAATGCAGACAAATCCAAACCTACAATACTAATACAATTGTTCAGAAAAACATATTTTGTTTTATTAATATTTTTTTCTCCAGAAAACATCTGGAACACAATTATTCACACCCCTAACTATTCTTTTAAATTTAATCCAACAAAAACAAATCTTCATAAATATACAACTTATTTGAGGTTCATTGGAAGGTTATGGAACAGTGGCCTACAATGTTTTCCTGTTTCCCTCGGGTATAAAAAGGAGGGAACACATGTTTGAAATACTGACGTCAGTCATCATCATGGTGAAAGGCAAGGAACACCCTGAAAGCATCAGACAAAAGGTTATTGACCTCTACAGATCAGGAGATCTTACAAATCACAAAAAAGTTAAAGATACCACTTTCCACTGTTGTGTCAATTATTAGGAAGTTTAAGGCCACTGGAACAGTGGCTAACCTGCCAGGTAGAAGACGCAAGTCTATCTTGCCCCGACATGTAGTGAGATGGATGGTTCGAGAGTGAAAAAGAAGTCCAAGGGGCACAGTTCAATATCTCCAAAACAACCTGGCATCTCAGGGTTACAAGGTGTCTAAAGCTACCATTCAAGCTTTTTGGACATGCACATCAGAGTTATGTTTGATGTCCAAAGAATGCAAGTAATGTTGAAAAGCATGGTGAAACATGATGGTGGATCTTTAATGCTTTGGGGTTGTTTTGCATCCACAGACCTTGGGGCCCTTATTAAAATAGATGGAACCATGAACTCCAGCATGTACCAAGACATTTTGTCCAAAAACCTTGTTCCCTCTGCCAGGAAGCTACACCTTGGTCGCAGATGGACCTTCCAACAAGACAATGATCCCAAATATACATCCAAAGTAACTAAGAAATAGTTGACAGAGCACAAGATCAATGTCCTGATGTGGCCATCTCAGTCTCCAGACCTGAATCCAACTGAACATTTGTGGATTGAACTCAAAAAAGCAGTCCACAAACGTCAACCCAAGAATCTGAAGGAACTAGAACAATTCTGCATGGAGGAATGGTTGAGGATCCCCCCAAGAAGTTCCATAACCTTGTACGACACTACAGAAGGTGACTACTTGCTGTTATAATGGCCAAGGGAGGAAGCACAAAGTACTGATAACAGGGGTGTGAATATTTGTGATTCTTGATTTTTCTGGGAAAAATTATAATAATTTGTGAACCATTCGATGGTGGTTCGTGCCAATGAATTATCATTAAAGAATATCATTTTCTGAATTTTGTGAGCATAAAATAAAGCTCATTACTTAAATAGTTTATTTTATATGATCTCCTTTGTTCATCTTTATCAACGGTGTGAATACAAATGGAGTTTACTGTATATATAGCTGTCCATTCAATATTAATAGGCACTGCAATGCAGACTTCAAAAGTCCCAGACCAGACCAAATTATCAGGGAACCCAGCATCTAGACTAAAAAGATTTATTCACTCAATCCCAAGAAACTATTTCTCAAAAAATTAAAATGTTATCTGGAATCACACATCATTTGATACATGACCATCATAAAATCCTACCGTACCAGATAAGCCACCCATCACTCTACACATTTAAGATCTCTGACTGATCACAAACTGGAAGCTATATATTTTAATTGTCTAGGAGTTCTTTTAATTGGTCTATTCATTATGTGATCACTGCACAGCAAAGAAAAATAAAACACTGGGAAACTGCAAGAACCTAGAATTATAGGGTCCAATCTGATATCAGGCAACACTGCTTTTTAGCTGTACAACAGATGACACACCTGAAATTACTTTTTTATAAAACACAAAACAATGCTATGATATGGGATTTGAACGTTCTAAAAGCTAGATATCTCAAAATGATACAATCTGCAGATGGAAACCTGTAATTCTATGCTCTTAAATGGTCATTTGAAAATCTATTGTATCTATTGAAAAGGCGGGCTGTTCTACCAAAAACGTTACCGCAAAGTGGGCATTCGGAGTCAGAGAGAGGGTAACAGCAGGCATTATGCCACTGGATGTGTGTGTATAGAGTGAACTCCAACACTGCACAGCTGTGTTTGTAAGCAGGGGATCACTTCTTTTTTCTCTTCTCCAGCTTCTTGATAAAATTCTGGATGTCCTCAGCCATCAGTTGGGGTTCCTCCATGGCGGCAAAGTGGCCCCCGCGGGCCATGGGACTGAAGGACTTCAGCTTGCGGTACTTCTGCTTCACCCACAACTTTGGCGTGTGCATCAGCTCATTGGGAAAGGAGGCAAAGCCTGTGGGCACGTAAACTGGAATCCTAGGGGGGAGGAGGGAAATGATCATCATATCTGGGGCTCCCAGGAAAATCTATACAATTCTGAAACAAATGTGTGCATTTCAGAATGTTTCCCTCTTATCCAATGTTAAAGCCTGTACATTATGGACCTCATAAGGACACTAATACTGTAATAAACCCGTTTGGCTGGTAGTAATCAAGTGCCAGTATAGCATTTATATATATATACTATATACCAGATCTCAACCCAATAGAACACTTATGAGAGAGTCTGGAGTGGAGCCTGAGACAGCGTTTTCCACCACCATCAACAAAACACAGAATGGTATTGCATCCCACCAATAGAGTTTCAGACACTTGTAGAATCTATGCCAAGGTGCAAAGAAGCTGTTCTTTCAGATCGAGCTGGCCCAATGCCATATTAACACACTTTATGTTGGTGTTTCCTTTATTTGGGCAGTTACCTGTATAAATATATAAATATATATATATACAGAATCTATAGCTAGTTTTTTCCTGTATTCTGCTGTAAATTCTGAGCTATACATCTTTCTAATAATCATTATGAATTGTTACACAGACGCTGTCATATTCATACACTCACTGTTCATGTTTCTGGTTCAAGCCTTTGCTAAAGTTCTCCTTGTAGAAGCGCATTGATGAAATGATGGAGCCTGTTGTCCAGTATATCATCACGTTGGTCAAAAGATCATCCAGGGAAAAATTCCTGTAAATACAATTCATCAGTTCAAGGAACTAAATACATACACTACCGGTCAAAAGTTTTAGAACGCCCCTATTTTCCAGTTTTTACTGAAGTTTAAGCAGTTCAAATCCAGTGAATAACCTGAAATGGTACAAAGGTAAGCGGTAAACTGCCAGAGGTTAAAAAAAAATCTAATTTAAAAATAATAATTAAAAAAAATGTAGGTTACCAAAAACTGAAAAATAATGTTTTATTAATAAAATTGTCTTATTGTTAATGCTGTTTACATAATTTTGTGTATTTGCTATATTATACATATTTCAATGTTAATGTCAATAACGCCATTGTTTTAATGTCAATAACACTGTTGTTTACATTGACCTTTTATTGGGCTCTTTCTGCAATTCATATTGATTGAAATTCCTCTGTCAAAGGTGTGGTAGAACTGGTACCTGACCGGTATATTTTAATATTATTTAGCAAAATCACAGTCATCATGCTTTGCAAGTGCCCTCTAATGATTCCTATTCTGAAGACCCTGTTAAATGTACTTGATTAGTCCAACAATGGACTTAATTTTCATGTGTCTTTATAATTTAAGTATGCAATTAATGACAAACACAAAACTATGAGTACATGACATTTAAACATCAAGATTTAATATAACTTATTGTATATAATTTGTCACACTCACATCCACAAAACCAGTGAGAGTTAATGTCTTAATTTGGGAGGGTTAAGCAAAATGTTTTAAATCTGTGGTATAATCCATGAGACAGTAAAAAGGTCTGTCTGAACAGGTGTCCATATCCTGATGAAGGCATTGATGTCAAAACTGTAATCTGATAAATAAACTGTTTGGAAATTGAAGCAAAAATATGTCTTTTTCCTTAGAGAACAACCCCTTAATGATCATAATTATCAATGACAGCTACACATCCATGTGTGCTATACACATTTTAGCCTTACAATTCAATTGAGTTAGGAAGACTGCAATACAGAGCTTATTTAGTGACTGAGTACCTTTCCAGTCCTCCATCCTCCAGGTTCCTGAACTCTGGATTGGTCCAGGTGGAGAACTTCTCCAGGATATAGGCAGCAAGGCCGACAGGAGAGTCATTCAGCCCCCGACCTGTAGGGCGCAGACACACATGCAGCCTTATTGTCATGTGACCCAAGTGACCCCGCCCCTTCCTTATGAGTGGCTGCTCCTTCTGTCACCTGCAGTGTCTGGCTTTGTGGCCTGGATGTGCATGTAACCCGACTCCCTCAGTGACTCCACCATCACTTTCTGCATGAAAGGGAAGATGCGCTTCAGGTCGTGCTCCATGAATCCGAACAGCTTGGGGAAGCGGCGGCCCAACAATAACGACATTATCATGGATAAGCCAGGCTTGGACGGTGGGGCAAAGTTGACGTGCAGGCCTTTGACAGTTCTAGGGTCAAAAGAGAGGGAGGTTAAATTCCCCATTCCTATACAAAAGCAGGGGTTCCCAAAACATATTTTTGCTGAGCCATCCTAAGAAGAGATAATATTTTTCATCTTATCACAATAAACAATACTGAGACACTACAAGAAATAACAATTTGATATCTTGCAGCGATGGGAGAACCTGACAGAAGGACCACCATCTCTGTGATGTCAAAAAAAACAATTTATTCCATTTTAAATTAAGTCTATAACACAACAAAGTGTGGAAAAAGTGAAGGGGCCTGAATACTTTGCCACTGTATATTCATCCTTCATTCATTATCTAACCCGCTTATTCCTTGTCAGGGTCACGGGGGGCTGGAGCCTATCCCAGCATGTATTGGGCAAGAGGCAGGAATACATCCTGGACAGGTCACCAATCCATCGCAGGACACATACACCATTCACTCACACACACATACCTACAGGCAATTTAGACTCTCCATCCAATTAGCCTAACATGCATGTCTTTGGACTGTAGGAGGAAACCGGAGTACCCGGAGGAAACCCACGCGGACAGGGGAGAGCATGCAAACTCCACACAGAAAAGATTCTAAACCCGGGACCTGCACCACCATACTGCCCCACTGGCATCAGTATATATGAGTTATTTTTATCTTGGTGCAATATCCACTGCAATTATACCACCATTCCCCACTTGCCCCACTGTATTCCTGGATATTTCCCGCCTTCTTTCGAGACAGTATATTAACCTTCTCCTCGTTATTTTTATCTTGGTGCAATATTTTGATCTATTTTATTTATTTTTCTAATGTTGACAGCTATTGCTGTTTTTTTTTTAAGTTGATCATTGTAAGTGCCTTTTGTTTACTTTTTTCCATTGCTATCCAATTCTTTGGTTTGACTTTGGTGTGTGTGACATATGCAACAACATGTGTTAGTGTGATTCTCAGTGTCACAGAAGTAAATTGGGCCACTTGGAGATGTTAGACACTTTGAGCCATTGATCACATTAGTATCTGTTTTGTAAGCAAAATAACAACCCATAATGGTTTGGGTGATAGAAACTGGGTTTAGAGTCATCAAAACGTTTTTGTATGTTTTCCAGTGTCACAGAAATCAAAAGAAATCATTGGGCCAATTTGGCCACCATGGAAAGGTTTTGGGACACAACTCACTAAAAGCCCTCTAGTTCATGAGCCCTTGGGTCTAGAAGTCTAATGTTTTACACATATTGTACAATGCATGCACAAAATTCCATAGGTCTATCATGAAATGTGACCCCTTTATTGCTTTTCAAACATTACTTTCTACACAAGAAAACTATTCAATGGCATTTGTTGCATGTTTGATCTTTGGTAATTTAGGCTGTGTTGTGTCCACATGCTATGTGATCACACCCTCATAAACTGTAAGGTGTTCAAATTATACCAAACGTGGGCATTGGCCATCACAGTTCTTGAGCGGTTATATTTTGGTATGTCTGAATTGGTAAGAATTCAAAAATAGGGGGTGATGGTTAAGGGGTTAAGTACACAATTAAAACATGGTAAACTTCAATACAACTATCATTCAGATGAGCTGACAGATTTCTGGTTCATTCTTATACTTGAATGCTTACAAACACAACTAGACACACAATACAAATTCATTTTGCCAACATTGCAAATACAATACAAATGCACAAATGCATGCTACAGACAGATATAGGCCAGCCTGTTGGTGCTACTAAAATGGTGTAAGTTTGATGGCCTCCCATGTGGTCTAGTGGTAAGAGCGTTCGACCACATTTGAATTCCACCGGTTGTGCCAGTTTCGGCCGGGAGTGTCACTAGGGGGCGGCAATTGGCTATCCCTGGGGGAAGGATAAAAGCCGTAGAAAAGACTCACTGCATATATGAGTGGTCGTGCGTCGGTGACAGGCTTTGGCCTAGGCCAGGGGTCGGCAACCTTTAACACTCAAAGAGCCATTTGGACCCGGTTTCCACGGAAAAGAAAACACTGGGAGCCGCCCCATTTTCTATTGGCATTTATTTCGGGACTGTGGCAGCGAGTTTCTCCCCTCGGATTTGCTACGCCAAAAACAGTTTGAATTTTGCGCCCGATTCAATTGATCTTATTATTTATTTTCCCAAGCCACACAAATAAGGCTGAAAGAATGGATACCCCTGGCCTAAACTGTATGGGACAAATCATTGGCACAAAAAAAGGGAGTATGGGACAAAATGGGGAGAAACAGCAAAAAAAAAAAAAAAAAAAAAAGTGGTGTAAGTTCTGACGGGTTTCTTACTTGGGCTCCAGCTGGGCCATATTGGTGGTGATGAGCCAGCCCCAGTCTCCCCCGTGGGCGTAGAACTGAGTGAAGCCCAGCCTCTTCATCAGCTTGTGGAACACCCGGGCAGCGCACACAGAGTCAAAACCTGACCAATCACAACAGAGGCAACATTTTAATGTAGAGAAGGGGGGGGGACTCTAGTGGCCCCTGATCCTCATGGTGATCCCTTTAGAAGACAACGTAAATAAGTGAGAGTGGTCACGGTCCCCACTCAAATTAAGATTAATATTTTTCTTGATGTTAATGATGTTTTAAGGATTGATCTAAGATTGTATTTACTGATAAGGTAGGCTATGTGACATTCCCATGAAACTGATCAACTCTTAAGATGGAATTGTATGGGGAAGTACATTTTGAGACACATTTCTTTCAAAGTATATTTTTAAATATTTATACATTGTGTGGACACGCTTACAAACACTTATGACAGTGAATATCAGTCACCATTGGATTTTTGTCATGAGCTAGACAATTATTTTGCAACTGCTTGTTAGACTTCATGGTAAATTATTGGAATATTGGGCAGGGTATTGGGATAGCAAGAATGATATGAACATTAAACTTTCTGTAAACATTTTAAAATGTTTTAATTAAATACTAATTAAGGAAAATTAAGTACAAGGAGATATTTGATCAGTAAATTACAAAGCATGTTAAAATACAATATAATATACTATACAGTATAGGTTCTGTGTGGCTCAGTAGGTAGACCATGGCTTTGACAACGCTTAGGTTGTGGGTTCTCACTGGGATCACATATACTGAAAAATGTATGCATTCAGTACTGTAAGTCGCTTTGGATAAAATCGTCTGCTACATGGCATATATTACAAAACATATATGTATATTGCAAAATATACAGACGTTTAGTCATTTAAAATAATACATTTTTGCAATACATAAGGTTTTACAATATATTCTGCAATGTACATACAATAATAAAACTATTTTCTTAAATATGGAGAAACAGATACAAGAGTACCACATACTGCATATAAGGGTAAATGAAAACACACAAGCATTCACATACTGTCAAAAAAGCAATGATCATCTCTATGCACTAAGTGGAGCAAGGGAACGGTGCCTTCCTCTCACCTCACCTCACCTTTCTTGTGTGGGGCCTCTGAGAAGCCATAGCCTGGGATAGAGGGGCAGATGACCTCAAATGCAAAGTCATCTGGGTTGTCGGGCTCTGTCAGCAGGGGCAGCATCCCGTAGAATTCGTAGAAGGAGCCCGGCCAGCCGTGCACCATGAGCAGAGGCACGCCACTGGTCCCCTCTGGCAGGTTCGGAGGACGCACGTGAACGTAGTGCACGTCAATCCCTGATTTCAACAAGAGGCAATGATCAATGACTGACGATGCTCCACCAGACTGGAAATATTTGACATGAGGCAGTGTGGGTGGGCTGATACCCACCTGTATTAAAAGTACAGTATTAGAAATGCACCAGCCAAAATGATTCACACACTTTCTAAAGATGAACAAAGAAGACTGTATAAAATAAACAATAGAGGCAACAAGCTATATTGTATACTCAAAAGCATAACATCCTTTAATACTAATACAGTTCCTCAGAGATGAACACAAGGGTCAAATCTTTATTAATCGCCGAATAGTTGAAAGTGTTTCATTTCATATTTATGATAAAAAAGAATCAGCAAAACCTCAGTTGTGGTGCACAGGGTTAACAATCTCCAATAAACCATCACTTCAGCTAGGAAAGACATGTGATCTCAGTCTTGCTCCACTATGCAAACCAGCAGATGTTTTGGTGAAGATAACCTTAAAAAGGTTTACTAACCATAACTAGTTACTGTGAAACCAAATCTCACCTTCGATTTTAGTTTTGAAATGTGGGTATCTGTTCAGTTTCTCCACCTGCTTTTTCCAGTCAAACTCATTTCTCCAGTATGACACAATTTTCTGCAGATATGTAGAGTTGAAACCATAGTTGAACTGGCTGTCTTCTAGGGAGGGGAAGGACCGGGTGTGATCCATTCTCCTGTAAAGATCCTGGCCGAAATAAAGGTAAGATTTCATTCCAAAAATCACTGTCATTATTAATGTAGGTCATGACCATTTTAAATCTCCCCACACCAAAGGTTATGCCTACAGATATACATCAGCAACATCATTGCTTTAAAATATTGTACATATCATGTCATGTATTTTAAAAATGTGTGTTTTGTTATCAAATACCCAGTAAACGTGACCTAGTTAGCCCAGTGATTTTTATCAGTGGATTAATGTTAGGATTGCTTGTTAGCAAATGCTTCAAAATTGGCTACCAGCAATGGCCTGACAAAATTCATCCAAGTTAGCCCTTAGAGTGATTTGCTTTTTGGCAGACAACATGTGGCTAATTGTTGGGCTATTCTAATGTAACAATCTCTGGCCTGTATTAGGCTGCTGACTGTTAGTCACATGTTAGGTCATATTACATTTAACATTTACATTTATATTGAAAACCATTAAATGTATCCAACTGTGTGCCAATGTTGCTAGCTGACATATGGGCAATTTAACCATGCCATAGGATAGCCACAGGATGACAAAAGCAACTATTGGGGGAAATAAACTGGAACATTTGGAATACCAGCATTGGCCACTGCCTGATACTGAAGATACTGAGGCCATGTCCACACTAAAACAGATACATTTTAAAACGCATCTTTTTTTTTCTCCGCTTTGACCTTCCATCCATACTAAGACAGCATTTTCGTCACTGAAAATTGATATTTTTGAAGATGCTCTCCCAAGTGGATACATTTGAAAACACTGGTCTCGCGTTGTTGTATAGTCCGGGAAAACGGATGGTTTAGAAAACACTGACGTATGATAGTCATGTGATCCAAGCTGTAGTCAAAACATTTAACATGGTGGGCAAAGTGCAAGTCCTGATCTCTCTATTATCTCATTTGATTGCTTTATTGGAGTTAAACATAGCTTTGTATAATGTACAAGCAGCATTCCTACATAAGAGACAAAGCGCTTTATATTCACAGCTGCTGTGCAATAGATCTCTGCGAGGACAATGGCATTACAAACAGGAGAAGGGTGAGAAATGTACTCACAAAATGTATTCATCCATGAAATATGATCACATTAATGTCTAAACATCATTGCAGAATTTCAGCAGAGCAGGAAGCTTACACTCTGTCTATTCCCTAGCCTGGACAGCTACAAAGTGTTACACTAAATGTGAATGTGAAATAGTAAAAAAAAAAAGACAAGACTTTTTTTTTAAAAGACAAGACAACAACATATTTTCTTATGTTGTCGTTTATTTTCAGTTATTAGATTTATAGTTAGTTAAAGAGGTAGTGTTCCTTTTTAACTTGAATGAGGACCAAGTCCACAAATACAGAACTTTGGGGGAAAAAAGACAAGACCTTTTAACATTCATGTTTTTCAATATATTTTTCCTGGCACAATTTTTTTGCAAACTTTAACAAGAATGTAGAATGAAATTGGTGAAAAGGTTAACATCTGTTGTTATGTTATGATGTATTTTCACTGTATTTCACCAAAATGTTTGTTCAAAACATGTTGCAAACATGAATGACCTTAAACTCCAGTCCACAAATAAAAACTGGTATGAGAAATGAGCATAAGAATACCTTTTGCATGTATGGTGTAAACCTGCTCCATTGCTGCCTCCAGTTTCTTGCGCATGCCCATTAAAGAAATGTAAGCGTTTTTGGCGTTTGAGTGTGAACGACCAACTTTTCAAAAACGTTGTGAAAACGCTAGTTTTGACGGAAAACATTTTGACACAAAAACAGCATTTTTAAATGTATCCGCATTAGTGTGGACATGGCCTGGTGGGGAAATGTATGGTGGTTGATTACAGCACATGCAACAATGTGACAGAATTAGCTATCTAAATCTAAATAGATGAATACTGTGTTATGGAATTAACTTTCACAGCAAAGAAAGTACTCTTGAAATGTGATTTAACACTAATCTTACCCATGAGGTAGAAACACAGGCATGACTGTGTGGCAAGCTTGTGTTAAGCCAACAGCTTCATTAACCCATTCTCATCATGCAATGATGACCTTGTGGTCTCACCTCTATCTCCTCACTCGATGTCTCCACCTTGAAGGGGTGAATGCTGTCATCTTCCTCAGTCTCGGGGGGCACTCCCATACCCCACCAGCCATCCTCTGTCTTCAAGACCTCCCGCCTACTTTTCAGCAGCAGGACATAGATCACTGCTCCCAGGACCAGAGCCACTAGCACCTCTGCAATCATGTCACCCAACCCTGGAGAGGACCAAGCAATGAGGGACTGGCAAAAGTGAGATAATCAATGCAGGGGTGCTACTTATATAATGATCTAGTGACATGTGACTGATTGTTCTTTCTCAAATGATGCCAGTTAGCTAGTGAGAAAGCATGGCCATGTGTTCCCTTTCTACATCATAAGTTTACAGTGAAAAATTAAACAGTCTTTAGCATTCATGGCTGTGAGAATTGCATGTTTTGTATGTTTCCTTGGTGGTTGATGTGACATTTTAATGGAGATAAAGTAGAAGGTAATACATCATATAAGCATGAGAGGAAATCCCCAAAATAATCTGATAATATAGGCAGAAACAGACAGAAATCCTGGCTTAAAACAATACTTCATGTGGAGTTCATGTTACCAGATAGCACAAGCTCGCCAGAACAGATGTAGCAATTGAGCCTTCATTGGCTGGAGTTTTGCAGAGAATGTGAAAAACAGCATAGTGCTATTATTGTTGCACAACATTCCAACACTGGAAAAGGATTAGGTAAAGAATTGAGTAGACAAGGCCTCATAGTCTAAACTAATTTAGGCTAAGATGCATGACAAAGCTTTATTCCATCTGACCTCAAAAACTTTTGACAGTTCTCTTACAAATTAAAAATGGTCAAACCTTTTCCCAGAGGCAGACTAACATGGAAATACATTTAGACCATGCCCAAACATGACTGACTGACAGCTGTTGTATATTTAACTGAAAGATTAATTCCCCAGTATCATTGCCTTCACTGTTCGTTTCTACATCTTTTGAACGTTTCACGTTGTATGGTTGAAGCCCATGAGTACTGTAATAATTTCTGTGTTCAGTATGTTTTCATTAATTAAAATGTATGGCTGTTTTTATCTAGACATCGCAATGTGAAATAAATAATTTCTTACACATGACCTGTACAGCAAGATGGCAAAACACATTTTAAAATGACATTACTGTTCATAGCTCTGTCCATCAAAACTTAAACTAATCTGGAACAAACTTAATTCCCTTCTGACTTCCTCATTATTGTGATGAAAAAGCGGATCGTGAGCTGCCTCATTCATTTGATGACCTTGCTGCTTATGTAAATAACTTACGCTTCCTACCAAAAACACTGTTGTTCATGTTATGCTGAATAAAAGGAAGGCAAACAATTAAAACTGGCTTGCAATATATTCTGCTGAAACGGTGCGCGCACCAAATAATGCTGACTGGAAGGCAAACCAAAACAGTGGGGCACGCAGTTGTTCGGCATCATTGCACTGTTAAAAACATCGATTTAAAGTGGTAGAAATCAACATATGAATATAAAGGTAGATGAAAAAGTACAATGATCACGACTTTGATTAACTTGCGTTCGTTGACTTAAACTCCACGCTTTTAACTCCACAAAAGCAGGGCATAATAAGCCTAATTCGACGTTGCTACTTTAACGTGACACCCAGTACATAACAACGGTCTCCAACACCCAACATAGATGTCACTACTTTAAGCACCGGCTATTTCAATTTATCACAAGTAGGCTACCTAGTGTAAGAATGTTGTCCCATTCAACCGCAATAATTGCGGCGGAAAATGTAGCAGTATATTCTCATCAAAAGGAACACTATGTGATGATACGATTGTGTAATAATAGCGCATACATGCACGCTTTGAGTATTTTAATTAACCGAACATGCTGATTGTTTCTTCATGTCAGAATGCCAGAACGCATCGGTATGAGGCAAACTTCGGCTAAGCATCTGCAAAAAAGTGAGTACAAGCTAAACAAAACTGGAAACCAAGACGGATAAAGTGTGTTCAAAACATCCACTTTATATTTTAAGTTATTGGAGTAACAACGCGTTTCTAAAAATCGTCCAGTTGTGACATACATTTTTATCCCGGACCCCATTGCAGTGTGTTAAATATTAGGCTCATGAAATGACCTGGCTACCTAGCCCGCATCAGGAATGTGTCCAAAAACGTTACACAAGAAACATATACAATCGTGTAATCGCTGGTGTATACCAGAGAAGACGTGAAATGTAGCAAGCAATTTTCAGTTCAATATTCCAGAAGGTTCGATTTTGTTTTTTTGTTACAAATAGTGAAAACCCGACTGATCCTACCTGTTTTGTTGCAGCTGCACACTGTACAGTGGTAGTTTTGTACCCTGGCAGCCTCTAATGTAACGAAATGGAGGGTAGCGATTTATGGGAAATGTATTTCTTCGTCCATGCCCGGGAAGAGGAATAGTACGCGCAACTGGTACAAGTTGCGCGTTTGTGTGAAGCAGTGTAGCCTATCGGTCAGTAAAATAAGATTGGCAAGCTTTTTGTATGAACATACAGTACCTCGCAAAAGTACGGAAAACGAGAACAGTCTTGTATGCTTATATTTTTGATAGTTTTCGCGAGATCACGAATTATCAATTATCACGCTATCAAACTTGGGTTTCTCGAGATCAGGACTTAACTTATCTCATGAAAACAAACGATGGTGTTTTTTTCTCACTTAAAGATCCATATTTCTTCCCAGTCCACCTGCACGTATTGCCTCTCCGACAGATCTTTTGATCAGAACATTTGATAAAAGCAGGCTGCTGCACCATCTCCATATGTAAAGATGGAAATAGGACTCTCCCTTTGCAAAGAAACTGGAATAAAACCTGTGCCTTCAGGGGCCATCCAGCAATTTTAAATATTGTGTCAGTGAAAACGTGGGGTTTGACATGGAACTGACTTGTGCCTTACACCTTGATTTTAGATGTCCAATGCCCTTTGTGTTAAGTATGTATTACAAAATGAAAAAATAAAATTGAATTAATTGATTGAAAGTACAAAAAAGGCTAGACTCCCCACATGCTGCAGTTCAAGTCATAATGTGAAAGGTTTACCTTCTCACAGCTATAAACCTACAAACCATATTAAAATAATGAAAATATCCAAGAAAAACAACTTGTATTTCAAGAATCCAATTTCTTCATAGCAAAAATGGGAGGGAGCTATGAACATTTCCAATAACCTTTTCATGAATAACACATTTTTCCTCAACTTTAAAGTTAAAAATAAATTGGCATACAAAATTAAGTCTTCTTAAGAACCTTTAGTGAATCTGGCCTGAGCTGAGAAAAAAATGAAATAGATACTGTGCTAATTCAGGTAACATTAAATAGATACCAGAAAAACCATTCCAAGACAGCACACCATTTGACAGTCATGACTGCATAAACACATGCATGTGTGATTTCTACATAATGTAGCAACTGTAGTGTGCATTATGAGTCTTCAGAAATAGAGCATCACTCAGATTCATCCCATGGCTCCGTGAATGCATCCACAGGGACAGAGAATATGATTTCTGAACGACTCCCTGGCTTTAGTCTACAATCAAACCAAAGCCATTCATGGTTGTGAAGTAATGACAGTTTACTGGTGTAAATATACATTTATTGAATTCAATGTGACCATTTGAACTGAGAAAAGAATGTATTAAAGCCATAGCTCCATTGGGACCGCTCCATTTGTCATTTGGGTTCTTGTGAAACGATCATGATGAATATTTCTCTGTGAAGAATAAAAAAAGAGACTAAAACAGCTAAAGAAACCCCAACCATGTCAATAAACAGACATCTTGTCGCTCCATCATGTTTTAGTCCATCTTGAACCAAAAAATAAATAACTACTCTTCTACAGGAAGCAGCTCGCTTTTCTGAAGAGCCATGGTCTTGCTCTCCATTTTACCTTTTATGATTCGCTCCCCCCTCCCATCCCATCCCACCCCACCCCACCCCATCACACCCACATTTTCCTCTTCATCATCCAGTCTTCCATGCTCCCTTCTCTTTCTCCCTTGCTTGCAAAGGGCACACCACTGTCCAGGTTCAAAGTTCATAAACAAGGCTGGAGGGTTCAGTCTGTCTCCATGGCAACACTGCGGGACTCCTTAGAAACCATGAACCTCATCAACTTGCCATGCAATTTTTCAATCTTCTTCACATCCTGAGCCTGGTCCGTCTTGTACTGCAAACACTGAAAATACAATGGAGGTATGAAAACAAAACAGAACTGTGCTGGTGAGAGCTGCTACACCTTCTCCACTGTCATTTGTTATTTTGTGTTTTACTAAATGCAATATGATTAGGTTCAATGTAGAAAAAACACAGATTTACACATATCAGAGACAGCTACACCATGTACCTGCAGGTGTGGCTTTGCTACCATCAGTATTTTCAATTTGATCTTAAGCCATGGACCATGGCTTTGAATAAACTATAACAAAAAAAGTGAGAACAGCACTGTGGCTAAACTAAAGGAATGGCCCTGATGTTGCAGTTTACTTGCAAACCCTATCTCCCCATTTTGAAATGCCCAACCAACAATCACTGAAACGCCCTAGCACAGCGCCTAAGAGGATGCTAGCGGGTGCAGACAGACAACAGGTGCCTTAAGTATCGAGGGACTGTGGTAAGGGTCAGGGGATACCCTGCCAACTAAGAGCAAGTACCTCAGCTGGGTACGCCACACTGGCAGCCTGCACACAATGCTTGCAGTTAGTCAAAAACCTAAATTTGCCATCACTAAAAATCTTTTAACGTTAAAACCTGAACTGAAATAAACAGTAGACTTGCAGGCTTTACCCCTGAATCCTGAAATGTATTTAACAAGTCACTTAGCTACTTACCACTGCGTCGTCCGTGACTTTCATACAAAGGTTGCCATCACAATGCCGGTACTTGAGTACAACCCTGACCTGCAAGAATTACAAAGAAGACTCTAGTAATTCTGCATTTTTCGGATACTGCAGTCTTCACTCCTGAACAGCTGCTTTGAAATCGGAGCCACACCTTCACGTGCAAATAAAAATAAAAGGTGAAAGTAGGCTAAGTAGCTCGGTACCTACCCAACTTATAATAAACACTGACTTCAACATAATCTCCTCGCCATAAAGACTGCACACAATCGATAAACAGATCACGTTAGCTAGATAGCTGGGTAGGCATGGACCAGAAGACGTACATTAGGTAGGCAACTAAAGTCACTAGGACACATTTCAAAAAAGCATTGCCGAGAAAGTTAGCGAGCGAACGTTAGCTAGCTAGCTAGCTAGCCAGCCGGCCAGTTGCTACTTTCTATTAAAAATAACATTATGATGTCGGATTTAAAACAGGACAAGCTATCAAATAAAATTAAACGAGACCGCTTGGGAAAACAAATAGGTCCGTTAGCTAGTTAACATGTAGTTTCAGAGTTCCAATTGGGCAACTAGCTAGCTAACGTTAGCTATAGATAGATAGCTAGATCGCCATGCAAGAAGTCTGAATGGTTTGCAAGCAAGGCTGGTTTTCTCTTTTCTTAAGAAATGTCGTACCTTCATTGGATCGGTCAAATACAGTTTTTCGGCAGCTCTGGAGAATTCCTCCCATGTTTGATAATAAGGCATAGCTAACTACACTAAAGATGAAACTGAGAAATAAGAAAACGAACTGTAACAAGCTTTCAATCAGCTTTCTAAACCACATCAGCAGTAGGAAAAAAAGATGGACGTAATTTATCCTAAAAAACTCTTTAGGGATTGGATGAATTTCAACTAAACCAATCAGAGTTTGAGATACTACTTGCGCATTGAGGTTACGCAATACCTCAAGACCCACGCTGACGTATTTCCCTGATGTTACCACAACTAAACCAAATGTATAGTGGTCACACTTTATGGATCTTGATTGGATATCATCACCACGGTCCATTTGAGGTCCTGTAATAACTATCGACCTTATAATAAAAACACGGTATTTTGCTTTGCGCACTCCGCCTAGCGGACAACAACGGACAGCAATTTACAATCGGCAGTTATGGAGAAAAATACAAAAAAACCTTTCCTCATATGTTTTGACAAAAATACGATGGTTTCTAAAACTGGAATTTTAGAATGACATTATATACCAAATTCAAAGACTATACAATGAAGCATATAATGAAATTAAATACATGCATTTTTATAACTGTCCTTGTATTTACCTGACATGTCCACATCAACATTTTAATGTAACTCAAACTAGTTAAATGTTTATGGAACAAAATTGTATAGCTGTCTTGGATGTGAAATAACAATTTTGATCATCTCTTGCATTCTCAGTATAGACATAGACATTCTCAGTATAGACATTTAAGGAGGAAAGGTTTCCAGAAATTAAACCTATTCAAATCTGAAATTAAATTTATTTTTACGACTTCTATATTTTTTACTGTCCATTTAGAAATATGAATTCTGACCTTTGTTTTCTGCTCACTGTGAATTTGTGAAATGGATGCCCAATTACAGTATGGGTGTGACAATGATAACTTTTTACATTTTCTCTATTAAATGATGGGCAGCAACATAGCTGAGAGAATAGTGGTTCAATTGAGAAAGCCTAGGCTGCAAATAGTGGAATTTCCAGCCTGAGTGTTCAAGTGAAGTGAATAGAAATGCCTGCACTGTGCCTGTCCAGATAAGATTGTCCACCCCAGCTTTACAAATTGTCCTCCCTGACATTTAAACAACAATTTAATTGACCAAACGTAGCTTTTAAACAGTTAATATAACATATGATTGATGGAGTGCAGACTGTAAAAAATATAAAAAATGAACCACTACCAGAAATGCCAAAATCAGGCTTTTGCCTACCTGTACAAAATGACTTACTCTCCAGTGTTCTGGAAGTCACTTATAATCCTTTTAATAATTTTAATGATTTCCAAATTTGACATCTTCTTGTGTATGAATCACCCAGTTACTATACATATTACATATATATATATATGTAATCTTTTTTTTTGTTTGTTAATTTTGTTGAGTGGAGTCATTGAGATAACCCTTGTGTAATAATCATATTGTGTATACTCCCCATGTCCATAGGATCAAAAAGGTCACACCCTCGCCGCACCCTGTGATAAAGCCTCTTAATTGAATTTTAAACCCCAAATCTCTTTTGCATGAAGAAACAATCTGTCACTCATCAACAACTTGGTGAATAACTGTGTTTTCCCTACTTCACAGTGCAGAGAGACTGTATTTATTCAGTGTACACCATTCATTTTACTACAAAACACACATAATATAATTTTCCTTGCTGTAATAAACGTGACAATCTTTGTACCCTGATGGTGTACAGCTTTTATAAAAATATTTAAAAGGGCAATGTTTCACTTTTTATAATGGGACGGTCACTCCAGGAGGAGTTATGGAATTTCATGCTGAAAGAAAAATAATGTCGTTTTTTTTTTTAAGTGGACTTTTAAAGGGTCCACTTTCAAAGACCTTGACAGATTGTAGTCAAGCTGTCAAGGTATTCTGTTTTAAATTACACTGACAAAAATACTCTGTGTCAACGAGGATGGAGATGATGAGTTATATTAAGATCTTTTACAGCTACTTAAAGTAGAATCCAGCAGGTGGCACTAAAAGAATTGAAATGGATTTGACAATTCCCTTCAATGCAAAATGCCAATTCCAGTTGAATGCTCTGAATAACTATTTTCTTCTTCTTCTTCAAGTGACAGCCAATCTCCTTTTCCCCAGTTCATGATCTTGAATGAATCAAAACTGACTACTGAATTTTAATTCAATTTGGAATTGCACATAACGATGCAAGCTTATAGGTATAAACAACCCTTAATATTTCAGATGGCACTAACACAGGAAATACTAGCTTGTTATCTTTTGTGTAATTATCCAAGCCATCGCATGCCAGATATACCACTGATTGGTCCCTAGTAACCATCACATCACTGTGGCATTTTTGGACTGTGACCTATACGGATTAAATCAAATGGGTGACAGTGACAGGGATATCCCCTCCCACTTAACTAGCACACAAAACTGCAGAGTCTGGCCACCTGTGCCAGGGCATCAAACCCCTAATCCTGAACTCTGTCAGCACAAAGTGCACCATACTGGGGACACTGAGTCTGAGCATTTTGGCTTAACATGCTTTAATGAGGGAAGACTTGAAATATAACACTGCAGAAATGATTTCATTCAAATAGACAATCCAAACAGGCAGTGAGTATTAAACTTTTATGATTAACCTCCAAATTCTTATTCAAATGCAACTGCAGTTGAATCACTCCGCTACATTCAAATCTAATAATCTATATTTTTTCTAAATGTCTATTTTTCTTATTATTTCAGATTTTACTGTTCATTTAACATCTTGTTCTGTTCAAATTCAGCTACAATTGTGCTGGTTATTAAGTTCAACTTCAGTAAGATAGTTTTGGGGAATAAAATACTCACACAACAATCTTGGGCACAGTACGCTCACATTGTCCTGACAATATAATTGAGACACAAGCTATGATTTATTTTGATTGGTAAGCCAATATGTTCTACATCAATAATTAAAAATGCATCTATGTGAAGCAGTCTGCAGTGACTATCACAAAATACCTTGTCATTCATATACACTACATATTTGTATCAATTGGATGACTTAGACTGCCAGGGCATAGCTAGGATGTGTGGGGCAAGTACTATAAAACAAATCTACAACAATATTGTAACTGTGAGTCATACACAAAGGGCAGCATGGGAGAATAATGATCAAAATTTTAAGTAGAACACTATACGGAAATGCATGAGAGCTACTTAGAGGGTGAATCAAACAAATAAATTATATTCAGCTGGAGTACAATCAAGGCACCGGATTGTGGGTCCAGATGCATTTTATCATTATTTTTTATCATTTTAATAATGAATTTTCTCTTAGTGGCTCTGATTGGCAATTCCTCTGCTACTAACCTGAAAACCTGTGATGACATGTGGTGAAGCTGATTATATAGTATGAGATTGGTAACATAATATCACCCTTTGACTGATGAAGCCAGCATGGCAAACTTTGCATCTTTAGCCCCATCTTCTGAAAACCATTGAGTGTAGATGTTTTTCTGAAATTATATCAATCTATGCATATCTGTTTCTTAATCTAAACATAGATAAGTGGATACATGTGTCTCTAACACTGAAATAAGAGAGTAATCCTATTGATTATATATAAAATATACTTCACTTATTAAATGTTCAGCCATAAACTATGGCCCCGAAACAAAAGCAGTAACAATAACAATAATGGGATGTCAATTAATACATGGGTAAAACTCACTCGAAAGAATCTGGGTGACTCCTTCCAACATAAACTTTCAGAAATGAATGAATCCCCCTGTACCTCCTATCTTTTAAATGTTCATCACTGATTGATATAGAAAGGTGAATGGAAATAAATTTAAAAAAAATAAAACTTTTCACCCTAATGAACTATATTTATTAGAATGTAATTGGATTGCATTGAACATCTGTATTCAAACAGCAACAGTGAATGTTTTTTCAACTGTTGTGACATATGATTCACTTACAGGATATTTTTGACATCAACTTTGTACTTAGAGTGACTGGGGAATTGGGATTAAAAACTCACAATAATGATTATGTAGCATGTACATTAGACATGCTAAATGACATTAGACATTAGACAAAAAAGAGTAAAGAGATTGATTGGTAGCCATTGGGCAGGTCCACATGGTACACAATGCAATACAGGTATTTTTTAACAACAAACAGGATAAGACATCAGAAGGACACAGATTATAGATTTCTATTTTTATGTCAAAACAAGACTAAAATAAAAGTAAAATATTAAAGTAATTCTTAATTATCACCAAACAAAATAAAAAACAGTTATGCCGAACAATATATGTTAAGCAACTGCCTTTTTCTTATCAAGATAAGTATCAAGTATCAAGATGATTAGCTGGAGACAGGGATGGTTCAGATGCTCCAAAAATATACAGGACATGATTACAACCAATGCATGTGTAAGCTTTCAAAAATCATATTGGACATAGCCTACAATGTGCACGAGTATAATGATAATTTCTTTTACAGGAGATTAACGCGACCGCATCGTGGCGCATTGAAGCTACTTTTCTCAATTCCACTAACGTTCCGGTCTATTCCCGTTAAACGGGGAACACTTTGCACTGCCAACTGCTATGATGGGGGTGTGGCTGTAGGAGCTCTCTACGTCTCCAGCGTGCCTCACGTAGCTCTGAAAAGCTTTGCGTCAGTGCTGTGTCTGGAGACGGGGATCCCGGCGGCACGCTGCCGCTAGTAGAAGCGATTTGAGGCTCAGTACGGAGAAAAGCACCGAGTTGCGTTTCTTTTCTTTCTTTAGCTAAATTAGCATAAACTGTAGCGGGATGCTATAGAACATGTAGGAGAACGCTTCTTTATTTTTTTATTTTATTTTTTTACTTTATTGGATTCAACTACTCCTTTTTCACCCTGCTGTTTTCCATTGATATCATTTCTGTTTATTCGGTAGCTAATTAAGTGCGAACTTTCTGAAACTTAAAAAATAACTCATCACTTAAGCGACCCTTTAAAGCAAATCGTTACTTTTTATCCTGGGACAATATCATCATGAGGTAAGGATTCAGCTGACTAGATGATTGTTCTATGCTATCCACAAAAAACGTGCACAAACTGGATTAGCCTACGTTTTTTCCTGCTAAATAAATGTAACTAAATTTTAAGTTTTGTAACTACAGGGCCATCTGGATGGCAGTTTATTTGCATGCATGGTTGACTACATTTATGTATAATTTAAGCAACGGTACGATGTTATATTGTTTTATAGCTAAGTAATTTAAATATACCTCCGCAAAGTTAAAATGGTAATTTTTTGCAACTAAGAGTAAATTGGATTGCCATTGACGTCGAACGCAATGGGGATGTTGCCATCTAGCTAGCTAGCTTGCCTTATCTTGCGAGCTAGCTTACCTAGCTTTCTCGCATTCAGCTTTGGGTGCTACAGTCGATATGATTTTGTGATTGTCGTCAACATTGAGAAATTTAGTCAGCTATCTATATAATCCAAAAACGGGATTGTATGATTCGTGTTTAGAGCTTGTTTGCTGCTGCCTGCAGGAACACGAGGATGCATTCAACTGCAATAGCTTGCTGGCTAACATTTTCCATTTGTTGCAATGCAGTGCAAGTCAGTGGATTCAATAAACGCAAGTAAAAACGAATGTAACCTAAAGCCAACAAAATAACCCCTCTGTAATCAAGATATTTTCCTTTCTAGCTAATTATCATGGATGTAGTTTATGGCAATAGGGCAATTAACAACTCGTATGTCGCTAATTAGGTACCTAAGATTTCCATTCCCTTTTTTGGAATCTTGTTTTGGAAGTGGTTGTATAGCTACGTGCTGGGAGTTTTAATTCCACAAGCAATTTTGTCCCACGATTCAGTATCGAAGGCACACAGATCATAGCACTTATTTCAGTATTTCTGTGGATTTTTAAATATAAAATCTATATTAATTATGGACGGGAAAGAGTCCGATGCATAAACGCGTACGTCTAAAATGTAACTTGATTACATTCGTAGACTGACGGTCTTTCAACATATGGGATAATGCATTGCGTCACTGGAAGAAGAAAATTAACGTCGTTCACTTATTTATTTCACGGTTCCATGCCACATAAACCTTATTATATGTACCCTGACTATTACAAATTCAACCGATGCGTAGATGGTATCTATTTAATGGAAGACATTTCTTGGCTATACCTCAGACATCAGCATAGAGATTTAAATTTGGGTGCAACTTTTTTATATCATGTCGCCCTCTGCCCATAGACATGATGTACTTTCTCTGTATGTTCATATTACTGTGTGATATAAAATCAGGGTAAAGAAACAAAACCGGTGTCCTCATGCACATTCCCAAATAGAGGCTCTTCATTCCGTAGCTTAGTGTTTTCGCTTAAGAAATGAATTATGGATTGCTGCGAATTCTAACGTAAGTCTTTTAACGTTTTTAACGTAAGTTTTTAACGTAACTTTTATTGCAGAGGATGCAATTACATAGCTGAATTAGCTGTTTACTTCTGGGTTTGTATCTTTTCAGAAACAACACGTTTTTTTTCTGTATCACACATCAGACTGTCATTATAGTTGGCACAAAAACCTGTTCCAAATGAAATGAAAAATTGTAGTCCAGTCCTGGTGTTAGTGGGTGATGGACAGAACATGGTTTGATCAGCGTCAATGTCTAAAGATAAAGATAAAGTAGCTCTCAGTGAGTTCAATAAATGATGGAATACGTTATTCTAATATCTTGTTGAAGAAAAACTAGCCTGTACACCTCTTGAACATTTAGCCAGGCTAAATGGTTACCCAGTGTTTCAGAGCTGAGATGAGATGTTACATTAGTGCCCTGAATGGGTGGTTGTATTGCAAGGTGTTGCAGCAAGACTTCGGTAAACATTTCTCTGTATTTCTTCTAGTACTAGTGCTATTGCCTGTATGCCACTGTGTTGACCCCACTCACTCAATCAGCAGTTTGGACTCACTCCGGCTACCCACATGGCACAGTCTATCAGTGCTTCAGTGGGTTTCAGACCTGGATTTCCAGTGGGACTGAACTTTTATAGTGTTGTAATTCACTTTCGTTTTGCTGTAGTGGCAGGTGTTCTCCCTCTTGGTGAAAGGCCAGGGATCAAAGGGTGCTAGGGGATCGTTTGTGTCCTTCTCTCAGATTCATGACTGTGAACATAGAAGGGGGCTCCACTCCAAGAAAGGTCTAAAAGGAGACAGCTGTTGACATCTCTCTGCCAGAAAGAACTTTGTCTGACAATGCCTTTTGGTTAGAGGGCTTCACGTCCCCTTTTACAAGGCCTAAAATGCAGCTCTATCTGAAATGTGAAAATTCACCACCACTTCACTAATTGAAGTGGATTTTCCCATGGAAATGGATGCTTAGGAAAAAAGCATTACATGTTGTTTTTCTCTGAAGTTGCCAATCCGATTTGCCTGTGCTGTATGTGGACAGCTTTGGATAGGGTGGGTTTTCCTGCTGTGACAGGTGTGTGGATAGTGTGACTGGCGAGTGAAGCTGTGGAGACTTGCTTTCAAAATTATTTGTTGCCATGTGTCAGGAAGCCGCAGTTGCATTTTGTCGTCAAGCTTTCCTGGATATCGTCATGTCACCTCTATCGTTGGGATAGAGCAGCCTACAGTGGTCATGCTCCATTCTAAATATTGATAGCTGCCCAGAGATGAGAAGGATAAGTTTATATTCCTCTATATGAAACCTATTTGTGTTCCAAAAACAGGTATCTGTATTCATTGTCCCACGCAACTCCTCCAGAGTATGTGCTCAGCTGTAACACTTCATCATACCAGCAGCAGTCTGTTTTCTCACATTGACCAGCTTGGCTAAAATGAATATGTTTACCTTCTGTTGTCTGGATCTGACACAGATTTCTGGCAATCTTTGTAACTGCATCCTTGTCTAAGTTCTGTAAACGGGGTGAATAGGGTTATGATCAAATTGCGTGTTCATTCTTGACAACAAGTGCAAATGACAACCCAGTTTATAGTATGTAGAAGCCTTTGCTCATTTACCTGTAAAACCTGCAGTGCATTTGATTCAAGGGAGGGTAGAAGTTGGAAAAGGAAATGCAGTGGAACTTCTAGTCCCAGATCTTGCGAAAATGTGCTTAATGTTTACATCAGTGAGTCAGCATCATCTAACATGGATGTGCAGGGTCATGAGTAATGGCCCCGATGTGCCCTTTCTCTGTTGGAGCTGAATGAATCACTGGGAAAAAGGGGACGACTCTAATACGTTCTCGCTATCCTTTGTTGTGGTATTGCCCCCTTTCCGACTAACTCCTACCACCAAGTTTCTTTTGCCGCCGTACACGCCCCCCTCTGTCAGGAACTTCGCTTTAATCTGGTCAAATTAAACACTGGGATGTGTGTCACTGGAGAAGTTGGAACCTAAACTGTGTCCTACAATGCCACTGTGTACTCAGCTGGCTGCTGGAACAGTTGGCTGTCATTTTTTTTTTTGCAGGGAGGTGCTTGTATTTATGAACCATTTCGTGCCATAGCACTGTGAACCACATATTCTTGGATAGGAGAGGAACCTCTAGTTTCTGTCATTCCTGACAGTTCCCTTTCTCAAAACAATAGAAAGCACTACTGACCCACAATCCAACTTCACAAATCACAGCAGATCAGAAGAATGTTCCCAAGGGTATTTTACATACTGAGCAAACATGGCTGAAAAGGTAAAAACCTATTTAATTTTTGAGGTATTGTATTAGCTTATGGTGGTGCAGTGGATAGCTGAGCAAAAGGTCTCGGGTTCGATGGCTGAAATGTTCTCCCGTGTCCGCGTGGGTTTCCTCCGGTAGGTTCCTCCCAAAAAGACATGCACGTTAGGCTAATTTCTAAATTTTATGAGTGTGTGATTGTATGTGTGCCCTGCGATGGATTGGCGATGTGGGTGTATTCCTGCCTCTCGCCCGGAAGATGCTTTTGCACCCCCCGACCCTGACCAGGAATAAGCGGCTTAGATAATGGATGGATGGATGTATTAGCTTAGGCTAAGTGATGAAGATATTTTGCATGAACGGGTTATGGAGAGTGGTAAAAAATGTTTTACTAACCGCTTTGAGCTGATTGATTTCATAAATCATGTGTAGTGTGTGGAATCCTGTCAGTGAATCATAGTCTTAGTTCCTCTTTATGTTCTTGTATGCTATTGTTTTCCTTTGAGCATCCTAAACCCACGTTTTATTGACATTACAAACTTGTTCAGCGCTCTGAAGGCTGATAACTTTATAGTACCCAGTCATGCAGGCAGCTGTTGATAAATCTGTACTATGGTGTTCGCGACGGCTTTGCATTGTCCTAATGCAATCTGTTAGCTTGATTGATTTAAAAAAAATAAAAGAAACAAAAGAAGTTGAATAAGACGGTAAATAAGCTACCAGCTGCAACATCCCATACATTCTCCTGAAATGTACTGTGGAATTGGCTCAAAGGTGGTGTTCAGATTGCCTGTTTCACAGTGACCTGGGACAAGGTAGGTAGTAGGTTACCTTATTTATATTTATTTCCAACTACAGTACCATATAAAAAGATGGGGATCACAATTTTTGAACAGTCATCCTTTTTCCCCTCTCTTCTTTAGTTTTCTTAGTGGTTATGCATTATTATATTATGATAGGTTTATAGTAGGTCATATTATATAATAGGTTTATATTAGTTATTATTATATATTAGAAATGGGCTATACAAATCAATTTGATTCTAACATACCAATGAATACAAAACTGACTAGCTTATTATTTCAGAAAATTGTTGATACCACCCTTACATATTCCTTACATATTACCCCAACCCTAACATATGCTGATAACTTGAGCAAAAGGAATTGGGGTTCGATCCCTGGCTGCGCCAGCCCGGCCCTGGCCAGGAGTCCCGTTCGGGGGTGGCGATTGGCTGTCTGCCCCAGAAGGAAATCGCCACATGCAACAGTGGCTCTGTGTATTGGAGTTACAGTCGACAGCTTGGCGAGTTCCGTCTCGGAGGAGACCGTTCATCGCACTCGTCACTGCTGGTCCTAGAGCTGCAGCGCAAGCTTGTAGTATGAGGGGGAGGGATAGTATGAGGAATTAGAAATCGGGTACAATTGATGACCAATTCTGAGAAAATTGGACTAAATCAGAAGCAATAAAAATAAAATAAACCATCAAACTCTTGAGGTTAGGTTTAAAAATGTTTTAAACAGTAGCTTATTTATTTCGCTACAGAAAGCATACTACTGACAACAGTTGGTAGCAGCTACATCCTGCAGCAGAGACGAACTGGGAGAAAAAATCTGGCCAGGAATATCAGGAACACCGGCACACATTAGCTGTGAAAAAAATAATAAATAATAAATTCATATATGTATGTGTCTAACTGACCTCTTTCCTTCTCTGAACTGTTATAACAAATAACATTTGAGTGAAGATTAGCTGAAAGTAGCAATGAAGTGGATGATAAAAAAATGTAAGTTAACAGCGCTAGTATTAGTTAGGTAGCTAATATTAATGACCTAACTTGGAAAACTAGCTAAGGACAGTATATAGCAAGCTAACTAGTTAGATTAGTTAACTAATGATACATTATGCCCAGCTAGCTATCCAAGTTGGCAGAACTCATTGTACTGTTAGTTGAGGAGATGGAGAATTTGGGAGAAGTGCTAACTGTTAGCTAGCTATCTCGCTAATTTACATGGCTGGTTATTATTTATGAACTGTAGACAATCTATGCAGCTGTACTTAGAGCCACATGCTTGACCTCTTGGCAATAGCTTGAAGCCATAGTTCTTCTTGGGCTCTCTGTGTTGTCAATCTACCTCAAACTCTGCTACCTCAACATATGCTGCAATGGAAAGACTGGTTTGTTTTCCCTGAAATGTGGCCGTGATCTTGAAGGCACCTTTGTATGACTTTGCGCTGACTGTCTCTATAGCCTACTTATTTATATTTTTCTGTCAGCTAGATTAATTTACATAAATTAGACAGGCCTAAACACAAAGAAACAACTGTAGACTGAACAGTTTTCCACAACAGTATGATGTGTTGCTGATTTATACTGAACACTGTGCTATAGGCTATGTCTTGAAAAGGCGGACGCTGCTCACCCACATTGGTGGGAATCTCAATAAGATCCCCTGAAAATGTGATGAATAGGCTGCAGTGTCTAGCAAGCTGACTAAAATTACCAATTCTAATAATGTTGTTTGTACAGCATGTCAGTTTATCATCTTTGATGTAATGTTAAATTGATGTGACCACGTTATAATTACGCATGCTGCTTCCAGGTTCATACTGGGTTAGGTTGACTGGTCAGTGTGTAACCCTGAAGTTCGTATCTCAGAGGTTCTACTGCACTCAAAGTATCATTTTATTTGTCCCATAAGTCACGGTTTGGGAAAGATTCTATGTCCAGTCAGACATTAAAGGAAAGTTATTTGATCCATTCCACCTCTCTCCTGTCTTTTTCAGTTTCTGTGTTTGCTTTGTTAAATGTCCTGAGTGTGCTTTTCGATCACTGTTTATTGCTTTTCTGCACATTTCATTTAATTGATCCTGTATTGTGAGTATTGTTCATGTACTGGTCTTTAAAAAAATAATAAAAAATGTTTTTAGTTCAGTTTAAACTGTGTAGCCGAGTTTTCCTTCATAACTTCAACTGTCAACCATGAGAGGGAGATGCTAATTATTTTTGGGTCTGTCTCCCTGTGACCTTGATGATCAAGGCATGGAGCTGTGATTCATTTACTTCTGTTTTAAATATGATTAGCGTATACTCTGACAAACTGTTCTCACCTCAAATGGGACGTGAGACACCAGTTTATTTCCCAGTGATTCCTTTGGCAGCTTTGTGCAGGTATTACGCCTCCGATGCTTCACCATCTGCCCCTCAGCATTTTAATTTCATACCGCTCTCTCGGCCAATCCACGTTTAATCTTTCTCATTTCATTTAATCTTTCATTAGGTTTGATGAAAAGTGTAAACCAGCATTTGAAAAAATATATTTGGTATCTGACGTCATTGTCGTTAAGTGTAATCTTATACTGTGTGTGCCTCACTGATCACAAATTACTTTTGGCGTTGGAGAAAAGTAATCGCAACTCTTGGTGAATAATTGAGGATTAATATCCTGTTAGCGTTATAATTATTTTACGTAATATGTAATCCACGGTTTAGCACTTTGAGGCTGTTTTTTACATCATGTCAAAATGTGTCTAATGCTCAGTTTAAGTTGGTGATTAGTTTGTAGTGTAGTGTAGTTGTTTGTGTGCATATGTGCAGGTATTTAAATTGCGCTACAATGATGGTGCTTTTTTATCCTCTGACTCATGAGTTTTATCAAACCCCATCACAGGAGCCAAAATTCTGATGGTGGCCAGTGATATCTCACTCTGCTCCCCCCTGCGCTTTGTGCTGCTCCTCAACTGAACTGATTTTTGAATGCAATCTGCACTACAAAAAATTACATTCGATAACCTAGTTTTATGGTTTATGGTTTTCTTGCCACTTGAATCTGTGTTACTGAATTTCCATGCCCCCAAATCATGGGTGAATGTTGAAGGGGGTCGGCTCAAACCATACTGTGGTCTGTTTGCGCGGTTAGATGAGAGAGGCCAAGCATAGTTTGTTGTTCTGCACTCGTCTCCCTAAGCTGAACATGCGCTGATTATTTTCAGTTCTCCCAAAATAATGATGAGCTAGTTACATTGCATAAAGCATCAATATATCACAGGCAATGTGAATAATAATATTAATAACCAAGACTGTTACAAATGTGGTAGTTCTAGATGGTAGACAGTCCATTTATGTAAAATATCACTTTACAGAAAACAAAAAGAAATGATCAAGTCACTGGAGCTTTCGAAATCTGAGAGATGTTTTTCAGTCATTTAATTTTGCCAGTGGGCATGAAGGTCCGCTTCTTATCTTGGTTACAGTATCTTGAGGATCGTAGGCCGAATCCATTATGAGAGCAGCAAAGCAAGCGTTATTTGCTGCTTTGCTGCCCGATGATGATTTGGTAGAAGGCCTTTAAAAAATTGTATTCGATTGGCAATGGTTAAAAATAGACCGTGCTGAATTCTTTAACCTGTTCTCACATTTCAGTCTGTCGTTATGGAATGTTATCTCAACCGGCGAAGTGCGGCGTCTGTCCTTTGGTTAGGTGTCGTCCTTGACCCGATCACGTGTGTCCCTTTGGCCGTAGCTGAGTGGAACTTCCGTTGCAACTTCCAGACAAAAAATGGGCTATAATCGGTGGTCATTCGTCTTTTGGTCCACGTTCTCACATCGGCAGACCGCGTGCTATTTTGGGGTGCTATTCACGGTCGTGAATGCGTGGGGCCTGGCTTAAGCAAACTGTTTTGGACATACTTGTGTTGTGGAACAGCTGCCTGGAGGAGCAAACTTGACATTACAAAATGAGGGGCGCGGATGTGACACAGGCCTGTAATGGGGGGGAATTGGGAGAGGTCCTTGTACAATAAATATTGGGGGGGGAATACTATCGACTGTTTAGACCCTTTTATCAGCCTGGCTCGATAGCATTGGTGTAACCCAGAATTCTGAATGTCAGTGGTCTACAAAGATTTGTCCCATGAAAACTCTTTTATTTGTTGGTTGTCTCTCTTTCAGACAGATTGGCTTTGATGCCTTGTATGATGTGTGCTCTGGAAACCCCCTCCCCCCAGGCTAGGGAATCGGTTTTCCTTCGAATTTTCGAGATTTCATTCCTGAGGTGCAGGCATTAGGATCCGAGCACTGTCCTCCTCTCCTGGGTTTTTTCGAGGGCTGGAAAAGGCAGGTCGATGCTGGATTAGTGCGGGAACTGACATAACAAACCGCTCTCCAGTGGGGGATCACTTTCGCCTCGGTCATTTGCTGATTACATCATTGAGCCCTTGCCTTCTTTTTTATCAGACCAAAGCTCTGCATGTGCCTAGTTGCTTGTGCGTGATTTGGTCGTCGAATTTGGACGAGCATGATTTCGCCTCACAAGCAATGAACTTGCATCCTCCTTGCGATTCCACTCGGATATCCCTTGTCTCGCCGTCAACTTCGGTTTTTCTGGCTGCTAAGGCTGAATGGACTAGTGTGATTTTATTTTGTTGTTTTCAGATAAATAAATAAAAATCCTTCCGTAGTTTATATGAGAATGTGGTTATGTGGTTCTGTGTGGCTCAGTAGGTAGAGCATGGCGTTGGCAACGCTTAGGTTGTGGGTTCGATTCCCACTGGGACCACATATACTGAAAAATGTATGCATTCACTACTGTAAGTCGCTTTGGATAAAAGCGTCTGCTAAATGGCGTATATTATATATATTATATATTATATATTATATATTATATTGAGAAAAGTAAAAGCTGATTATTTACAGACCATCCAAAGCTGTTTGTGTAATGTTGCGCATTACTGTATGAGAGGAGAGGTGGGATGTAAGACTAGAAGGCCCGGCGTTGCACACTGGGTTTCTTGTTCGCGGGTTTGGCCGCGCTGCGAGCGTCACGTGCTGAAGGGACAGGCAGCCCATCGGCAGCGAAGCGCGGATTCCGCAGCCGTGCACCGAGCAGATGTGAGCAGAAATGTGCACTGGGATTACCCAGCCCTGATGTCTTGTTTTTAAAAGCCCAAGCCTACATGGATTGACTGAAAATTACAGAAACATGACTTAGGCAGCAGTAAACAGATTAACATTACTCCCCGGTGCCCTTCTGTACAGCCACGCGGCGGGCGCTCGCCGAGTTAATGTTGCTTACAGCCGTGGGAAACGGTACACCTGCCCGGCAGAGCCGTTGAATAAAACAGCAGTTTGGTGAAACGATCCGGGGCTCTCCTTCGCTGGCACGCGAAGCAGGTTCCCTCTGTCCTCGGCTCACACTGGCAGATTGAGGTTGGGCAACAGTTTGCCTGGCCGGTGGCGGTGAATAGAGATGAGCCGGCCGAGGGTTCTGAACAGGCTCCTCTGTGTGTCCGGCGGGACGCTGCCTTTCTGGACCCGGTGGTGTGCACGGAGAACCGGCACTTCAGAAACCCCTCACGGCGCCCACGACCGCACAGGGGTAAACACTGTTGAATGTAAACCCCCCTCCTGCCAGCAGAAGTGCTCTCGTTTTGCAATGGGTGCATGGCTGCACTGTCTGGCCGGTATGCACAGGTCCTGGGCCGTGTACCATGGCAAGACTACAGAGAGGGTGGGCAGAGAGGGTGGGTAGAGAGGGTGGCCGTGCCCATTGGTTTGTGTGGGTCAGCAAGTGGGTTTAGGGTGGAGAAACACGTTTTCCTGCCATTTGGTTATTTGCACCTTAGGATCTGGGTCTAAACAACGCAAGCACAATAGTTGGTTTGATGAAATATCTTATTGTCTCAGCGCCTGCTATCTTTAGTATGGAAATTCACGCATGCCATTGTTTTTTTCCTTCCCAAGTTTAATCTGCAGTGGCAGTTTTCTGTGGTTTCCTCTCCCCTGGATATAGAAGTCCAGAGTTGCACCAATTACAACAGCAGTCTTTATTGCCCCAGGTCTCCACTATGTGTGGAGAAAAAAAATCTACATGCATGAAGTTCTGAGAAGTGTGGGGGCGGAGGGGGGGGTTGTGAGAGTAGTAGGGTGGGGTGGTGGATATGGATAATTATTTTAACATCATCTTGCACTCATGGAACAAGATTGTTTTTCTTTGCATACATTTTCTTTAGTAAATATCACTGGGGGATTCAGCTGTGCTATTGGAGGTAATGTCCATCCAGAAATAGGAACTGGACAGAAACCGTTGTGATGGCTGCTACTACTTTGGTGGCCTTTTTGTCCTTTAGCTGTAAAGTGCATTTACATGTCTGCAGTTCAAGTGCGAGAGCGGATGAATGAGCTTCTATGGTTGCTTCCTCCACTTGCTGCCAAACATGTGCAGGTGTGTATTGTGTCAGTAAATGAAACGCAATTATAGACTACATTGTACAGACATGCATACTACAGACCGACCCCTTGGTTTACGTACTCTGCCTACATGATCCACCGCTTGGGGAACATGACGTATTCCTCCACTATAAAAAGGTTGCCGAGGCAACAAAAATGAGGAGAAATCAGAATTCTATAATTCTGTAATGCTTGCTCTCAAAAAAAATGTAGCCAGAGACATCGGGCTAATAAAAAAAGCTCTGAAGGTTGTGAGGCAACGAGAAGGCATTTCGTTTGGAGCCCCCAGTGCCCCAGATAATACACTAGCCTGAATAAACATCTTGCTTTGTTGGTGTAACAATGGAGCAGACCCTGAAAGAGAAATGTTTGACACTGACTTCAAAACTCCCTGTCAGAGAAAACATCGCTTTTGTATCCGTTCAATACAATTGCACAGTGCTCTCTGTAGAAAAAAATATATATACAGTATATATATCGCTAACTTCTTAAGGGAGAAAATGGCTTATCACACAGAGAACTTGTGAAAGAGGCCCCTGTTTGCCAAAAAGGATTGCACCGCCTGTGGAGCTCAGAACAAATTAGTGCACGTTAGCCAGGGTGAACGCCAATCGGCCTGTTCGCCAGCCAAGGATCCCTGTGCCAGCACCTAACCTGCTTTATACTGGAAAGCATCAATTTTTTTGACAATGGAGTATTTATTTAATTTGTTTGGAGAGGTGAGGAGGTACAGGGAGGCTGGTTCCTATTCAGAGGGTCTCCTCCTCATGGGAAAATAGCTTGGCTCTACAATTGAACTGGACCACCATTTTTATGAATGAAGCAGACATGAATTTCAGAGTGTAACCGGACCCGGTGGAAATCATAGTGTTAAAGCGATGACGACCTTTGACTGTTCGGGGACATGCTCTGGGGTTGCTAAATGTTCTCCTGTCAGTCTCTATTTGAATAAAGAGATCTATAAATCCTTAGAAAAAGTACACGTGTTGGTCATCCTGGGTTAAAAGGTTTGCTAAATGCATTATCAGCGATACTGAAGATTCGTTCACTGCTGTATAGCTGTACTGCGTATGGTGTGTGGATGTTAAAGGAAATGCAGCCTAAGCAGTACTCCAGCTGTAGAGTGTAACAAAGGCCTGTCCAGCTGCTGCTTTTCAGAAACCGTGCTTTCACTAGAAGTAGAGAGCAGCGCCTTAGATCTCCGGAGAAAGTCACAATGAAGTTGGAGGCTGGGTTATGGGCATGGGGAACACCCCACTCCCCACTCCCCACTCCCCCTTCCCCCGGCCCAGGGGCGTGTCATTCGGAGGCTTGGTGACAGATGCTGGGTCAGGGTTTGTTTCTCTACCCTTGTCTCACAGAGCACCATGTGATCCACCCACACGGAACCTGTTTACAAGAGCCACACACCCCCCCTCCCCGCCGCCGGCCCCCTAACCATGAGCACCCCACCCATGTGTGCATGCATGCGCGTGTTCCCCCCTGATATGTCCGAACATACATATTATCCAGAGCCGTTTGAGGGGTCAGTGGATCAACAGCCCGGAGTCTGGCTCATCAAATCTGACTCATTGCAAGCAGGATTTCGTGCTCCCTTGCCCAAAGGGGAACACTATGCTGAACTTGGTAATGTGAAGCCTGCTACATCACTGCCTCATTGTAGTCTGTATGGGGATTAGGCTAGATCGCTCTGGATTGCCCCCCCTCTCCCCCACCCCAAAGAAGGAATGTGAACCGTCTGTACGTCTGGTGTGTGTCGCAGTCGTGATCACATGAGTCTGGACTATGGCACGGCCGCTGGGGAGATCTCTCTCTTCCTCCCCGTCAGCCGCAGCACAGCCGCTCAGCTCTCGCACAGAGACCACCGTGAGACACTGCAGCAAAGCTCAACGCTGCGGCAGCATGATGTAGCGATCGAGAAACTAGGTTTACGGCCAGGAGGTCGCAGGTTTGAATCCCGGGTGGGGCCACTGTGGTACCGGTGTAGCTTTAAGCACAGTGTTTTTTACTTGATTTGCCAGAAAATGCACAATTTCAGTTTCAGTTGGGGAAGGATGTGTTCAAAGTAAACAATGTGATGGATCACGAACAGCAGCCTGCCACTCCTGCTGCTCTGACCTTTGACCTTTCAGCACTTCTGTGTCACTGCACAATCAAAGCCTTCTCTGTGGCTGTCTTTGCTCCTATGTGTTCCTTCCTAACGCTGTTGAAATGTCTAGGCCAACAGAGAGGGAGAAAGTTTACAAATACCAAACAACATCCTTGTGTGGTGGCTTCCCTGTAAATTGACCCAAAACGTAGACGACAGTAGCAGCTGTGTTAGCGAATCATCAGCCTTTCATTTCCATATGGTCAGCGATAGACCCAGATCAGTCGGTTTGTGGCCATTTGTGGTGGTTATTACGTCTTTCTCAGTTTGGGTACAGAGGTTTTTGAATTTGGAAGTCAGATTGGAAGCTGTTCACTCTCCTGGAGGTATGTTGCCCTTACTGCTGCCAGGCTGTGGGGACACTTAGCTCTGTACATTCTAGGGATGTTAGCGATTATCTGATGATCGATTATTTGCCTTTAAGAATTTGGTCAATCATGCATATCAAATGAAACAATGAAATTGAACATTTTGTGGTGTCGTTGTAATTGTATTGAAGATAATTACCCAAACCACATTATCCTACCAAAACAGCCTTCGCAATATTTTTGTTATGCTATAAAATATGCAGTTTTCTCAAATTATCAATAAAACTTTTATTGAGGAAAAATGCATTTTGTATTTTTCTATGTCATGAGCTATATTTAGTTAAGGATTCATTGATTATTGTTCATTAAGAGCTGGCGGCAATCGATCAAGGAAATTGATCCTTCAAATTTGCATCCCTAGTACATTCACATTCACTCATACAGTCACCCCGAAATGACCCAAACGGCGCTGCAGAACAATTGAGCCACATTCACATTCCCACAGCTGAGCCGACAGACTGCAGCTCTAATGGGTGTTGAGTTAGCTGCTTGCATAATGGAAGGAAGGCAGTTGTCAGTCTCAATCAATGGCTGTGAAATGTAACCGGACCATACTGCCAATGCTTAGGCTAGGCAAATTTCGTAATATTCCTTTTGTATAATGCAATTTCTGTCAAGTTCAGCCCAGCGTTTTCTTTAGGCCTGACAGAATAAAAACCGCGTGTAAGATTAATTGGACTGTGAACGCTCACCCTTAACCTCAAACTGCTCGGTTGATGGAAACAAAACGTTAAAAGTTTGCTTTTCATGAAGTTTCAAAAGAGAGGAAAAAAACCAACAAATAAATGTATGTTTCAATTAACCCGTCTTGAGTCCATAAAAGCGCAGCGTATTTATGGCAGTAAAAAGGAATTCATTTTTGTGTGCTAAACTAAATCCCATCTCTTCCCGGTGTCCCATTATTTTAGTGGTTATTCTCAAGTCGGTAGTTAAACAGTTATTATAAGTGCTGCTTTGGTTGTGAAGGTGGCCCTTCCCCCCCCACAAGCTCACCCCACTGGTGACCCGTTAAAGCGTCACAGGAGTCTTTCAAGGACCACCTTGCATTTAAAGCTGTCCAGGAAATATTCACAGGGTTCTTTTTGAGGGCCAACTAATGGAACAAGCACCGATTCTGCAGGGAAACCTGACTCTTTATTAATAGGTGCTGTTGTATGATACAGCTGCTCCGTTGATTGGTTGGCTTGCGGCTGGTGTCATAGCACCTGCTCTTTATTTAATGTCACGATCCACCATTTTGTTTATTAAAATTTAAAGAGGCACTAAAGAGTTTTCAGTTGTTTTTCTTGCTGTTGCATATGAAATGAGTTACCCCGGCTGGCCTTTGTCACCTTTTGTTTAGTGTCTCTGCACAGCACCTGTCGCCCTCTGCCAAACACTCTGCATCCACCGTGCAACAGGGTGAAAGTTGATTCATGTGCTTAGTTTGCTGAGGTGATCGCGGGCTTGAAAAGCTCTTGGAACTTGCTAATTGGCTTTGGTTGTTCTTTTTTCCCCCCTTCCTGTTATGCCGTGTCCTGCTTTAATTTTTTAAGTGTTTCACTTTGCTTCCTGGGACGCGACTGTGGGCCAGCACATCGGATAATCCCCATAGTAAACATTAGGCAGATTACCTCAGGGTAAGAGGTTAGCGAGGAGAAGAAAACAGAAATGAGCTGAAGGCTGAAATTGATCAAATGATATTTGTTTTCTCCAGTTTGGAGAATGCCAGATAGTTTACAGCGGTATAAAAATATAAAATGTAGCCTATTTTTCCTGAAGTGATTCAGGTTAACTAGTTGATCAAGGGCATAACAAAAGTGTCCAGTTGAGGGATTTGAACCTTTTAGTTACATGGCCAGTTCCTCAAATCCTGGCACCACATGGGTCTCCTCTTTATGGAAAAGAATGTTGCATTTTATGGGTTTCAGCATCTAGTGTAGTTTCTCTTGGTTTATCAGTGTATTAGTCTATAGTTCTATGAATAGAAAGGAAATTAATTTATTTAGTACCTGGACAAGAGTTGTGGAGTTGTGTAACAGTTGATTAAGTCGTGGCGGAAGAGGTGGAGGTCAGTGGCGGGGATTAGATCTAAACCAGGTCCAGACAGATGAAATGCAAATCGGCTTTCCGGGCCGCTGCTGACTCCTACTCCCCTGAAGAGCTTTCAGTGAACTTGCATTAGCCAATTGGGCACAAGCAGTCTGTGGCCTCAGTGACAGAGTTTGTTACTGTTCAGATTGGACTCTGAAGGACTCCCAAGTCTGTATGTCTTGTAGTGCACATGTTCCAAAGTCCTGAACGTGAACTTGATCTTGCCTCAATGAAATGGCTTCCCTGTCCTGACAGGTGAAGGACTTTTCTGCGTCTGATTCTCAGCTGTTCGTAATACAATGGCCTTTGCCCCTACGGACTCTCACCTTGGGTTGGTTCACAAGGTTTTAGATGGGCAACAGTTTTCCTTAAATCTATCTGAAATCTACAGTGGCTTCGGAAAGTATTCAGACCCCTTCATTATTTCCACACGTTGTTGTGTTTTAGACTTAATTTAAAATGGATTAAATAGATTTTTTTGCCATCAATCTACACACAATACCCCATAATGACAAAGCAAAAACACATTTTTAGAAATGGTTAAAAAACGAAATAAAAACTTAACTAAATTTAAAAAAAAAAGAAAATCTAATTTACATAAGTATTTGGACCCTTTATTCAGTACTTTTTTGAAGCGCCTTTGGCAGTGATTACAGCTTTGAGTCTTCTTATGTATGCCTCTACCTGATTTGCACACCTGGATTTGGGCAGTTTCTCCCATTCTTCATTGCAGATCCTCTCAAGCTCTGTCAGATTGGATGGGGAGTGTCAGTGAACTGTGAGGTTTTTCCACAGGTTTTCAAGTGGCTGGGCCACTCAAGGACATTCAGAGACTTGTCAGGAAGCCACTCCAGCACGTAGCACTTGGCGTTCAGGCCAAAGAGTTCAATTTATGTCTCATCAGACCAGAGAATCTTTTTCCTTTAAGTCCTTTAAGTGCCGTTTGGCAAACTCCAGGCGGGCTGTCATGCTTTTTACTCAGGAGTGGCTTCCGTCTAGCCACTCTACCATAAAGGCCTGATTGATGGAGTGCTGCAGACATGGTTGTCCTTCTGGTAGGTTCGCTGGAACTCTGAAGCTCTGTTAGAGTGGCCATTGGGTTCTTGGCCACTTCCCTGACCAGGCCCTTCTTTCCTGGTTACGGAGTTTGGCCGGACGGCCAGCTCTAGGAAGAGTCTTGGTGGTTCCAAACTTCCATTTCACAATAATAACGCAGCAATTTCTAAAAATGTGTTTTCGCTTTGTCATTATGGGATCTTGTGCGTAGATTGGTGGCAAAAAATAAATGCATTTAATCAATTTTAAATTAAGTCTATAAGACAACAAAGTGTTGAAAAAATGAAGGGGTCTGAGTACTTTCCGAAGGCACTGTACATTACTTAATTGTTCATGCGCCCCCACCAACCCTGCCATAACCTCCTAGCCTCTGCAGGTCTCCGCATGTTTCATTGTTGTGCGTTGCCATGGTCACGCCTCCATCACCCCACACCAAGCTGTAATCTCATTGGCCATGAAGCCCCGGAGCCCTCGCTTTCAGATCGAATGTCTCCAGCTCTGTATCAAATGTGTGAGTTTGAGCCCATGGCAAATTGAAGTGGTCCCGTGCCGTTAGCACTGCCTTGTGCCTTGTTTTCATCTCATCCCCGTACTGCAGCGAGTGCTAGGCTGACTCTTCTGTTCAGCTCTGCAGCTGCAGGTATCAGACCCTCTCAGCAAGCTGCTTCAAAGGCTTCTCCAGATATATTCCTATGTTAGCCAGAAAAAAAAAAAAAAAAGGAATATATATTTCTTTTTCATTGATTTATACAGATATGATTCTATTGTATTCCCGGCTGTAGCGTGCAGTGCATAAACATCAGTCCCAGATCAACAATCATCCCCGTGACCTTTGTCATACGTGCAGTGTGATGCACGACTCTTCAGTGCGTGATGTTCTTTGAAGCGATCAAGGTTCTAAAGATTGATGCTGGGGATGCAAGGAAGTACACGTGTTAGTAATGGGTCTGTATATTTTTATCTGGCTTCAGATGTCATCACTGAAAAATGCAAGTCCAAAGGGGAGGGGGGGGATGGTATTTTCTGCTTGTGCAGAGGAGTAATAGCCAGGATATAGGCTCTACTGAGGCGTGCGAGGATACGCCGCCTTTCGCTGGTGAGTGATTTATTGCCGCACTGATCCTCGGTACATAATCCCATTCCAGAGTAACTCATCTGAACCCAGTTATTTTTCCTTTGCTCTAAATCATCTCGCTGAAACGGAGATGAACCTGCAGTAATGTCTAATCTGGAGAATTGTTGTCAACCACCCCGCCTCGACATGATTGCAGAAGGAGCTTCCTTCCAGCTCCTTGAGCCCCCCCAGGAGGCCCGGATGAAGTTCTAAGTGGTGTAGTCCAACGTCGGGGTCCTGTGTTTTCCCATCTGTCCACAGGGGAACAGCTGTCCTGTGCGTTTTCTTTTATTTCATTTTTTTCCCTGACTGGGCATCATGTTGCCTGTTCCTGGAGCCAAAGATTTTGAAGCTTTCATTTGAGTGGTAAGCTCCAGGAGCGCAGAGCAGTCACTTGCGCCACAGAGCCACACCTGTCACGCTCAACAGTGGCAGCTTTGTTCGCTCACAATGTCAGGAGCTTTTGTTTGAGGCAGCTGGGATTAGGAGAAGGGGCGGCAGCGTTTACAGTATACCTTGAGTATGCTACTGTATAGCGATGAAGGGTCAGGAAAACCGTCACTTATTTTAAAGGTACTTCAACGTACTCAAACAAGGTTTGGACCCATGCTCTGTCAATCGTGAAATAGATTGGGTGGCTTATGTGCATTCTAACCACAATGCACTTTGTCCTTAATTTAAGTATTACTGAGTATTTAGTAACGGGGTCCTTTTTGGCTCACCAGCCAATGGATTTAGCAGATGAAATAATTTACCAGCAAGGCCAATTTTTCACCAGTCAAAATAAGTGAATGCATTTTGTTCTGTACAACTGTACTGTGCTAAGATAAATGCTTACTGATATTCATTCTGATACATTTTAGACAAAAGTACACTAGAAACATTACATAAATCGGTGAAAGGGGAACTTGCTCGTCACCTGAAGTAGTAACACAACATATAGCTTAATATCTTGACAGTTTTTGTAAAGCAATTAAAGGTCAGAAAAAAGGTTGCTTACAAGCGTTGTGTAGCACTGTTATTAGAAATAATGGTAACTGCTAAATATTTGTAAAATAAATGTTGTGAAAGAATGCTTTAACATTAGCTAGTAGCTAATGTTAACTTATTTAATAATATAATATGTAATATATGCCATTTAGCAGATTTGGCTTTTATCCAAAGTGACTTACAGTAGTGAGTGCATACATTTTTCAGTATATTTTTCAGCCACACAGAACCATTTAACTGTCAGTGCCCTGAGGCTTGGGCCAGTCCAGCTACAATGTAGCTAACGCTTGCTATAATATTTTAGTGACAGCCTAGACCAAAAAATGTTACCTAGCTTGTTTGTGTCTTCAGCTGTCAAACTGTAAGGCACAGGTGAAAATGGCAGTTGTATAGGGAAATACCATGCGTTTACATGACAACGAATGACGTTATCGCAATTTTGCCCACATTTTGGGGGCACTTTGCGGGTGTTTATTTTGGAGCAGGTTCAGTAAAATAATTAAAGGGGTACTCAATTCAAAATTTGAAAATTCATTGGGCCTAAATGATTTTCAATATAGATACACATTCTTTCAGCATACATCTTGCAGAGAGTTTGGTTTGGGTGTTGAATTCCAATCAGTCCTCTTTTCTTGTGAGATGAATAATCAGTGCCCTTTTAAAGTCTACACTCTGTCTCAAAAATGTCACCTTTTGTTGCCTGAAATTAAAACGTATTAAATCAGACCTTTTCCACCTTTATTTACACATTTTACCCTACAACTTCCAAGTAAAACAATAATTCTCAACATTTCTGCACATCAATAAAAAAAACACACATTAGAATAACTTGAATTGATAATTATGCACCCCGCTTATCATACCAATTGCAAACTAGCTCAGGGGTAACCAATCACCTTCCAGATCACACACCAAGCTGATTGGCCTCAATTGTAGTGTTCAGTTACAGTGATTCTGATTACTTCAGAATCAAATCAACTGTTCCTAGATGATTCCACTGCTGGGTAGTGCATTTAGAGTAAAGATTCCACCATGAGCCACAAGGCACCATTTATTGGGATGGACAGACAATTAACCAATCACCACCTCTTAATAAGGCTTTTAACCTCAACAGGTTGATGTCACACTGACCTCTGCTGAGGCTTCAAGGTGTTCCCTGTAATGATTCGCCTTCAAGAGAAAACGATCAGGCCCCACCCTGTGTGTCAGCATCGATCAGTGCGATCAGTGAGAAGTCATGCTAAGAGGAGGTGTCTCACAGCATTCAAGTGATACGGCCAATATCCTGTGCTGCTGAGTGTCGCCAGTGGCGTTCTGGTGCTGCCTCATCTCGAATTTTGTGGATTTGCTTCCAGGAGTGTGTGTGTTTGTGTGAGAGTGTGCGCATGTGTGTCTCTCCGTGTCTGGGGTGGCAAGTCGTGTTTGGCTCAGTCCAGGCTGGTTCTCTGTGAGGGCTGTGTGTGAGCATTGGGCATTGGGGGGGATGTCTCGGCGGAGGTCAGGGCCTGACCGTGCCCCCTGGCGATGGCGACGGTGGCGGTGACGGTGATGGTGACAGCAGGTTAGAGTATCCATGTGGCAGCTCGGGCCCCAGCTCGGTAGCGCTGTCAGAATTTTAACAAGGCCCCGTGCTCCCACTGACTGGCTGCTGAAAAGGGCCCCGGGAGGATTCTCATGGCAGCCGTCCAGCACCAGAGTGAAAATGTAAAGAATTTCCCTGTTTTTCATCGCGGACTCCCTTTCTCTGTTCTCTCGGGGAAATTCTGCCCCACACAAAAGGAGCAGCTCACACGAAGCTGAAAGCTATGCTTAATTAAAAAGGCAGAACATGGTTGGATAGGAGAGGAGCAGGCTAGAGACGTGGGCGGGAGTGGAGGGGCTGGCGGGGTCGGGCAGGGGTTGTAGAGGGATACACATGCAGTAAGCAGAAATGTCACTTGCTTTTGAAAGGACTTGAAAATTCATGAGATTGACATCGTGAGGCCCTGTTTGTTTTCTTTACGTGTGAAATGGCTTGTTTTTGCAGTTTTGGTGGGAAAGGCCATTCGTTGCACATTTTAAAAGCGTGTGTTTTACTGTTATGTTTTGTGATAATGTTTTGGTGAGGCCAGTCCAAGATGGGTGTGTGAAAGGTGTGTGGTTTTCTGTAGGGCTGTCCCCGACTAAAACAAATCTTGGTTGACAAACAGTCGTCCGTTTTTTTCCGATTGGTAGATTGGTCTAAACTTTTTTTTCTATATGACCCTATATGCACACTGCGCTTGTCATGTTTTATAACTTTCTTAAGAGAATGACACAAATGAGTAACAATAGGCTAATGACTTTATGGAGCCGGAGTTCAAGATTACAAAAATTCTCTGTTCCGAGCCTCCTCTTCATGCTGCCCTTGCAGATTCTGCCGTTGCGCTTGTGAAGTTGGCGGTATGGCCACATAATAGGCTGATGCTTTTATTTGACCACAACCATAACACATTGTAATGCGTAGGCTATGTTTTATTTAATTAACCAGGTTGGTCTCATTGGGATTTAAAATTTATTTAGCAAAAAAATTGGCTAACAAACGAATGATCACATAGCCTAATGTCTTAAATTGTAGCCTAAAGCTGAACATAAAGTGGCTATAGCCTATCGAAAATGACTTACTTGAGTCGGAGACCATCCGATGGCCTACTTCCCCAGTCGTTTCATGTTATGGCACAGGAACACTAGCTGCCCACATTTTTTGGCAAAAGGCTGCTCCTCGTTTTATTAATGATAACCCCTGCCTTGCAAAGTTTACCTTCCACTTTATTTGGATCATCCGCGACTAAAACACTATGCTACCATACTCCAGATTTTTTCTTTGACATTATGGTCTTAGGTTATATCGAAATGAGTAATTAAAGTATGCCTATATCACTAATCTTAACTGTAGGCAAATCTTAAGCTACAATTAAAATGCACATTGGCGTGCTTAAAACAAGAAGGATACAATATAGGCTACATGAAAGGGGGTGTTACGCATGTTAGTTATAAATATATAAAATTAGCAAAACACATTTATTATATAATGTTACTTTTATTAGTTTTGCAGAATTATTCACAACATTACTATTACCTTAACTGCCTAATATAATTTAAAGAGAACATATATAGGCCTAGCTATGTTAAGAGTGAAGGACTGTCACTGCCATACCCGCAGCATCCAGAATTATTCTACTGACAAGTGCGCTGAACTGTGGCGCAAATCTAGGTGTCTCATGCTGCGTGGAGAATAAAATAAAAAAAAAATTGGACTGCTCGACCAAAACAAATCTTGGTTGACCAACAGCCTATCGACCAAACAATTGACCAGTCAACTAAATGGGGTCAGCCCTAGTTTTCTGAAAGATGCCAATATGATAAAGATAATTCTTCAAAAATGAATTGGAACAGAAATGATACTATAATAATAATTGCTAAAAATCATTGCCAAAGTTGTGATTACAATGAAAATGTAACTTTTTCAACTAAAGTTTACAGGTCCGTACTCCCATTTGTAATATATGCTAATGCACTATATAAACGGGACAATCTATAGAAAAGCTGAAGAAATAATTATTGCTGTGAGGGCCGTCTTACTTTAGTCTTCAAAAGCTGTTGATTGACCTACTTTTTTTTTGTTTAAAAAATATGTCAGCTGGTTCTTACTTTTAAGATTATTAGCCCTTGAATGTGTTGCATGTTGCTGGGGTGTAGTTTTGCAGCTCAGTCATTCTCAAAAACGTACTCGCCATCGTTAATTCATTCACAACGGTCTCCTCAGATTTTGAGTCTCTGGTCGTCTGAAAAAAAAACCCTTCCCTGGACACTTTCCAGGTTCTGCCTTTGGCTTGTGGCGTTTGGCGGACGTCAGTAAACTGGGATCTGCTGTGTCTCCTGCACTCTATTTACTGTAGCCATGAGCGACTATCTGGAGTTTGTGTAAAAACAGGGTAGCCCTCTGTGTTTGCTCAGTGTGTGCTGGTAGCGTCTGCCTCTGTCTCTGCCAGGTAGTTACCCATCTCTCACATTTGCTTCCCCCAAAGGCCAGATATCGGCACAAGCCCCATGCTGATTTAAACCTGAGAGAGAGACTTGGCTTAGTTTCTTAGCCTGTCCTGGCTAATCTCTGGTGATGGGAGAAGGGGGCTTCACGATCCGCTAAGTGGTTGGAGCTACCTTGCAATGTTAATGAACCAAACATAGTTTTTCATTTTTGGTTGCTCCATAGACCCTGTGATTGACATGGCACATGGTAGGTATATTTTAGGGGTATATGAAGCCACGGTTTCACAACACTGCTAACTTCCCTTTAGAGCTGACATTGAGTGTGTCTGGTTGACAGTGCATTCCATCCACCCCCCCCCCCAAAACCGCTCAAGATCTGGACTGCAGTAGCAGAACCACTGCCAAAACCAGCCTTGTTATCAATGCTGCCATCATAAGCATCTGTAGAATGAGTTTAATTTTGGTGGTGTTGGGGGAGGGGAACTGTGTCATTGCAGCTCCACAGCTGAATTCAGTCATAAACAAATAATGTGTTGCGAGTGGTTTCTGGTAGAGGACATATCGAACTGGCGAAGGGCTGATCATGGTAGGTCTCTTTCTGCGGTCAATCTTGCACGCTGAGGTTCAAGCATTGCTGTGGACGCTCCTCCTCCCAAGCGTCTGTGGTTGACCATATGAGGGTGGAAAGTATGCATCCATGTTCCTCCTGTTACCAGATCCACTGTGAAACCGTTAAACCAAGGATGGAAACTACCTCATTAGATGCAACTGCTGGGCAGGCTCTGACCTTCGACCTGGCTTGTGTTTAACAGCGTGGAATGAAACGTGAAGCCAGTTGGTGCTACAGTTATTTGGTATGACCGTGGAATGGTTTCCGGCAGCTTAACTTGGGAAGTGACTCATAACTCATCCATTTCCCCAAAGTTTGGTAGTGGTAGAGGGAGAGAGAGGGAGAGAGTGGTAGTCCACATCTATGAATGGTAGTGGTAGTCCAACATCTATGAATCATGAACAGGAGAAGAACCCCCCCCCCCAAGTATCAAATACAACATTCAGGTTTTTTATACATTTCCTTTAATTTTGTTCTTTGACTCTCGTGCACTTCTTTATCTAGATCTATACAGCATAGCGGAAAGCTTAGTTTTCTCTAAGGGGAAGCTATGGCGTGGCTAAATGGCGTGACTGCTGAAAGCCAAAGTATTCAACACTTTTGTTGACTAATATGGAGGCTATGTGTGTTGATGCACATTGAAAAGCTTAATGTGTTCAGTCTGCCTTCCGTGGTTGGAATTAATGTGCACAAAGCTCTGTCTGTTGGAACTTTTGAAGGTCATATCTGAAGTCACCGGAAAAAGAAAAGTAGTAGGAAATTTGAACAATGTCCACTTAAATTAAATGTTAGATGTTGACTTAAGGTTAACAATGCTGTCACTCAATAGCTGTAAAACGAATGTCAGGGATGTTTTCCGGCACGTTCTTCCCTGGAATATTGTCCCATGGCCCCATACCGTTCAGAGGTGAGTGGCCAGAGGGCTGCGTTTGTTCATGTTCCCATGTGGTTCCACATCCCAAAGAAACTGGGTGAGGAGCCTGCTTGATGGTGGGGGCACATAAACACATGTTCTCAGTTGTTGTCATGCTGGATTAAAAGGCTGGTATATACCGCGGTTGTGGGAGGGGCAAGGAACCTTATACCCTTCAACCCCTTTTATTAATCTGAATCATGTGGGTGGGTGTCACAAACTGATTACATCTTTTGATAACACTATGTTCTGTAGTTGTAGACAGTACATTATCCCCTTATCAGACATATTTAACTCTCCAGGAACCTGCCATGGAAATGTGGAAAATGAAAGCGATTTTCCCTGATTTTTGAGGAAAATATCTACCCCATTAAATGTGGCTGTTCAATATACAGTATATCAAGGTGAGTGTCTGGGTACACTATAAGCAGAGAGCATAAAACACTGATGCGTCATTCAAGTTGAACAGTAATCATTTAAGGACTAGAAGGCAGAGCGGCTGGCAGCGTCGTCTGTTTCTAAAAGAGCTAGGGATGCATTTTGCTGCATTTCATTGCCATTCTCTGCATGTATAGATTTGGATGAGTGTGACCACTGTGTCACGTGCTCACCGTCGTAGCTGATTGGTCTAGAGCGATTTGGCACGCAGCGTTCTGTTGAAATCCACCTCTGGACTGCGGCATTCTGCAGTGCTGGCCTTGCCCTTCCACACTCAGCAGAACCGCATCCATTCAAATCAATGCGAGTGGTTTAATTTGCGGGGAGGTTTTTCTGTTTACCAGTGTCCACTTACAGCTTGTGTCCAACGGGCATTTACTTGTGTTCATTTGACACTGAAAATCTTTAGCCTCGCGTGTACGTGTGCCTTTTTGGCATGGGTTACATTGGATCTTGTTTGTTTTTTGTGAGAGTATGGAAATGTATGGCACAGATGCCCTGCTACGTGTTTCTGAAATATTAACACTGAGCACAGTGCAGATACTGTGGGCCTTTCTGTGGGTTGCTGTGTCTGCTCAGTTTTACCCCTCAAAGTGTCGTCTCAGCCAAGGATAATATACCATATATATGCATGTGCATATAGACCATATTTTGTTTAGTCTCAAAAAATGCTACTTAATTCAAACAAAAGCATAAAGGCTAGTTGTAAGCCCAAACCCTCAGTCGTAGACCTAAGGCCACTTGCAGTTAAAACCATTGGGAGTGTAAAAGGGTGAAATTGTTTTAAGTTGTGTGTTCTATTTGCTGCTGTGCCTCTGCCAGCGGTGAGGTTTGCTTGGTGCCCCGTTCTTGTACAGAGGGCTTCTCTCATTTGGCTCTCCACAGTTTGCACGTCTCTGTCCAGTTTCACTGGTGTACGTGCCCGTGTTAAAATGTAGCTTTACCAGAGCGTTAGACACACAGCCTCTGAGAGTGCTCACAGCCGTTCTGGACTGGCGGATTCTGGATTTGCGCTGGTTCTGTGAACCATTGTTTTCCAGACCTGGTTCTGTTGATTTTGGTTCTGTTGAAAAACAAAAATTTATTTATTTATTTTATTTTTATTTAGTTGAGCTGTCAAATCTTGGCATCACTTTGTTGACTGTTTGTTCTTAGGTCTTTGTTCCATACAGTAGTTGTGATAACATGCTTATTTTATTTCAAGAGGTTTTTAAACAAAGTAAAGGTTTTTAAGTCAATCATTTCTATCAATCTGATGGTACCGATTTACAGCAGAAAAATTCAAAACGAGGTGACAAAAATGAGTATTCATTTAACAGCTCATCCAGCTCTAATTAGAGCTCAGCCAGAAGGAAAGCCATCATGGATTGTGGGTCCCAAGGAGCAGAACTGGGGAACACTGCTATGCCACCAAACAGAAAATTATGATTAGATGTCTGTTTATGAAATTATGAAAATTAGATGTCTGTTTAAAACCAGCTAGTAGATATGCTTTCACTTATAGCTTATGTCAAACCTTTACCTGTGGGAGAGTATGGAAATGTGGGAGAGATGAATTTAGTCCTGTTTATAAAGTGTTCAGAATATGAATCCAGGACAGATCCTGTAGGACCAACCATTGCACCACAGTGCAATCATTCAAGACTACCAGTTAAGATCAGTAGCACAGTCACCCCTCCAATTGGTGTTACAAAGGGGTTTAAAACAAACTTTGCAGCAATTTCTTATTCTTTCTCTTTGGTACCGCGTGATAACGCTTGTATATGTAACACGTTACATGCATAATTAGTCGCTTTTATTTGATGTTTTCTTGATATCTTGGGGTAAATATAATTTTGTTTGGCCTCCCGCGTGGTCCAGTGGTTGCAACGTTCGATGCTGGCCACGGCGACCTGGGTTCGATTCCCCGTCACGCCAGAGTCAGCTCTGGCTGGGAGTGCCACCGGGGGTGGCGATTGGCTGTCTGTCCCAGGGAGGGGGAGGGAAGCCGACAGGATGTTCGCTGCACACAGGAGTGGCTCTGGAGTACCGGGTTACGGCCAGCCTGGCGAGTGCCTTCTCGGAGGAGGCAATGCTTTGCCACTCACTACGGTCACAAGGCTACGGCAGTGAACTCACATTACCAGGGGGATTGACTTGAAAATAGCGGGCGTAATTAGCTACTAAATGGGGAGAAAATGGGAGAAAATCAGAAGAACATTCAAAAAAAAAAAAAATATAATTTTGTTTATTTCAGTAGAAAAAGACACCGTTTGTAGGTTGTGTGTACAAAGATATTCAATAAAGAACCGGCTATGTTAGATTATGGACGGGTGATTGTGCTATTGATTTTAAGATGATTGTAAAGACCTCAAATATGTACACATGGATAATGGCTTTTTTAAAACTGTAACCATTGCAAGTTGCCCTCCTAAGCAAATGAATAATGTCATGTGTTGTCTTTTTTAATTTGCATTTAAACAGAAGATCCAAGGTGAAGCCTCCAAGATGAAAATGGTTTTACGCAAATCTTTCCCACTGCTGTCGAGAGGGCTATGTGTTGCCAACACCGTTGGTTGTTCAAGGCGATTGTCACCCCCACCCTCCCCACCTCTGAAACTTCATCTTTGTCCATGACATTTCCATCCTCTGGTGGAACATTTTCAACATGATATTAAGAGATTTAGGGATTATGGATTCAGCATTACTGAGAGGTAGATCCAGCTTGTGGAGAGCAAAGTCATCTGATAATCTGATTGATAGGGCCCAGAAGGCAGCGTAGTGTTTTCGCTCGGCTCGCTAGCGACAAACGGCGCGCGCCAGCTGAGACTGACAGTAAGGGCCCGCCTTCCTTCCTTCCCTCCCTCCTGCAAGGCCAGGTTCTTGCACTCCGTCGTGGTCTACAGTTTTGGTCCACCCTGCTTCCTCTTGCACTTGATTTGAACAGATAATGAATGGCGAGGAGAAGAGATGAGGCGCGCCAGTTGACGTGGTAGGAATTTATATTTTCTGCAGGATAACATTTGTATGGTGGTATTAAGTCCTATGCTGATAGGCAGGCAGTGTGGTATAATGGTTAGGGAACTGGGCTTGTAACGTTAAGGTTGCAGGTTCAATCCCCAGGTGGGACACTGCCGTTGTACCCTTGAGCAAGGTACTTAACCTGAATTGCTTCAGTTAATATCCAGCTGTATAAATGGATTGTAAAGAAATGTAAACTGTAAGTCGCTCTGGATAAGAGCGTCTGCTAAATGCCTGTAATGTAATGTAATGAAAGGGATTTGATGTTGAAATTGTTACCATTTGTCTTTTTTTATCATTAAAACCATTGGTGTATTGTTGGAACGCATGGTCTCCTCCAATGCCCGTCACTACCAATTTAAGGAGGTTGCTGGTTCTCTAATAATGTAGTTAGTAAATGAGCATAATTGTTTTTATGCAAAGTGTCTGGTGTTAACTGGTATTGGACAATGGGCCATTGTGTGATTTAGAATTTCTCATACATGAATATGTTCTCGTAAACATAGCCCATGCCCTTCAGCTGAGATGGGTACACCAGCAGAAATAACTACATGGAAACTGTGCCCTGTGGGCATTTTCAGCACATTGAAGTCTGTCCAATGATGGCCACGAGGCACCAGCTCAAAGCCTAATTTGAAGAGGAAGTGTATTGTTCATGAGTTACCTCTTTAATGTCAATAACAAGAGGCAAGTATGGCAGTTACTTGGAGCGTTCCGATCTGTGGAGAATTCTTTTTTTTTTTTTTTTTTTTTTTTTTGTCAAAGTGGGTTAACTGCCTGCTGTGCATTGGAAAGGACTGGGAAGGAGGCTGTACTCTGATATGAAAGTGCTTGAAAGTAGTGACACAGGAAAAGCTTTTGAAGCCTTCTGAATCTCTTATGGTCAGCTGGGCATGAAGATGTAGGCGGGTCTCCAGGCTCAGAGATATTAGGGATTTATAAAGGTCAGTGCAAATGTAGCATAAATGTTCTAGATCTTCCTAACGGCAGTGCAGCGGTGCTTTTTCAGCCACACAGTGGAGGAACGCTCACATACAGCATCTTGAGGAATTCGTTTTTTGTATTGGTAGTAGCAGCATGCATGTTACCAGCCAGCAATGGCTCTCTGGTGTAAAGCTTGTACTTGATTGATTAGAAAATATTATATAAAGTGTATGGTCATTAGCTTTGTTAAAACCTAAATCCTGCCTTCAACGGCATCAATACATTTAAAACTCTGACCCAAGACACTAAGATGATGTAATGTGTGCTAAAGATTTGGGACGGAGCAGTGACCTTATGTGAGGTGTCATTAATATGATGAATAATAAATGTAATTAGGGCGGCATGGTGGTGCAGTGGATAGCACTGTCGCCGCACAGCGATCCCGCCCGGGGCCTTTCTGCGTGGAGTTTGCATGTTCTCCCCGTGTCCACGTGGGTTTCCTCCCACAGTCCAAAGACATGCACGTTAGGTTAATTGGAGAGTCTAAATTGCCTGTAGGTATGAGTGTGTGAGTGGATGGTGTATGTGCCCTGCGATGGATTGGCAACCTGTCCAGGGTGTATTCCTGCCTCTCGCCCAATGCATGCTGGGATAGGCTCCAGCCCCCCCCCGTGACCATGACCAGGAATAAGTGGGTTAGATAATAAATGAATGAATAAATACATAAATGGAATTATTGCATAACTTAGAAAATGTTATACATTTCATGATATAAAATTGAGCTAAAATTGTGCTACCCATTGCACATAACATAACCTTTGTTATGTACAACTGAAGCAGTATTCATTGGTGTCATTGGACCTATGGTCCGGAATCAAATCCTGGCTGTGCCAGTGGCAACTGTGGCTAGAAGTCCCACATGTCCCAGGGAGGGAGGGTTTTAGTGAGCATTCTCAGTGTTATTATGGAAGAGCCAGTCCTGTGGTCAGTCCTGTGCTGGCAGTCTTCCTGCACCGGCTGCACATGAAGTGTGGTCTTCACACGCAATGGCTTCTCAGCTCAGTTGGTTTATTGAGGAGTACAAAGAAGCAGTGGCTGTCATCACGCCCCTCGGAGGACTTGCAGCATTGGGATGGACCTACAAATGCAATTGGGAATTCCAAATTGGGTGGGAAAAGGAAGTGGGGAATGACTGCACTCTTTACATACCCAGTGTAACCAAAAATGAAAATGAACTATTTTGCCCCTTGATGGGTTTTTATTTTGGAATTTCATGGTTGTGGTGGTTTTTCTTCTCTTGGTTTTATAAAAAAAAAAAAAAAAAAATTCATGGAGATCCTGTGATCCATCCTCCTTACTAGCTGAGCGATCCAGCACAATGTGCAGCTGCCTGCAGCTCTGAGTCTTGGCCTCCTTGAGTTTTAGCATCGAGCCCTCAGACCATTAAATCACCCTGCATCCCAAGCAGAACCAAATGGAGGTTTTGTCTTTTCCTGAGCAATTGACTCAACTCCAGAAAGCAAGAAAAACGCAGTGCGTTTTTACAAATGTGCGAACCCACTGTTCCTATGCCACTCTAATCCTGTGAATCCACTGGCCTATCTCCCGGAGGTCTGTGAGAAACATCACCGTAGGAATTGCATCAACAGACCATTAAGATAAGAGGTGAGTTAGGCGTAGAGCACCCCCTGCATTATGTGCTCTTTTACGATGGTGGTTCTGACTTGTCGTAAAGGAAGATTTCACATTTGTCTGTGACAAGCCTTTCATCTCCTCTCCATTCGGCACCCTTGGTCTGTCAGTTTCCCATCGTGACAGGCCGATATTGATGAATGCTCTCTGCTCTCTGCTCTCTGGAAATAGAGCTGAAGGTTGAGGTCGCAGCCCAGACCTCCTGGAAAGGCTGTGTCCTTCTGGACCATAATAATTTGAAACCTGACGTGACAGCGAGCAGTTTGGGAGATGTAATGTCCTCAAACTTCACCAAAGCCAAAGAAAGTCTGGAAGGGAAAATTAGGAACTCTTAAATCTTTTATAGTTGTATTCCACACAACACAACTTCTCGTTCCTATATTATGAGGTTACTTTAGGATCTGCTTTAGGTATTTTTGATTGTTAAAGCTTTACAGCAGTTTGAAAGCTGTAGGGAAGAAATTACCTTTATCAAACAGCCTCATTATGGTTTAAATTTAAATAACCTTTGATTTGGGAGTAGACTGTAAGTAGAGAAACTTCATTTTCAAGGTAGCCTGGCACTGTACACAATATCATGTGTATGACTCATTCCCATCCACTCGCTGTGTCTTTATGATCCCACCTTCAGGAATACCAGTATCTATTCCTCCCATATTTAGATATCACGGCATGTTGGTTGGAGATTCCACCGAACATCTTGTCGTGCCTTTGTTTTGCATGTTGCTTTTGAGCCTTACCATCTAATGCAGTTCCATTCCTTTTCTGGTAACTTGTGAGAGCAAGGATGATCACGTAATGACTCAACTCTTATCTTAATGGCATTTTAAGCCCCGTCTGGTGACCTGATCATTGTGTGTTGAGTCTTGTTGTGCTAGGAGAGTTAGCTTGGCCACTACTCTGCTACCCTGTTGCTCTGGAGGAGGGGGGGTGGGCAGAGAGGGATAAAATGAACGCATGACGACTTTCAGTCAGCATGTTTATTCTTGGGAGGGGACATTCTTTTGGGGCTGTCCAGCCTGACAGATTTAGACCAGGAGGAGTGGTCCTATCCGCTTGCCGGGTGGGCCCAAGCTACAGCTGTAGTATACAGGCACACAGGTCTCAGTTAGCCACGACAAAGGAGTGTGCCCTAGCAAATAGCCAAGACACAGGGGCCGGTCTAAGAAGATAGCCACGTCAGAGGAGCGGGTCCCTGCAAATAGCCACAACAGAGGAGCAGGTGCTGGGTACACCTACCGCGTTCACGACCGAGATGACGCTTGACGTGTAAGTTGTCTTCGAACCAGGATTCCGAGGGTACAGGAGGCATTGGAGATGAGGAAATTCACAAGGTTTCAGAGGTTGGCTGTTTGTGTGAAGTGGGGGAGAAGTTCCATGAAAGGTTTCAGTGTAATGTAGCTCATTAGTCTCTGACAATGTTACTATTGTGAGGTTACTGGCTTTCCAAGGTTGATTTCTAAATGAGACGTTCAGGAGCTGTAGTTATGCTAGCGTTGATGCGCTGCCAAGATTGGAGCCGGACACCTGTCCAGCACCCCGTCAGCCCATCGCTCCTGATGTGCGTTAACGGACCTGCGTGTAATTAGATTTCTCTTGCACAGTCATCTCGGACATATTAATAGACTGACCCCACTGTACTGTAGTACCGTCTCTCTGTAGAAGCCATTTGCCAAGAGCGATCTGTATCCAAGCTGGAGCATGGGGAACTTTTCCAGTGGAGAAATGCATCACAGTGCATATTTCTATTTTTTGTGTCTGTCTGTGTGTGTGTCTCTGGTCTAGGCCTTAATAAACGAATGCGTCCTCTGTCCTGCATGTGAAAATGCTCAGGTCAGGCTGGACAGAGCCACTCACCATGGTCGGGGTTGTTATGAGCAAAGTCTGCAGTGTTTACTTCTCTCTCTCGCAGTATGAGGTCTCCCTCAGGCACCAGAAATCAATTGAACTTCATTGACCAAGCTTTTTTCTTTATGTCTATTTTAAGAAGTCGTTTCACGAATGCTGCTTGTCCTGTTCCTCCTTTTTTGTTATCTGCGACTTCAAACCAGTTGCCTTCATACTTTCTTTTCCTCCCCAAAACAGATGCTGGCATTAGGATGGGTCAACCTGTTTTTGTTGTGTTTTTTTTTTTTTTTTTTTTTTGCTTTTTCGCCAGCAGCCTTTGCGGTTGATTCAGATTTTCAGTGGTTTGTTGTTAAATCGCTTGAAAATGTCTGGTTCACTGCCATTGCCGTCTTTTCATTGTGGCACTGTGATGGAGCTCGGTGTAGCCTATACTTTAGACACCGGGCATAGTTTGGGTTTCCGGGACGCCCTTGGGGCTATTTTCTGTGCTCACCTGTTTCCAGGCTGTCTGTATCCTGTGACCAATGTCTGCAGCTGCAACAATGAGATCATTGTGAGGATGCAATACGAGGAGCCGTTTAATCAACCATGGAAGAAAATAGGAATGAAATGTTCAGTGTGTCTTACCTTACAAAGGAAAGAATACAGAATAATAAAGAGGCTCTCAGTCACAATGATTGTAAAACAAATATAGAGTTCCCATCCATCATCAATATCAATTATTAATCCAGTCTTCATATCCAGGGCCTTCATATCCAGCTGAAGCAATGTGCTAAGGCCTTCGCATCTTGTGAGATAAATGCTGTACACTGTGAATCATAAGAGCCTGACCCTGTGTACCCTGACAAGTGATCGTGGTGCTGTTCACCCAGCATGCTCTGGGGTGGGCATACCGTGGTGCATTGCTGTCTTATTGGATTCCTGCCCATGTGATGAGAGAGAAAGATTACAGCCCCATTGTGCCACGTCATTCCAGATTCGTTGAGCTTTTTTGCCCGCATCTAAAGAAAAATACCCAAATGTCGTTGACACACACGCGCGCAAGGGAGGAAATTCATTACCATGCAAATCCACTCACGACCTTGTCAGTAACCGAAAGGTTGCGGGCAAAGGGGAGCGATACACAATCCATCCCTATATCAGGTTACTGAGGAGGCAGATGCTTTTTCTCCACTTGTCGTTTGATTAAAGCTTTGATAGGCCCGGTTTAATGGAATGTAGCAGTCTGTGATATTTTAAATCTTCATGAGCTTGATTTGTATAGCTCTGCTACTGGCTGTGTTCAAACAGGATGTTAAAATATGCAATGGTCAATCTTTCTTTCCCGGAAAGATGCATTCATGCTGTTTCTTTCAATTGTGAAGTAATGCACACTGTGCTGTTCATATTTTATCTAGATCTCCTAACAAAGAACTATTGTTGTATTGGTTAAAATGAAGTGATATCCGGCCCCCGGGTGGCGCAACAGTAAAGGCATACACCTACTTTGTGATCATAAATTATTTTTTTTGTGGTGATTTTCATAATGGCATATTCCCTAGGCACCTTCTGCATGCGATTCAGCCATCCTGAATAAAGGTGTGGGTTTTGGGACGGTCCTGTGGGAAAGAAAATACAGAACAAAGAACGTTCTTAGTTCTTTTGAATAGGAAAAAGGTGGGTGTGGATGGGCCACACAAAACACAATTGTTCTCAAGTTATAACAGGTTTGTGACGTTCTCTGACCGATTAGGCCTATACCTTAGTTCTCTTATGTAAAGGTCTGCTATGAGGTCATTGAAAATGGATGACTGAACGTTCTGTCAAGCAGGGAGGGAAATGCAGGTCCAGACGTACAAAGTTGTTCCGTATTTGTACTGCCGATTATGCAACTTTGTGGTAAGTGGGAACACCTTTTTGTCACTTGCCCATGACACGCCTGTTACTTCACAGAGTAAATGTAGTATGGGTTTGTGGTGTGCTCTGCTGGTGTTTAGATTTCACTGGCAGTATTTTGGGGGCAAGGGACATCTCAGGACCATTGTGTGTTGGGAGAGAAGGAGCGCGCAGGTCCTGTTAGCTTCTCTGGGCCTCGTGTCCCACCTGCCCTTTGTCCATCCACTGATTTAGGTCCCTGAGCTGGCAAGTCAGGAGATGTGTGTTTTAATATACATTTATTTCTGATATTTTCCCAATTTGGTTGCCAATTAAACCCTCTATTTATTTCAATTCCCCACCCCCACGAGTCTGTCGCCCGTCCTCCGGGAGCGAGACACGCATTCCTGGCCGAGTGTTCCCGCCTCTTCCGAGACGGGAATTCTTCCACGGACACCTTAACCTTCTCCTCGACGGACTCGTGCCGGCTCTCCCCCCCCCCCTGGGGGCGGACAGCCAAATGCCGCCTCCGATCGGGCTGACGACCAGGGCCGGTCTGGTAGAGACGCGGGTTTCGATCCACGTCCCTGGCGGGCAGCGCACACCGGAGCGTGGTGCGTTAGACCGCTACGCCATCCGCCAGCCCCAGGAGATGTGTGTTTTGAGTAACCACGATGCAGTTTGCTGTACATATTGCAATCAGTCAGTGGCACTCCCACAGGTGGTCAGGGAGATGCAGAGCAGTTTACCTTACGGCAGATGGAACTATGTTTTTAACTCTAGTAATCACCCAATGCTGTTTGTGTTGTTTGGAACTATGTTTTTAACTGTAGTAATCACAGAATGCTGTTTGTGTTGTTAAGCAACATCTCTGTAGTGTTGTGTGTTGTGTGTTGTGTGTTGTGTGTTGTGTGTGTGTGTGTGTGTGTGTGTGTGTGTGTGTGTGTGTGTGTGTGAAATTCATGATTAAAATCCATTTGAGTGTACTATTTACATAACTATATTAAATCTATTAATCTAGATTGTCCATAATACACTTTCCTAATAGAGGTTTTGGAGAGAACCTGAAGGAAAGTAGGTCTATCCATCCATGTGTTTCCGGGTGAAGTAAAGGGGCCGCCAACCACATTTACATAAAGTCATTGCGCAACCCTATCCCAAACCCCACCCCCACTTGCCGGCTGTCCTACAGCAAAGACATGTAAAACTATAAAGTCCCCCTGTCTACACGACTGTAAAAGTAATTTTCCTGAAGTATGTTCCTTTTCCATTTGGTGACTATCCATTACCACTGTCTGGTTCTGTGACAGCTTGAATACTTGAAGGGGTGTCGGTTATATGGCTTGGCTCCTCCTTAAGCCCTGCTTCAGTGGCTTGCTGTGGGTTATGATGCAGTGACATGAGAGTGCTGGTGTTTGGAGCGAGCAGTCATCATGATTTACTAAGCTGATTTAAGCAGGACTGCAAATAGCCACTTCTTAGGATCCTGGCGGTGTGGGCCTGAAGGAGACCACAACGTGTGTGTGTGTGTGTGTGTGTGTGTGTGTGTGTGTGTGTGTGTGTGTGTGTGTGTTTTGTGAGTTTGTTGCGTGTCAGAGAGGTCTTTCATTGATGCATTCACAAATAATCTGTCTTCCAGCTTTTGAGATTCAACAACATGCGATGGAAACTACTTGTGATTCATAGGTTTTCTTTGCCCATTTTATATTCTGGTCTTAATTATTGAACCAGTGGTAAAATAACATACAGTATACGTATGTACAGTGCCCCTTTAAAGTCTATACCCTGTCTCAAAAACAAGCTCCCTGAGGAGCGTGGAGGACTTCCCTGTGGACAAAATAATAGTCGAGTAATCATTGCTGGCCTCGGGGAAAAGCTTGACCCGGAGGACGGGCGGTGAGTTCGTGTGGGAGGGCGAATCGAAATAAATAGAGGGTGAAATTGGACACTAAATTGGGAGAAAAACTGGAAAAAAATCTGAAACAAATGTGTGTGTGTCTGTGTATATAACTTAAAAAATCCACCATGAGCAATAAGGAGCTTTCAAAAGAACTCTGGGATGAAGTTGTGGAAAGGAACATGTGTATAGAAGCATTGTCAAGACCATAATGGCAAAGAGTGGTCAATGTGTGCATGTTTCAACAATACAGAATACTCCACAATTCTGGTCTGTATGGAAGGGTGGCAAGAAGTGTTGTGGTCAGTTGAAACCAAGATAGAAGTTTTGGCCTTAATGCGTAACGTTGCGTTTGGTGAAAACTCAATGCAGCACATCACCCAAAGAACACCATCCCTATTGAAAGCATGGTGGTGGCACATTCTCTTATGGGGGTGTTTCTTGTCAGCAGGGACTGGGGCACTTGTCAGGATAGAGGGGAAATGGATGCAGCAAAATACAGAAACATTATTGAGGAAAACCTGCTAGAAAGTTGAAATTGAAATTAAACTTTCAGCATGACAACGAACCAAAGCACACGGCTGAAGCAACAGTGGCGTGCCAAAAATCAAAGGTGAATGTTCTTGAGTGGCCTAGTCAGAGCCCTGACCTAAATCCTATTGTAACCTGTGGAATGACTTGAAGAGCACAGTCCACCCATGGTCCACACACAATCTGACTGTGCTTGAACAGTTCTGTAAAGAAGAATGGGCAAACGCTGCCCATTCTAGGTGCGCAAAGCTGGTAGAGACTTATCCAAATAGACTCATGGCTGTAATTCAAGGGTGCTAACTTAGCAGGGTGTAGATTTACCAATCCATGTTATTCTAGTTTTTAATTAATTAATTAATGTTCAGAAAAAGTCTGTTTTAATATGTTTTAATTTAAGGCTGTAAGGCAACAAAAGATGACATATGGGGTGTAGCCTTTATAGGGGTACTGTATAAACCATATACCTACAGTTCAATAACATGCCATTTTAAATGTTTATACAGACATTGCAGACATGCAATAGAGGCTCACATACTGTGTTTTCAGAATAACTGTCTTTGTATAAAGCAGTAGCATGCAGTAGTATATTATAAACTATATCTTTAATAAAAATAATATTAATGGATCATTTTCCCTAATGCCTTTTTAAATAAATGTATACAGGAGCTACTCTTGTCTCAAATTGTTATATTGTAGGTTTGTGTTTTGGTGACGGGCTATACTTAGGTTAGCCATGCCATTGACTACATTTCTCGGTAAAATGCGTTTGTTAATTAAAATCAAAAAGCTGGAAAATTGCCCACGTTCTCAGATTCCCTGTTTATTTTTATGGCTGGTTTCCATGCGCTTCTGCATTTTTTGCCAAGTTGGAAGATTGGATGATCACTTGTTTTGGACTGGCTTGTTTTGGATCTTCAAAATGGACAGAAACGGGAGAAGGGAAGAAGTGGGTGGGGGGGGAGGCGCGGGGGGCAGGGGCGTGTCTACAGTCGTTCATTACTGGTAATAAGGACAAGGGGCTATGTGTTTATTTTTTTTGTCTTGGATGCTTTTTTTGTCATGGTGCTGTTAGATTTCACAGACTGGTGTCACTGGTTAATGGTGACCTTTTGGCTAGCAGGCGGTGCAGTAGGTGACGATGGTGCCGCGGTGCTAAGGGCACAGTTGGTGGCCCCAGCTGCCGCTTGCTCGGTGACATAGTCTCTGATGTGAAATAAAGAGGAGCGGAACCAGTGCGCCACTGTCCTGATTGAATTTCATTCCCCTCACTGGTCAGGGTCAAAGCGCCACTTTAGGGGCCTGTATTGATTTCAGAATGGTAAAATGCTGTCACCGAGTAACGGTACAGAAATGGAATGGGTGGAGGCATTCTGAAGTGACGGTGTAAGTCATCCCTACTCCATTTCAGTAAATCACCCCAAACCTGGGAATGATGAGCTTGATACGCTGCAGGCTCGCCATCTCTGCGACGTCTTCCAGGCCAGGGGAATATTGAGGAACTCGAGCACTGTTCCTACATTTGTTGCTCTTTCTAAGCTCTTTTGTCACTCCTTCGACCGATCGGCATTAGCCGCCTGTGATGATAAAACCTAGTAGCTATTCTGATTCCTCCTTTTTTTTTTTCCTGTTAGTCACCTTCCACGTTGGGGAAGTGAAAGGTAATTGTTTCACTCCGCCCGCAAACTTCCGCTTCATGAGGTTTGTGAAGAGGCGTTGTTAGGGCAGGGCTTTAGCCCATTTGCGCCTACGTTACCAGCTCCGCCACAGCCCTTAACGGCTCTGCCCTCGAACATCCTGGTGTGGCCAGCGGGCATTTTATCAACGACTCCGCCGAACCCCCTGTGCGTTGTGATGTTGGGTTTGATTCATGAGGTCTGTCTGTCCCCGTGTAGTGCGTTGCGGACCAGGCTTTGACGCCTGGGAGACCTCAGACGCGATTCTTCGCTGCCGCAGGGTACGCCCGGTCTCGCGCGGCCAGCTCGGCGTGGTCCAGACGGCGACTCCCGCTTCGATCGCGATCAGCGGGCGTGAAGACGATGAGCTGCAGGCGCGGCCTACCTGTCGGAAAGCGGTCAGAACGCGGTCGGGCGCGCCCTCCCCTCTACGCCAGCTCCCGGAATGCACTGCACAAGCAGAAATGTCCACAGTGCTGACCGAAGCAAGAGTCTCGATCCTTATCCTCATCTTATTGCCCTATCACGGGTTAGATGAAACAAAGATAGCAGGAAATAGATTTGCACAGTGAGAGGTTTTTCCCCATGTGACATAGTTCCCATGTCTTCCAGCGCAAGATGTGCTTCATTGATAGTGAAACGCACTCCCGATCGCTGGCTTTATCGGCTTGGCTGTTGGGCAGGTGTTCCTTGAGAGGGGCACATTTTCTGTCTCAGCTGTGGCAGAAGGGAGAAGCCGGAGACGTGTGTGGTTTAGAAACCCCTCAAGTGGCCCTTGTGTCTTTATCGAAACCCCGCCATGCCACCCCACCACACCCCCCCACCAACACTGGCTGGAGAAAGAAGGGGTGTTAGGTGTTCGCACAGTCAGTGTGTTGTAGCCATGGGAGTGCTTGGCGAGTCATGGCAGCACAAATGGGCGATGTGGCTCCTCTTCCCTGAACATTTTGGAATTGCAAGCTTTCGCTGCCTTTGATGGATCTGCTACGAGTGTGTGTGGGTGTGGGGGCATGTGAGAGTGTGTATGTTTGTTTTATGTTCACGCATTGGTTTGCGTTCATGGCTGTTGTGCTGAGTGACGGTACAGTGAAAGATGTGTGCTTTTCGGAAGCAAGTAGCTACGTCTCTTATTGGTTTCAAGTCTAATTGGCTCTTCAGCAATTGGCTCTTGATGCTGTAATCGTGCTTGACACATTGAGAGCTGGGTGAACAACACTTCTGCAACAATGTTTGCCGCGCAGTCCTTCATCTATTGGCGTTATGAATTATTGAGGCAGCCCCATTCTCTCGTATCAGAGCTTATGGCTGTAAACATGGGGTTTATGCAGTATATATGGGCTTATGGAAATGTGTTTCCATGAAAGCTTACCCGCGACTCCTACGAAAATGCACAAAAACCGTAGTCCTATGGAAAGTATTTAAAAGTGTCGTCTTCCATGTGTGCCATGACTGAAAAAGGACTTGGCAGCTATTTTGTTAAATCTCTATCCACATCAAAAGGCATTGAGTGTAACCACTGCATGAGGGATGTTCCTCTCACCGCCTGCGTGATTTAATGCCAGTGTGGGCCATCTGGGCTCGGTGTAGGAGGGCAGCTCTTAATTATGACTGCAGGCATTTAAGGGGCACCTGCAGTGGGGCCCTGACTCTGAGTGACATGGTCTGTGGTCTCACAGCTGACCCGTCACTCACTGTCCTCTGCCCGGTGCCTGCTACGGCCAGGTGCAGTTACCCAGCATGCACCTGTCGGGTGGAGGCACGGGCCGCTGGGAAGGTCAGAGTCCTCCCGGCGGCAGGCAGAGTGGCGGGGCGCTTTATCAGTGGAGCTTTGCAAAGTGGCCCCTTCCCGGCCTGATTTCCCAATCGGATCTTCCGCACTGCGTTGAGAGATTGCTGACAACGAGGCCTGAACGTGTGTGTGTGTGTGTGTGTGTGTGTGTGTGTGTGTGTGTGTGTGTGTGTGTGTGTGTGGTGTGTGTGTGTGGTGTGTATGTGTGTGTGTGTGTGTGTGTGTGTGTGTTTGTGTGTGTGTGTGGGTGTGTGGTGGGGTTTATGTATAAGTGTGTGTGTGTGTGTGTGTGTGTGTGTGTGTGGATTTAGGGGGGGGAGGGCCAGGCTGTACTGTGCCAACTCCGCTTCTGTCCTGAGGGGTAGCTTTGCCATGCACTGAAACGCATCCTCATCCTGTGTAAGAAGGCTTTCTTTAGCACGTGGGTTGGGCACACAGAATTGGGGCCATTTTCTCGAAATTCAGAACATCCTCAGCACGTCTGCGTCTCCACGAAGGCGACTCCTTTTCAGGAGGCTAAAGTGACACTTCCCATCGCCAAATGTTTGCGGTGCACTGCTAACACGTACCAAAAAAAAAAAAAAAAAAGCGCCTGTTTGTGTCTTTAAATTCAACTCCAGACAAAGCGAATCCTATCAGGCTTAGAAAAATCTGCACGTCAGAAAAGGGGAGAGCGGGGAAGAGGGAATGTGAACGGCGCGCACTGTTGAGCTGCAGTATCGCTGTGCAGCGATTTTTATCTTTCCCAAACGTGAGCTTCCGTAACAACTGCGAGGACTCGATGCCTGTTGCCAGGTTACCCCTCCACCACTGTGAAAATCCAGATTCTGTACGAGGAGCATGGAGAAGCCCCATTGACTTGCGCCGATCTCTAAATAATGAATAGCCGATGCGTTTGAAGAAGGGGAAGAAAATGAATCGGGGAGGCTGATTGAGAGGGACCACATTTCACAGCGTTCGCGAGCAACAAGGGCATCGAACAGGAGCTGTGGAGCCATGCAGCTCCATACACCCAAGCACTGCAAGGCGACGGGCTTCATACTGAATGAGAGATGCGTCTTGTCTTCAAAAATGGAAATTTACCGGTATGTAGCCACTTGCTCTCCTAGCTGTGCTAGGTTCTCCCCCTGCCCCCTTTTTTTGTAATTTTTAAAAATCGCTTTACAGACACAGTAATGTAATGAAAGCAACTGTTGAATATTTTGGAGATGCTGTATGGTTCGTTGTACCATTAAAGCTGCTTGATTCGGTGGAAAATATCAGACGGTATCCATGCATCGCACCTTGCACTGGAGCATTTGTATGTTTAATTGATCAGTGAAGAACATAATTGGTTTAGGAATATTGCTGATATTCATGCTTGGCTTTCTGCCCGCCTGTATTATTAATATTGCAATTTTAAAGATCTTAAATGGAGCCTTTCCTCTGAGAGACATTGTACCTTCTTCAATCATATTACTTGCTGTGAGGAGAGATGATTGTGTGCTATGATTGCTATTGAGCTTGCTTGAGTAGGTCCCTGTAGATAAGTGCGCAAGTTCAGATTAGTTGTCACGCCATTAAGTAAACAAACACTTTCGCAGAACGAGATGGCATTGTGAACCCGAGGACGTTTCAAAATATCATTCAGGCGTGAACAGGTAGAGGCTGAGAGCGAATCTGAGGAAGATGAAATATCTCCTTTGGACAGACGTTCATTTTGCGATGTCGGGAGTAAAGAATTGGCCCGAAAAACCGTAATTTTCAAGTTGCTCTGTGGCTTTTATAAGGTGTAGAGTCACAGGGCGCTGGAGAAAAGCAAGCTTGGCTTGTCTTGTTGGCTTGGCTTGGCTTGTTCCTCTTGTCGGTATCCGAAACGAAAACGGCAACGTGGCTCGTCAGGTTCCAGGCTGAGAACTGGTTCCCCCTGTACCCTTAACAGCACAGTTTTTAAAGTTGATTGCTTACGGTAGCAACCGGAGATCTGCTCCCTATGAATTCCTGTCTGTTACTCGGTGAGTAACAGCTCAGTCACAGGCCTGAATGAAACCACAGGTGTCGAGGCGACGATCACCTGCGAGTGCCTCACAGTTGCGTCAGTCTTTGGCCATAAATTAACCTGACACGGACACGAAAACAAGTTTCATTGCAACATGACTGTCACATACCCTTCTGCGACTTTTCAATGTAAGTTATAACATGACCGAGCCCCCGACTTGTTGACGCTGTGGCAGCATGCAAAGTTTTTGCCCCCGAGTGGGAACGCTCGTTCAAGTTCACGCGTCCGATGGAGTTTTCTCCTACGTAAACATTGCCATTTGCACAAGAAAACCAGTTTGTCTAGTCCTTTTATGGCATGCGGTTGTGTTAGTTGGACTTTCTACATACCGCTAAAGATCAGATACCGCACTGTGCTGTGTGGGCTGGCAACACTATAGTGTTAGGTAAGGCGCTAAGGTATGACCCAAGCATGAAGTCGTTGCAAAATGCAAACTTTGATGCAAAATATTGTAAAATACAGTTTCACCAGGTGTGTGAAGACCAACCGGTCGAGGCTCAAGTCTGTTTCCTGCCTGAACTTCCACCTGCGTCCCTTACCCAGGCAAGCTTAGGCGCTGGCACAAAATGGCCGCCGGCACCCCACGCCACAGATGGCAGGAGGGGGCGGACCCCGGGGTGCAGCTGTGGTTCGGCGAGGCTCTCTGAAGGTCTCACATCTCTCCCTGCGTCTCGGGAGAGAGGAGCCGGCTGTCTTTTGAAGCGTCCGCTGGCGCTAAGCACTCGCCTCGCTAATGAATTGCGCGCGGCTGGGGGAGTGCGCTCGGCTCGTGGTCAGAGCCCTCCTCCGCTCCCGAGGGAGGCCCTGATCTCTCTCGCTCCCGTGCCGTAGTCAAAGGTTAGACTAATCACACACTGTAACGAACCCGGCCCGAGAATTCAGACCCTGACCATTGTAATGCCATCTAGTGTTAAAGCTTTGCATTTACCTGTGTGTGTATGTACACACCGACGCTGACACAGGCCAACAGACGGAGGCAAATGCAGTGTTGCTTTATTTGCTTAGCAACGCACTCTTATCCTGACCGACTTACGCAGCTTAGCTTTTTAAATACCATCCATTTATACAGCTGTATTTGCTGAAGCAGTTTAGGTTGAGTGTCTCGCTCAAGGGTACAACGGCAGCACTCCACCTGTGATTTGAACCTGCAACCTATGAGTTACAAGCTCAATTTGTTAGCCATTATACAACACTGCCTGGTGAGGGTATATAAAAAAATAAAAATAAAATGCTGTTAGGGTTGGCCATTCTGAATGTTTCATCCGGTAGTGTATTGATACATTGCTCATGCATATTGAACAGAGAATATTCTTCACCCCTGGATGCTTGCAGTATTTGTGAGAAGTGTGGAATGAGTTTTTCCAAGGCCAACATGCTGTTACTATAAACTTTCTTTGACATATTAGGCTATACTAGCGTAACTCCATTATTAACCTGAGCCGTTATATTTGGTTAGGGCCAAACAAAGGGCCGGGCTCTTGAACGGCTTTAAATCTCAATGGACTGAACTAACATTTTTCCTTCAACTGTCCCCTTCGTTGCACAGTGAGGGGTGCTATGGTGAAAAAAAAGTGCTTATTTTATTAAGGTGCTGAAAACCCAGATTGAAAAGCCATCATTTCGAAAGTGTTGCTGCTCTATTCTCGCGCTTCTGACCCCTTGCCGGTGTGAGAGAGCAGCCAGGGCTTTTGTAACACAGCCCCGCTGGAGATGTCAGCCTGCCTGCTTGATGGTTACAGTGATGATGCCTGGCATTGCCCTGTTAAAGTACAGCGTGAACGAGCATTCCGTTCCACCGAATCTGGTTTTAAGGGTGACTCATGAATTTGAGAGTGGAGTGTATTTTTGAGCCCGTTCCCTGCCTCGACGGGGAGGCGAGCTCTCGCCGTGTTCCGTGACGTCGGCGCGGAAGTGAGGCGTTGGCAGCCGCGGGCGCCGCACGCCTTTTGAGGAATCCGCCGTTGAGGAGCGGCCTGCGAGAGCGCGGTGTTCGTGCGGTGCCTGTGCCGGCCCGGCTCCCTCCCGACTGCAGGGCAGAGCGGCTCCTTTAAAGAGCTCGCCGCTTCCTCCGGGAGATCTCCACTGATTAAAGACCGAGAGCGTGCCGACCGGTGCTGACCGGAGCTCCCTGGCCAGAGACGATGCTAGTAGGCGTGGGGCAGGATGACTGTCAGTGTGACATGTCATTCTCCCACAATGCCCTGGGGCTCTTCCCTCCCTACCTCCCTCCCTCTGCGGGCCCAAGTGAGTATTTTGCAGTGACAGCACCCGGCTCAATGGGAAAATCTGCTATCCTTCAAAAGCAGGAGGGGCCTTGGGCGGCGCAACGGTCAAAGCGTTCGCCCGGAATGCAAGTTGCCTACTGCAACAGCGGTTCGAAACCGAGCTGTGCCAGCCCGTCGGGGGCGGCGATTGGCTGACCGCCCCAGAGGGCGGGGGCAGGGTTAGCCGCCACAGGCTCACCGAATAGCGCGAAAGGCGTCCCTGTGCAGGAAAAACTGGCTTGCCTCCGAGGATGAGCGGTGGGCCCATGGGTGAGGGTACACTGAAAGAAATGGGAGGGTATAATTGGCTACCAAATTCAGAGTGTACCATATTCAAGCAGTGATGGTGATGGTGATTGATTTTGAGGAGGCTGAATGGTAGAACGTTGTGTGTGCGTTACTGTGCACATGCTTGTGCATTCATGTGTGAATGCTTGTGCATTCATGTGTGCATACTGGTGTACATGCATGCATTTGTGTGTGCATCTTTGTGTGCATCTTTGTGTGCATCTTTGTGTGTGTGTGTGTGTGTGTGTGTGTGTGTGTGTGTGTGTGTGTGTGTGTGTGTGTGTGTGTGTGTGTGTGTGTGTGTGTGTGTGTGTGTGTGTGTGTGTGTGTGTGTGTGTGTGTGTGTGTGTGTTGTGAATTGTTCTGTCTGGGGCTCTCCTCTCTCCCTCCCTCTCTATTTCCCAATATTCTCTCTCTCTCTCTCTCCTCTCCTCTCTCCCTCCCTCTCCCTTTCTCTCCTCTCCACTCTCTCAGCCTCACAGAAGGGATATACATAAAACACACCCACGCACACAGTGTTGCTACGGTGATGGCTGTAATTTCTCAGCCTATAAAAAGATTTGAGGAAAGCAGGGGCACCAATGAAGGATTGTGACTTTAGAGTATCGTGTGGACGTCCACTAAAGATTTATAATTGGCCATTAGATAATGAACATGCGGGAGGTGTATTATTTTTGACGGTTGTACTCGAATCTCAATGCTTGCTCACCACACAGAGCACAAGGACAGTTACGAAAACTGCCAAGGGAAAAGCATTCATATTTTCTGTGTCCATCCATATCTCTCTCATAGGCAGTCCTGTGTTTTTCAAGGCTGTGAGAGACAGTGCAGCATCTCGGAGACGAATGAATTACAATGTGGCTCTCGCAGGGACACGACTGTCACCATCTCACAGGGCCAAATGAGATCAAACGGCTTTGGTGAGAAAAAAAAAAAATCATTTTTAGACTTTGTATGCCGTGTAGCATGCAGGCAATTCCGGTTCTGGAGATGTAGGCCCCTTTTTCCCCCACCGCTGTAATTCTCAGCTTGTTTCAGGCAGCATATTGTGTTTCAGTGAAATCGTGGTGGGGGAGTATTGAAGAGTTTGTGGACAGGACCTCTCTGGCTTTTCCTGCTGTCCCATCAGTCAGCTTTCAAAGCTGTTTGTATAAAAATGGTTATACTGATCGTGCTATAGGCTAATATGCTACGTTAATCCCTGTTTAAACAAAGGCTTTCTCTGGATTCTACGCAAAACCCTCCATCTTCAGAAGCCGAAGTGTTTCGGAGCTGCTGTGATCAGCAGTGTTTGACAAACCGCTTTCTCCCAGATCAGATATCGTGGGGGGGAAAGTCATTTCCAGTGTTGCAAGGAATCAAGCTGGATTTGGCTTCCCTGCACTGGAATGGCATGTGTCTTGTAGTGTACATTTGATCCTGTTTCAAGCTTTGTATGACACCTACAGCATCCCTCCTACAACCATCCCTGGTTACTGTCAAACGTCTGTATTTACAAGTAAATTAGAATCCCAAAGGGGTTTTAAATAAGCTAGCTTCTTAGCGCTAGCTTTTTGTAAAGATTTTCGATATCTCATGCCGTCAATGCTTGTAGAGTAGGAGAAGGCAGAATGGGGTGTTATGTTGAGGGTCTGCAACCTTCAAGGGGTACCTAAGAAATGGTAAGAGAATTTGAGTTCAAACCGAAGCATAAAAATGTATTTAATGATGTTACACACAAACCTCCTCAGCCGTGAAGCGGTCAGGACTGGTGAAGGTGGTTTTATTCAATGGGGCTGTTCTGGTGGAGCGGTCTCTCCGCTCGGTGTTTGCGATAAGTGGGTGGCCACTTTAACGATGCAAGTTTTCTGAAAGGCACGAGTTGTCAAACAGTGAGCGGCGAAGGGCGCTGCGGTGGAAGGGGGGGCTGCTCTGTGGAGCGAGCGTCTGACGGCAACGCGGTGACAGCCAATTGCAGCGAAGCCTCGTGGGAGCCTCTGTCTGAGAGTTCGGAGCCGAGACGGGACCGCCCCTGACAGCCGACGGATTGACGCGAAGAGCAGGAGGCCCGCTGCGCGCCCCGCCTCTTGCCGTGTTCGTCCTCTCCGCTTAACGGAGGCGTGGCAGCGCCTTCCCACAGGAACATGTGGTTTGGATGTAATGGTGTCACAGAAAACGCTGAGCTCACAAATCAATATGCTTCCAGGAAGAAAGGCCTAGCCAGTTCTCTCACACGTTCAATTTGTTTTGCTATTAATGTAATGGAGAAAAATGGTGGAGAGGACATTTCATTAGCTGAAATTCCAGAAAATGTAAAGCACTACTCTGTTACTACAGGGTTCCGATATTACTGCCCTGTTGCAGTGTTTTAAAATGTCTATTTCCGGTCCTGAAAGTTCAACCAGTTCAATTTGTTTTGCTATTAATGTAATGGAGAAAAATGGTGGAGAGGACATTTCATTAGCTGAAATTCCAGAAAATATAAAGCACTACTCTGTTACTACAGGGTTCCGATATTACTGCCCTGTTGCAGTGTTTTAAAATGTCTATTTCCGGTCCTGAAAGTTCAACCAGTTCAAAAGGTCACCCAGCCTTACAAACAGTGCTGATATTCATGATACAGCATGGCTAAATGTATGGTCGCTCTTGTTTTACTTTTCTGAGTCGCTAAGGATATTTGTGGATGGATCCGTTTTATAATAGTGATATGGCGCTTGAACGCATGCCATAGCATGAATATCAGCACATATTCGCACCTGACAACACCCCCTAGCTGTGCTGACATTTGTGATATAACACAGGTTCTCATTCCATATCGCTTTATAATCGAATTCCTTGAATGTCACGGCAATGTGAAGGGAATGTTGCCCGTTTACCGTGCTGTCGTTAAACATTTTCTGCAGTACAAAGTTTATGCATAAACTTTTAATCGCCTACGTTTTATTTTCTCACAACTGGGCATTCCAAATTGGATCTGTAGGTCTGTCCTACCAACACCTGTAGGCTTGTCAGTTGTACGATAAACTTGGGGGGGACCCTGTCAAATGAGTCTCCCATCCTAGGTGACCCCATGTACGATCGTCATCAGTGGGACTCCTAGCCACAGTCAGAACTCGGGTGGTTGGAATTGTGCCATGTACTTGTGCTTCCATGTTCCATGTTGAGAATACTGTCTGTGTAAAATGGAATGCAAGAACCTTGTTCATCAGGGGATGAAATTGGCTACAGCTGCCTCTGCAGACATTGAACTATCAAGACCGGAGCATGGATCAGGAGCGAAATTCATTGACGGCGTCATTAGCAACCACTTAAGTAACACTGAAAGCGTTCAAGTACAGTCCTGGCCAAAAGTTTTGTCGCATGAGTGGACAAAGGTGACAATTGCTAATTACCCAACTCTTAATTAGTTAATAAAGTTAGGAAACAACACAAATTAATCATAAGTGTCTAAAGTTTATTTAGATACCATCAAAACAAAATATAATCAAGAAATGTTATCTTTCTCAAAAAGTAAATAAAATAACAAATGAAAAATCAGTCTAGTATTTCATCATGAACTATAAGTTAAGAAATTAATATCTTGTATGGGTTCCTTTGGCCTGCAGAACAGTTGCCATCCGGTTTGGCAGAGAGTCGTAGAGCTTGTTGATGAAGTCGTCGGGGATGGCATGGAAGGCCACCTTGCAGGCATCCCAAAGCTCCTCCAAGTTCTTCGGCTTGGTCCTCCAAGCTTCCTCCTTCATTCTTCCCCAGATATGCTCAATAATATTCATATCTGACGACAGCTTGCTTGTCCGACTGTCAAAAGCCAGCCCCATGTCAACCGCCTCACAGCTCCAGGAGGAGTGGACGCCAGCAATGCCTGTTTCGTCAAGAACTGTACGTCGGTTTCTTGCTCGCAATGGTCTCCACGGTCGTATTGCTACCCAGAAACCAGCACTAAACAAGAGACAGCTAAGAAATCATGTTGCGTACTTCAAGGCCCATAGCCTGACGGAAGGGTGGACAGCAGAAAAGTGGCGAAAAATAGATTTTTCAGATGAATCGTCAGTTGAGCATGGAGCCCAAGCACCGCCAATATTGTCGACGACCCTCTGGGGCCCGTCTGGACCCACGGTTCACCCAGAAGACAGTCAAATTTGGAGGTGGAAAGATTATGGTTTGGGGTTACGTCCAATACGGAGGTGCCAGGGAGATCTGAAGGTGGATGGTAACATTGACAGTGCCAAATATCAACAGATTCTTGCCTCCCAGTATATTCCCAACTACAAAAGGGGTCAGATTTTTCAACAGGATGGAGCTCCTTGCCATACCTCAGGTTCCACTATGAAGTTTCTCAGGGGAAGAAGATCAATGTCCTTCAGGGATGGACAGCACAGTCTCCAGATATGAATATTATTGAGCATATCTGTCGAAGAATGAAGGAGGAAGCTTGGAGGATCAAGCCGAAGAACATGGAGGAGCTTTGGGATGGCCTTCCATGCGACAAAACTTTTGGCCAGGACTGTACATGAAGGAATAGAAGCGATATTTTAAGCAGTCGAGCTACACTTTTGCATTTTCTATCTCAGCATGTGCAACATTTATCCATGATGCATTCAGTGGCACTATAGGTCAAGTGTAAAGTGTAATGAGCTATTATTATCGTCTTTGCATATTCTACGATAAAAATGGGCATTTGTTAACTCGCATTGTTTTCGGGCACGGTACTCCTACCAGAACTACTGTCGACTTCTGCTTGTACAGGTCAGCTTGTGGCATCTGCTCTTCGTCAGCTGGTATGCTAAAAAGGCAGTTGGACTGATGGACTCCTCGTGCTCTCCCTCAGCGCTGTGCGCTAAATCTGCTTGGGTGCTGAGGGGCATGCCGGTGGGCATGCCGTTTCTGACCCGGGTGGAAGCAGGGGCCTAGGTCCTGTCATCCCCACCGAGGGACACGTTGGTCCTTCGCTGCCTCTGGAGGATTAGTGTGAGACACTGTGAAGTACCACTCATGTCCTTCTCGGGCTTCACAGATCCACAAAAGCAAGCACAGCTATTAAAATCATGGTCACTTCAGCATGTAGCCTGTTGTGAATGCGCACTGACTGTCAGTAGGTGTTTAATAGAAGTTTGGCCACCCCCACCCCACCTCCCCCGTTTAATTTACTGTTGTTGAAGTCAAACTTTCTGGCCATCTGACATGTGCTGCACAGCCTCTTATTAAAGTTAACAATGGCTATGGAAAGCACACCATGGAGCACATCTTGCCAACATGCCTTTTCATTAACTCTCACCACTGCATTGCTAAGGAACAATTTGGAGATTAGGCATGTTTGCCTTACGGTCGTGTGGAAAGGGAAAGGCCGCAGAATCCTAGGTCACACCATCGCTCTGTGGTCACCGTTAAGTCGTGCTGGTATTTTGCGGCCTGGGTACACACTACATACAGGAGGTGAGCAACCTATATGTTGTGAAACGAGTCATACGGTCTGTCTCTTATATAGTTATAGGCATACTAAGCATTGCCTGTAGCGACGTGCACTTGGAGCCATCTGGGTGGCCTTCAGGCAAAGATGAGTGTGAGGCGAGTGTCTGCCTCGATTCCAGCTTGGTGATTGAGAGGCAGTGGAATCAGTGGAAAGAGAGAACCGAAGGGAGAGAAGGCTGAAATCAATAGCCAGGATTGTAAGATAAAGACATTTTTAAAACCATGTACAAAAAATACATACGAATATACAGCTGTGTGGGTAGGATAAAGGTGACTACATAAAGGGGCAATTATGGAATGTGCCAAGATGCAAGGAGAGTTTATCTGGTCTGATTGTGTAACCCTCGCTCGGTAGAGTCACGTGGCTGAAGCTGAACCAGGGAGGTTCTCCGAGATGTTTGCGGGAGAAGGGCCAGCTTCATTTTGCCACGCCGTGCGAAAATTTCCCCGCGTCCCGAACGAGGCGAAGCGCAAAGACCGCCGTTCTTGGCGGTGAAGACGATGGATTGCTCTGCACCGCTATCTTTAGGCGCGGGGGGGGTGACGTCACCTCTCGCAGCCCCTGCAGAGTCCGGGCGCTCGGGCCGGCGGATCCAGGGAACGGAGCACTGGGCTCGAGCGTGACGCGGCAGCCCGTGCATCGACGGCCCAGAGCCCCGCGGTGGAAGCGGTGAAGTGAGCAGATTACGGAGGGGTCTTATCGTCCTCACATCCCCCCCCCCACGGTCTCCCTGAATCAAATCTGACGGGTTGAGTACCTGTCCTTCGAGATGCCGCTCAGCCTGCGAGCGATCAAGGTCTTCTTCCAACCCTGTCTGAAACTCCAAGTTACTAAGTCCCACCTTGGGATGCTAGGAAAAAAACGGGCACTCTGTGACAAGTAAAAAGGAAACTGGGACAGGTTGAGGGCTATTTTGCTTATTTTGTAGACTGGTACAATGTTTTCTTTGTGCTTTTTTATTTTTTTTTTTTTAGCTTCAGTTGTTTTTATGTTGATGGGATTGAGATTGAGTCTCTTCCCTCATTTAAATTCAGAACAACTCTATGGGCACAACAAAGCCGTTGTGCAGTCTCTCAACGAAGAAGGGTCTCTCTGCCGAAACCTGCAGACTCCTGTCCTTTCTGGAGAGTTACTTTCATTGTCAAGGAGAAGAGACACAAGGAAATAACTTGTGGTGGTGTGTTTTTTGTTGAGTGTTTTGGCTCCTTAAGACCTTTTGGTGGTACAAGCAGCATTCCCTGAATGTTGGGCAGCGTAGAGCCTTTCTGCCTCATTAGGTTAGGTTAGGAGGGCTCTCTGGATTGGCAGACACCCTGTGTTGCTATGCGTGTGTTGCGCACCTGTGTTGACACACTTGACTGTAACCACGCATGGCCTTACTTACGAGTCCAAATTCGGTCCTGGTTTTCCTTTCTCTCCGGTAGGTAATTGAACAATTAGTGCAGTTGATTAGCCAGTGTCTTCACACCTGACTCCCAGGTAAAGGGAGGGTGGAAAAGCAGCAGTACTCGGCCCACGAGGACCGTGATTTGAGCAACCCTGGTTTAATCAGTCCTTATGGGGCAGACACTTACTGAGACTATTTTTTTAATGTTGTCCTGTTGATTGGCCTGTTTTTATTGCAGATTTATTATAAGTGTTTGGCTGTGTAAAATTTAGCTGAACAACATAAGTGTTTATGGTAGATATCGATGATGTATTTTTGTATTGGCCTACTTTTTTATTTATATTTATTTCTGATCGATTTGTTCATAATTCACCAGAATTAATTAGAATTTACTTATAATATAGTATAATTTGTCCCTTGCAGAAATAGTTTGTGCCATTTTTATTTATTTTTTTATCAAAAAAGACTGAACATCAATTTCCATCTTACTTGGATAATTACTGTGTCTTTCATTTGTAACAAAAATGCATACACAGCATTTATGCAGTACAAAAGACAATAGTGGAATGCAACAAACCAAAAATGAAACACCAACCCTTGTGTGCACCCTTGTTTATTTAGCCAATTTCCTCCGATTGTGGTTTATTTTTCCGTAAAAACACTTTTTGCCTGACAGGAAAATGAGGGAAGGAGGAATGTGGAATGTTTAAGCCGTGGTGCAGGTTGGTGTTTCCTGTCAGAATTTTCCGGAACCACGCTGCATAATCAGGCCCCGGGTTTTGCGGCGCGCTCTCCCCTGAGCGTTCGCTGTTTGCAGCTCCAGCCCCGGCTCCTACGTCAGCAGCAGCCTCTCTCGGAAGCGCTTTGATGTTGTATTTCTGTGCGGAAAAACATTAGCGCGGATGAAAATTTATGGAATTGGAAAATGTTCCAATTCCATAATGCCAGCCACATGGAGTCTTACATAACCGGTGTGTGTATGCTTCAGTTATTTTTAATTGCTCGGAGGCATCGACGACTCTGAACCTCAGCTCATCATTGGGAGAGTTTTTAAACAGGTCATGCAGGGGCCTGGATTGCTGTCCTGCTCGAGGCACACCTGTATTCGTGATGGGACCGAGAGATGTAGAGAAGGTAGATGTGTAATAATATATTAAGTGGGATTGGGACTGTACCCTGAGGTGTAGATGTAATTCGTGGTCCCTGTTCAATGCTGCAGAACAACAATCACGTAATGGTGTTTCAGAGGAGAAAAGCAGTTTGGGCCTTTCAGATGTTTATCTGGACAAGGAGGCGTAGTCCTGCTACGGAGAGATCTATCTGGGAATCGCTGGAGAGAATGTTTGATGCTAAAGAGGTATTGAAGTCTCATAACCTATCATTTGTCTTCACCTGCATTATATTTTGTCATCCTTTTTTTCTTCTCCCACGTCTCATGACATGGCCTAACTGGGCTATAGGGTTTTAAAATATATAGACGTGCCAGCCTCCCAGTATCTCATTCCATCATTCCAGCGTGTCCATCCTAGTCCATCCTTGGGTTTACACGGTGGAGATTAAAACGGTTATCAGCACTTTGAAGCGAGGTGTCGGGACAGAGTAGAATAGCAGACGTTCTCCCCGGTGATGGCAACGCAGAGAGGATCCTGAGACGGAAGAGACAGGAACTCGCACGCAGGCCACAGAGCTAGTGAGCCAACGAGAAATTCAACAGGACATCTCGGGCAGATGTTTGCGTTTCACTTGAAGAATACAGACGTCCGCACCTAAGATGGTAGAACGGCTTTGACCCCTAAAAAAAGAACGTGTTTGGGTTCAATCCTGGCCAAGGCGCTTTCCATTTAGGCCTAGATCATCGTCGTTCAGTAAGTCAGTGACTGCTCCTCCCCTGCAGCTCAATGGGAGGTTATACCTAGAAGACGTAGGTTTTCAGAGATAGTGCCCTGGCTGATGTGTTGATAGGATGGCTTAAAGAATTCATGCTTCCTCAGGGTTCATAACTTGTCTGTAGCCTCCTTCTCTAAAGTACTGTAACCTCCTCAGCAGATGTGGCTATGGTTCTTCAGCCAGAGGACACGATGAAATCCATTATCAGGCACCTAGGGTGGTCCTGTGAAGAAATGACACTAAGGGAAGAGGTTTGGCCGGCTGGACCAGGCGTTCATAAACTCGGCCTTGTAAGGGCCGTTGGCTGGGGACACGCTTGACACTGTACGTTGAACTGAAAACATTGTTTTCAGACGATGTTTTCCAATGACTCATAATTAATTCCACTTGGACATCTTTCTTAAATAACGAGGGAAAACTGCTCATAATGTACGAGAGAACGAGAGTTGAGCGCGTGCTTTAGCCGGCCCGTGTTCCATGGGAAACGTCCCTGCGCCACCATCTGTTCTGTCTGCCCTGACTCAGATGGTTACAGGAGACTCCTTCCTTTAGATTTCTTACTGTGTTTTTTTAATCGCAGAAACACCTGACTTACGCACATCGCAGTGTGTTTGGATTTTGTCTCTTCCGTTGTGGAACCTGAAGAGTTTTCTGCGACGAGTGTAGCTTTTGAGCGTTTATTGAATGTGTCGCCTTTTTACTTCGTTAGCCTCTGATTGTAATGGATGGATGGATGTGTGTAGTTGTTGGCAAACATTCAAGATTACGCGTGCCGGGTCTGCCTTTTCATGAATGTATATCAGCTTGTGGCTAGAGAGAGGACCTCACTCTGGCTCACTTTCGCAGACAGGAACTTGTTTGCAGGGAAAGGATGGAATGCAGGGAGGTCTTGTTAGAGAAATATTGTCTTTGTGTTCCACTGGATGTGACCTGCACGGGGCTGTCCACTTGTCCTTTTTCCATTTTTAGAGGCCACTGTCCATGAAAGAGCTCCCCTTCACGTCCCTCCCAGGCTTTGATGCACTCATGCGGTGCCATCATTAAAACCAGACGCATAAAAAATCGTGTTACATGCAGGAAGGGCATTTTCCCTTTGATCCAACGCTGCGATGACAGTGCGACTTGCATGCGGAAGATACGTTTACAGACTCAGACTGGGGGGGGTGGGTTGGTGTAATTATACTGAGCCGTCGCATTGCTCAGCTGGGTAAATAAATCATCATGTTTGTCCACAAGGGCAGTAAGCCCTTCTCTGCTGTCACTCCCCACCCCTGCAGTGCTGGTACGTAGAGATGGAAAGAGCTCTGGCCAGACAAAAAGCCTGTGTGCCCCCCCGGACAATTTGCCACAAATTTGGATTCCAGTGGGCTGAGCTACTTGTGGTTGGAAAGTGATGTGGAGGAAAAGGCCAGGGCAGGAGGTCTGTGTGGGGTTGTGGCGTTTCCTCCTGTGGCCTCTGCTCAATGTGCACAGCGCCTCTTTGCATCCTTCCAGAGCTGTAACAGTTTAAAATAACGTAATGGCGCAACCGTAAAGGCATTTGCCCCTAGTGCAGGTTGCCCACTGCAGCCGGGGTTTGGTTCCCTGGCTGTGCCAGCCCGGCCCTGGTTTGGAGTCCCATTTGGGGGCGACGATTGGCTGTCCGCCCCAGGTGGCGGGGAGAGGGAAGCCACCATGAACTCACCACATACCCAGAAAGCTTCTCTGGAGGTATAGGAATCACGGTTGGTGCTTGGGCGAGTTCCGTCTCGGAGGAGGCGGTTCGCCGTCCCTGCCACTACCGGTCCCTGAGTAGTGGATGGTCCCTTAGCTGCTGGCAGTGGGCTTGTGGGGGGGGATAGTTGCATCAAAAGAGGGTACAATTAGCCACCAAATTGGAGGAAAAAACGGAAAATCTGAAACAAAAAAAAAATAAAAAATAAACTTTTTTTTTTTTTTTTAAAGAGAAATTTCAGAAAAAAACGTATTTTCTCCGCTGAAAAGGTGACCTATATAAGCTGAAGCAATGCGTGAATAAAGTCCACACTAGTTTCTTCATTCGTGCTTCCTCCATTAACACTGTGATGCGCAGCTCAGATTAAAACTCATAGCTGGCCACCTCTTGGAGGGCACGCGTGACCTCGCAACCATCTGCACATTATATGGACCTTTGAGCAAAAGGATGGAACCATCTGCACGTTATATGGACCTTTGAGCAAAAGGATGGAGAGCCTTTTTTAAAAAGGGAACCAGTTTGGACGCTAATCTCTGGTGTGCTTCTCGAATGGGAATGGATGCAAGCTGGCCCCCGGGCTCCAGGCAGGCCGTTTTCACTAAGGGCTCATGCCTGAATTTGATTTTGTGAGTGAAAGCAGTCTATTTCGAGAGGAGCAGTACTTTGTGAAATGCCATGTTTCACTCCATGTTTTCAGTGGATCAACACCGCTTTTCAGGTTTATCAAACCCTCTATAGCCACTCAGAGCATGGAAGTTGCTCTCCGTAGCTAGTTTGTTTGTTGTTGTTTTTTTGCGTTTTTTTGCGTTTTTTTACACAAGGTCCTGATTCCTTTTTGCCTTCTGATTCCCTCGGCAGTCATCAGTGTGAGTAGTGCGTTTCCAGGAGAAGTCAGCCGTTTGACAGTTTTTTTGGGGGGTAAAGTTGACGTTTTGACCTTTGCGCTTCTTGCATTCACCCTGTGGGTTTCTGTTTTTAGCAGCTGGTAGGCAGTGGGGCGGTCGGAGACGCAGGTGAAACTGGGCGGTGCTGAGTCAGCATATACACACCGTCCACGATCTCCAGTTCCCGAGGCTTTTCCTGAACTAATCCTGGCCTACGCTGCGTTCTGACGCGGTCCACGACGGCTGTGGCACGGGCCTCTTTACCACCAGGGAGAGGGCCTCTTCCACCCCCTCTCCCTGTACATGTGTTCAGGGTGTTGTAGCAGGGCATGTCCCCCGGGTCCTGTGCTTCAGCTCACTGACTATCACAATCCAAGCCGTCCACAGATGACTTTCTGCTCAGCCTATCCCCTCTGTGTTCACCATTTAGTGCCACATGTTTATATATATATATATATATATATATATATATATATATATATATATATATATATATACACACATGCCATTTAGCAGGTGCTTTTATCAGGTTTTATTTTATCAGTATATGTGGTCACAATGGGAATCGAACCCACAACCTAAGCTTTGTCAACGCCATGCTCTACCTACTGAGCCACAGAGAACCACTGTGTTCAGTAAACAAACTGCAAGTTGTGATCTGCTCCCAAGGCACAGTCCTTTGGGATTGCACTCTTCATGCCTATTACTTTAGTCCACTGCTGTTCCTGGTACACACATTTTAGTTTTCTTAAACTGAAATGCATCGGATATATTTGACGTATCCTTAATCACCTGAAATCTAAAAGTGTTGTACACCAGCACACGTTCGGACTTCCAAACCAAGTCACCGTGAATTTGAGTTCAGATTCCAGAGGCAACGGGCAGCTCTGGGACTGACGGCCGAGGCAGATTAATCAGAGGCGGCGGAGCTGCAATAAGGAGATGGGCCTAAATGATTCAAGGCCTCTGTCAGAGGAAATGGAAGCGGAGGCGGTTGTCAGGGCTGAAGGTGGAGCTGCCTTTCAGTGTTCATGCCAGGAGGACGTGAAGGACAGTGTCCAGTGTCTTTGCTGAAAATTGATTGAGAAAATTGTGTGTGCGTGCATACATTTGCGTGTGTGTGTGTGGTGGGGGGAGCCTGAATAATTAGTAGGGTCTGGATTGTGCCTGCCAACTTGTTTGTGTCTGCATTGGAGGTGGGGGGCAGGAGGGAGGGATCATGGGGGCGATGCCCAAAATATATTACCAGTGTTACTGTTCTGAGTAGAATCACATTGTGGCATCCTAATCACCTGTCATTACTGGGAATCTATATGTAAGTGCGGTACTAGGGTTTTTGAAAAGGAGCTCACTTTAGTATGCAAATGTTCATTATAAATATGCCCCTCCCCTGCATTGTATTCCCTGTAGTACACATTTTCACATTGCATTGCGTCAAAAGGATTGTAATCTAATTCTTCCAGTACTACACATGCAAGCAATAAAGCAAGTGCGTCTTTTTATGACTGCTTGGACCTTCCAGGCCTTCATGTGGTCTTTTACGGTTGATTAGTTTGCGATTTTTCTCAAGGGCTGTGCTACTCTGATTATATAGCAGAACCAACAAGGAATAACTACAAGTCTGCTATTGGCTGCTTAATTCAACCTGCAATGTGATTTGCCCTTACCTTTATGTATCCTATTTGGGCCTCGTGAGCAGTGCTTCCAGCTAAAGGACTAGTCCTTGGTGTATTGATGTGTTGCTCAAAGTGTGAGACAACGGGCGGCAGATAGCGTAGCGGTCTAACGCACCGTATCTTGGCTGGTCTGATAGGACTGCAAGCTGCCTATCACGGACGCGGTTTGAAACCCATCTCCCAGACCGGCCCTGGGGCGGCATTTGGCTGTCCGCCTCAGGGGAGGGGGAGGGTGAGCCGGCACAAGTTCGTCGAGGAGCAGGAAGGGCGTCTGTGGTCTTCTGTCTCGGAGGAGGCGGATCTACCGGCCTGGAAAAATTGGCTCGGACTCGTGGGGGATGGTGAATTGAGATTTGGCAATCAAATTGGGGGAAGAACAGGGAAACTATAAAAAAAAGTTTTTTAAAGTATGGCACAAAGTGCATTGCAGGTTGATTGAACAGTGGCCATGGGGCATGTAACGTATGATCCACTAGTGTCTGTGAGCTGTGTGTTCATGTGTCCCTCTCTCTGCTATTCTCTCCAGTGAACAGAGTATCTGTCAGGCGAGGGCTGCTGTCATGGTGTACGACGATGCCAATAAGAAATGGGTTCCGGCCGGCGGCTCCACGGGGTTCAGCAGAGTCCACATCTACCACCACACGGGGAACAACGCATTCCGGGTGGTGGGGCGGAAGATCCAGGACCACCAGGTGAGACTGGGACAGGGGGTCAGGGTGGGGTTGCAGGAAGGCAGACAGTCGTGACGGTAATAGGACTCCTTCCCCAGCTGATGCAGTGCCCCCGTGGCATCTCTGCCCACAGTACAGACAACATTAGCTGTCAGTCAAACAGTGTGTGGTGCATGCTGGGAAGTGACCCACGATGGAGCCCTGCTGGCACAGTGGCACTTCAGTGGAATTCTTGCGATGGAATTTTGGAGGGAGGAGTTCTTGCTCCCCTCCAGGATTTTTACTGTTTTTAGTAGGCAAATGTAAACACAAGTGGCTTTCGGTCAATAGTATCTTTTGTGTCATGTTAAAAATGTTTTTGTTATTTCCAAAACTAATGTTCACGTTTAAGATGGAGAGAACACTTTTTAATCATTCGTGCAATCCACCATTCGATACGACAGTTTGATTGAGTCCTGGCTCCGCTTCAAAGCAATCAGCGCTGGCCTTTTTGGCTTATAAGATTTCATTGTTTTCCAAGTTTTCAAGTATGTGGGCCGCCGGAGCTCCGATCCTTCCGTTAACCGTCTTCGCCGCCTGTGCGATGGGGGTGATCCAGTGCTGTAATTGGAGCCAGATCTGAGCCGCCTGCTGGCCCATCCACAGAAGAGCTGGAGCAATCGTGCTTTCCAGAGCTTTCCGTTTGCTCCCTGTCCCGTGTCCAAGAAAAAGACTGGGCCGTTGTTAGCCTCGCGGTCCCGACGGAGTCAACAGAGAACATCCCGCTGTAAACGCGGCTCTGCAGAGCGTGAGGGAGAGGAGCCCGTCGCAGGCTTTCACAGGAACTCGTACGGTTTCGGGCTGAGCAGCGCCCCGTGACTGCGCCTCACAGAGGTGCGCTCGTCCGATACGGCGGAGAGCGGGTGATCGCTTGGTAACGACGGGGCCTGTTTTCGTGGAAACGTGACACCAGATACGGAATAGTTTCCACTTCTAAGGCCGCGGTATTATCCGGGATGTTCCATTGTGATGTCTGCTTGGTTATTTGCAAAGCTTGCGAACATATTCCTAGTTTAAACAGAGCAGATGACAGAGATCTGACCCCGTCTCCTGGATTTGTCATTGGATTCCTCCCAACTCCCTCCCCCCCACACAGAATGTGCAGTTCTCAGCCAAAACTGAGGAACCCTTACAAGTTCCATTTGATTTCACCCTCGATACACTAAAACCAAGTCAATATCAATCCTTGCGATGTCTAAAGCAGGGGTGGGCAAGGAGGGCCGTATCCGTTTCTGGATTTCATGCCAACTTCTACTCTTAATTATTTAATTAGCCCAATCATTTACATGATGTCACATTTTTGCTAAGACCATGAATGACAGCTGAAGACTCTTTGTTTTCCCATATGAAACATGTTACTGTGGTCTAATCTACAAGTGAACCAGCATTGGCGTATCCAACTAATTAGCTAATTAAGCCAGGGCAATTGGTAGAAACAAAACCTGCATACACACCGGCCCTCCAGGACAGAAATTGCCCACCCTTGGTCTAGAGGATGAAAACCTAACTTTGATGCAAAGTTGCAAATCTATAGCCCATAGTATAGCCCAATTTGTATTTAATTCACTTTCTGTTATGTATCCCTTTTGGAGAATATTATGATCTGTGTTTTAATTTCATTTAAGTTTGCACTGTTTGTCCACCATCTGTCTCAATTAGTTTTCGCCCCGCAGGTTAATGGAAGGGAATTAAACCTCGGACAGTGAGGGAGACATTGCTCGTCTCAGTAGGGATCATTGCCTGCATTGCTAAGTAACAGCGCAATATATCACAGATGAAGTCACTGTGCCGCGTGCCAAAGGTGGAAGGTAACAGTGGTGCATCATCAAAGATGTATAATATATGCCATTTAGCAGACGCTTTTATCCAAAGCGATTGTGATGTCTGCTTGGTTATTTGCAAAGCTTCCGAACATATTCCTAGTTTAAACAGAGCAGATGACAGAGATCTGACCCCGTCTCCTGAAGATGACGAAGTGAAAATGAATGAGACCGATTAGGATATCCCTCCACCTGAGGGGCCTGGGACCCCTTCTCTCCCCCCCACTGGAGGGCCCCTGACCCAGACCCTCCTCTGCATCTGATTCCCTGGGCCCGATATCAGTGTGAGACACCTCCCCTGGTGCTGCAGTGAAACACAGGCCTAGCATCGACTGGCTTGGATCACCCCGTCTAATGATATAATAATATATAACTAGAGAAAATTCCTGCGAAATGTGAGGGTGCCTGCTTAGACTACACTAGGTGCTTACACCCTACCTTCAGCAGGGGCATTGCGACATCAGTCACTCTAGCTGTGAACATTCCGCTCCATTCATTTGAATGGGCCAAATTCCGCTCCATTCATTTGAATGGGCAAAAAAGAGTCACGTTTTTGCACCTCGTGCAAAAACGTGACGTGCGATCGCTAAGAAAAGTACTAGCACACCATTCCTGTCTGAGCCGCACGTTTTGATGTATTTTTTGCGTGTGTTTTGAATGGGCCAAATTCCACTCCATTCATTTGAATGGGCAAAACGTGCGATCGCTAAGAAAAGTAATAGCACACGATTCCCGTTCGAGGCGCACGTTTTGATGTGTTTTTGTGTGTGTGCTGGCAATGCTGCGAGACTAGTAGCGCACCAAAGTTTTGTACGGAAGAATATAGGATATAAATGATAAGTATGAGGAATAACAATAGTGTGCCTTTGCTTTTGCAAAGCAGGCACCCTAATAATATATGCCATTTTGCAGACGCTTTTATCCAAAGCGACTTACAGTAGTGAATGCATACATTTTTCAGTATATGTGGCCCCAATGGGAAACGAACCCATGCTCTACCTGCTGAGCCACACAGAACCGTCTGTCTCACGAGCGCAGACACTCACCGTTGACCTGGTAAATGGTGTTCAGTGCGATGGAGGCAGAATCGACATTTTATGTTTCACCAGTGGCCTTTCAAGGCTGTTTACGTTGTAAAGTGGCTCTTATGTTGAGTGCTGACGTAAGCCTCCTTGCCTCTCCTTCACCTTGTGCTGTTGCTGTCGGTTTGTGAGGAGTGTTCAGACCGCTGGACACTGTACTTAACCATGTGCTTTGTCCACAGGGCTGTTTGCAACATGCCCAAACACAAAAATATTATCTCCCCCCACCCCACCCCATTCATTGTTGTGTCAGATCTAAATTGTCAGCAATGATGAGAGTTTTGGATAAAGAGTTAATAGAGTAAGACATGTATTTGATGCTTCAGAAAAAGTATTTTAGTATTTTATTTATGTATTATTTTATTTGTCTTTTGCATATCTCTCCTAGGTACACACACACACACACACACACACACACACACACACACATATACATGCATACATCCGAGAGGTCCGAGTGCAGTGTCAGCCATAGTATGGCGCCCTAGCGGGAAGTTTAGGGGTTCAGTGCCTTGCTCAAGGGCACTTCGGCAGTGCCCCAGAAAGTAAACTAGCCTCCCTCCGGTTTCCAATTCATTGTTTTTTTTCATTGGCCTTCTTGAGATTCGAACCAACAACCCTCCGCTTGCTGGCCCGCGTCGCTAACCACTGAGCCGCTGCCACCCCTATGACTCTTTGCACCTTATGCTAAGACTTTGTAGGAGTGCGTATGCGTATCGTCTCATAGCTCTGGTTAAAGCCGCTTTCATTGCTGGAGAAAGAGCCCATGTTTCATTTTGAAAGGGAAGTAAGCCCCATACTTTTCGCGATGAAGGGCAGTGTTTGGTGTGGAGGAGGGTCAGGACTGCAGGCTGGAGGCGGATGTCGGTGTACCTCCGCTGCAGAGAGCGCTCCTATTACCCTGCGGTCTTCAGCGAGGGCTCAAAGTGATCGCAAGGTGGGTGGAGTGCCGCTCAGGTCCGATGGGCCAGAGGGGGGAACACTGCCACCCCGTGTCTCGTAGGCCGAAGGGCTCCAGAAGGGCGCCATTCCGGTGCACTCCTTTCTTCTGACTGATGAATTGTAAAGAAAAAAATTATCACTTGAATTGTACCATAAGATTTAAAGCTCATGTTAATTTTCAATGCTCATCTCTAGACGGGGCCATTAAAACAGAGAGGCATCATGCCAGTATCATGCCTGCCTTCTCAGCATGCTCACCCCATTCCAGATGAAACAGGAAGTCCCTGTCCAATATCATGATGCAGAAGCTGTTTGTCATGGAAAATGGCCATTTTCTGTCCCCTTCATGGATTTACGCATGCTCCAGATTGCTCACTGAGGTTATATTTAGCTTTTTAGCAAAGAACACAAGTGCATAACTCTTAACGGCGAGCGTTTACACGGTTAAATGAATTGACGTGATGTAATGCGTTTCACAAGCATTTACAAGCCTTTTTGCAGTTTGCAATTTACATGTATGGTGCAGTGTGGCAGAGTACACTGAGCTTTTGAAACTTAACAATTATGGTGTTGTGCTTACACTGCTCAGCAGAAAACCTGTCATTATGTAGAACAGAAAAAAGGTTTGACGTCTGGGGTGGTTATTTGGGCACACACTGGATTCATAAAGACCTGGAGTGGTCGAGTCCTAGAGACATTAAACACACGCCACAGTGGCTTAGCGGTTCAGTGACTTCCTACCATAATTGGACAATAAAGTTGTGAGGTTTTGAATGGCTTCCCTTGGAGTGAAGCCACAGTGATGGCGATCCAGGGTGAGATCAAATGGGAGTTCATCTTAACAGCGACAGCAGGGAAAGTGAATTCGGGGTGACATCCACATTGTTTATGAGGAAAGAAATCACAAATTTGTCAGACAACAACAACAAAAAATGTAAGCGTCAGCCGTCATTTGAAAAGGTTAATGGAAAATCGAAAGCATACATTTTTCCCCCAAGGTAACGGTCTTTGATTTAAAGTGGAAACTTTTCTGTCAAGTTGTGTCAGCTTTTTTTGAGCATGCCCAGACCTATAGATGAGGTCAGTTGCTAACTGAGAGGAAACTCTGAGTTGCAGGACTGCATTATCTCTACTGTATAGCAGTGATACCACTGTGTAATACTTTGCTTGACATACTGTATTTGTCCAGCAAGAATATTTTTCCATATATTACACTTTGTGACTCAGTGGCTTATTTTAACTGTCTGGCAGCAAGAGGGATAAAGAGCGCAAAAAATATACCAGTGGTGCACCAATGCAGTAGATCTCTTGAGTGATTGCTCACAAGTTCATCAAGTCAGTTTGTGGTCCACATAGTGGCCTGAAAATGAGAGTAACTCCTGAGAGAGAGGGAGACAGGGGAACTTTGAGGGAATGACCTGGACTGAAACTGAATTGCAGATTCTGGTCTGTGATTCATGGGCATTAGGGAAAGGCACAGAATCACTTGACATTTCAAGTGGCTTGTTACTCTTCAAAAGAAGTAAAATATTAAGCAAAAAGAACAAACGTTCACATTTGACTCACGCCATTGAAGTGCTGTAGAGCTATTTGAAAAACTGGCTATATTGAATTGGGAGTGCAGTGTTTTTGTCTCTTTAGTCCCACACAGAAACTTTATTTATTTATTTTTGAACAGTATTTCAGCTTGAATTGAAAAAAAAGACAAAAAGGAGTAGATTTATGGCAAGCGGAAGCCAAACCGCTTTGCCAAGTAATCGAAAGGAAGCGCTGCGCCGTTCTGACCGACGGAGGCACGTTCACCCCCAGTGTCGTATCTGAAGGGCAGTCCTTTCAGCATCGTCTGTGGCCAGAGGCCCGTGGTGTCATGTGATGGACGGGGATGCTGGGAAGGTGCATGAGGTCATTGGGAGTTTGTTTACAGCCATTTGTTTGACAAAGAGGTGCTACAGAGATCCTTCAACCATGGCGTCGCATCAGGGGAGAGTGCAGTCGTGGCATGCGCTGCATCAGTGCTCTGGCAGCTGCGTGTCTTGTTTACTCTCCCATGGTGCCCGGAGGAGGGTTTATTAGCCATCCGCTCTCCTGTTTTTCTTGCGCGCTTCTTGCGCTCTCCGCCGCAGTCGTCTACTGAAGTGTCGCGTCGATCTCCGGAGCGACGGCGTCGAGGCGTTCTATTCGGTGAAGCTTTAAAGGAGCTCGCGATCAGAAGGTGGATGTGGCTCCCTCCCTCTCTGGTGACTTGTTAGGTGCCATCGCGTCTAAAGTGAAGACGGGTGAAGTGTGAACTTGACTTACTGTAGTTTCGAGGCCTCCCTTGCCTTCTCCACGCTCGGAGGTGGCCGCATGCCTGCGATTGGTCGAGTAAATTAGCCATTGTCTTTATGCGCAAGTTGAGAGGGGCTGTGACCTTTCCCTCAATGCACATTTACAAAGGACGCGGGGGCGTGTTGTGTGCGTCCCGCTCGCCGCGGTTTGGGGAGCGGCGCTTCTGTCACATTCACTGAGGGGCCCCTGTAGATGTGAGTGTGCCTCACTGCCAGGCAGGGGAGTTGTGTCTTGAGTGCAGGAGGAGTTGAGAGAAACTAATTACCACCGCGATGCTCATTTGTTTTTTGTTTTTGTTTTTGCGAGACCTGCGGGACAAAGCCATTTCCATTCTAATTAAGCACCCATCCGCAGCGTTCTTTATTAATCCAGTGCGTAGGGGCGAAGCGCTCGTTTTATTTTCATTTGCATTCTATCCACACTCTGCTTGCTGAATGCAATTCGTCATCTCATAAAGGTGCAGATTGAAGCTTTTGAGTCATGACATGACCCGCTTCCCAAAATGATTGTACATTTCTGAATCGCAATGAGAGCATTTGTAGCTTACCGTTTTCATCTTATTGCGTGTTGGGAATGTGGTCCCTCGTAAGTCATAATTTGTATGTGATGTAACCTGTCTTTGTGCTGATTCATATCTGAAGAAATATGGCATTTGGTTGGGGTTGTACCTAACTTATCGTAGAGACCATTGTGTAGCTGTGACAACAGCCTATCAGAGTCTGCCCAACTGTGACTGTAGCCTATCAGAGAAGGGAGTCTGGCAGTAACAGTGGCATTTCAGAGGGGGATTCTGACCTATAGTGACAGCTGACTATCAGAGAGAGAGTCTTTCCAGCATTGACAGCCGCCTGTCAGAGAAGGGGTGTGTCTTTTGGTGCCAAGGGGAGCACGGTCGGGTTGTTTGAATGATGTTAAGATCATGTGTCAGCCAAAGTGTGATCCAGGCACTGAGTGATTCTTGGCACAATCAATGTTGGTTCTAATCGAGCCGGATTAACACTGTTTGTCTTGATACTTCGTTTCCTCTTCTCAGGCCGGGCTGATTGACATGGTTCAATTTTCTCAAGTCCCTGCATATTTCACCCAGATTTTTTGTGAACTTGAATTCAGGCACTGTAGGCCCACATTTTCAAAGGGGCATTTGTTTTACAATGTTGTCAGAAAGCATGCCTTGTTTGTGATATTTTGAAACAGTACAGACTGTCCTTCCCTCACCTACAGTACATTCCAGTTAGAGCTGTACTGAACAGAGTAACCTGTTACACCTGAAAAACTGTTACCTTTGGTCTGGAAACAGTAGACTCTTGGCGGGGTGCCAGTGGAATATGATAACTGCAATACGAAGCAATTTGTCGTTGCCACACAATGTATGCGGTAGGTGAATACCTCTCATTAGGACAATTAAAAGTGGATCAAATCCTGACTGTCAGTGCTGGCTGTGAGGCACGAACGGGAATTTAATAACTGATCATATCGTTGCCCCGGGAGCAAGGTGTTTGTCGCCAGGTTATTCTCCACCTCGATTATTTATCCGTGATTGCTCTGTGCCGGCTGCCCCTGTTAGTTCTTAGTTAGTCCTCCAGCGCAATAATTGCGGCAGCTCAGCCGATTGGTTGCTTTGTGAACAGAAGTGACAATGGCTGCACATCTTCGAGCTTGGTGTGCACCCTGCTGAATTTATGGATGCCTTCGCAGGACCTACAGTACAGTTATTATGGGGCATTTTGAGAAGTTGGATTTAGCTGTTGGTCTAGTTTGATTTACCTTGGCTGTTATATAACAAGCCCTAAACGTTATGGTCACCTGGTGAGTTGAGTGAAATCATTTGCCTCCCTGCCCTGAACCAGGACACTGTTCTTTTTGGCCTGCTAGCCTTAAACACATAATAATCGTCTCGCCACGAACGGTATTACAGTGGCTCTTTATCCAGCTCACGTTACAATCCTGAAGTGTAAAGACCATTGCTGTCATCTAATTAGTTCTACTGCAGCCCTAAGTGGTCTCTCTGGGACTCTTACCCTACAGTTGGTGGTTTGTTATTACAGCACCTTGTTGTATGTGTTCATTTCCTTTTCTTAAATATTTGCAAAAAATCAACAAGGGTGTGAATATATCCCACTTTTCGCAGGCTGTCCCGGATAGTGGCAGGAGATGTTTTTCCACATTGCCGTGCCAGAGAAAGTTCAGCATCAAACTGTGGAAATATTTTGATCGAGTACAACATGCGTAGATGAATTAAAGTCTATATTAGGAGAAGATAAATGTGGGAATTAAAGTCTACAGTTAAGTCAAGTTGCTGTATGCATCTGCTTGCTGAAAAGTAGAATGAAAGACCAGGCCTGGCTCCAGGAACGTTTATTGGGCCAGAATCTTTGGGGGGTACAGATGCACATTTTAGGAAGGCAGTGATGCATATGCGGATGGAAATGGAATATACTGTATATTTATATGGGCATGGCTGAAAGCTTGGGGAAACTCAAGCCTGGAGCTGGGCCTGATTGAGGAAGTCAGGATCAGTGATGAGCACCTTTCTGATACCTTTCGAGATACCACAGGGAACAGCCTGGTCTGTTCCAGAACAGGAGAGTTTGCTTTGGCAAGGCCACAATGGAGCTGGCAAGTTTGAGAGATCCACTAGCCTTGATAAAGTCTTTTGATTATGTTAAAACAACCAGGTTACAACCTAATGGACCTATTGAATGCACTTTCAAGAAGCTGCGACTGGTGTTCATTTACATTCACAGAGGGGTGATGGGGAAAGTTCCGTACACCTCCAAAGATTAATTGATTGTCAGCATTCCTGCTCATTGTCACCATTGTGTGCATTTCTTCTGAGCGCATTGGCAGGGAAGAGCAGAAGAACAGCAGTGTTAGTTTTTCCAGTGTTTTTCAGGAATTATAGCCCAATGCTTCTGCTGAATTTCAGTTAGCCCATGAAAACTCTGTCCGCCAGCTCTGAATAGCCTGAATTAAATACTGTCAGGGATGGCTCTATGCCTGCTATGTTTTTGGCCTGGCTCAGCAGTCTATGACTTCAAAGCCAAACCCAGATAAGGCTATTGGGTAAACACTGAGGAAGACATAATACCACTTGTGTGCTGGACCTTAAACAAGGGCATTTGAATGTTAAGGCTACTGGTTTCAGAAATATACATTTTTATTTCATTCTCTCTTGCCGACAATACAGACCGTTGCCCATGATCTGAATGACAATCTGAATGCCTCTAAAGCACGCAGGTGCCTTAGACCTGTCCTGTACCACCGCCCGGCCACAATGGGCCCTCCCAGCTCCCTGCCCTCCACTCACCCTCGGCCTCCCGCTCCTCTCTGCAGGTGGTGATAAACTGTGCCATTCCCAAAGGGCTGAAGTATAACCAGGCCACGCAGACCTTCCACCAGTGGCGTGATGCCAGGCAGGTGTACGGCCTCAACTTCGGCAGCAAGGAGGACGCCAACGTATTTGCCAGTGCCATGATGCATGCCCTGGAGGTGCTCAACTCGCTGGATACAGGTGAGCTGCCACAAAGACTGCCTGTGATTGACCCAATCTCCCCCTCCCCCACTCACAATACAGCTTACCCAACTGCAACTGGTGAATGCCCCTGTTCTGAGAAGGATTAAAGACCTGCTTTGTTCAGAAATATACTTATATGCTGTACTTTATATCTTTTTTTTCTATTTGCTTTTTCTGTTTCCTCCCTGTTTTTCTCCCCATTTTTTAGTATCCAATTACACCCTCCTTTTCACGTCAATTATTCCACTCCCTCATATCTTATGAGTTTCCTGCTGTAGTCCTGATACCGGCAGTGACATGAGGCTGAGCACTGCTTCCTCCAAGCCAGAACCCGCCAAACCGTCACCGTACCTCTGGTATGCGCGCACAGGGCCACTCCTATACGCAGCAAACTCACAACGGCTTCCCTCCCCCCTCCCTGGGGCGGACAGCCAATTGCCGCCCCCTAGTGGCACTCCCGGCCAGAGCCGATAGTGGCGCGTGGAATTGAACCCCAGTCGCAGTGGCCAGCGTCGAACGTTGTAACCGCTAGACCACCCGGGAGGCCTTGTACTTTATATGTTGACTATTGTTCGACTATCTTGACAGTCACATAACCACCTGGTCCCATTGTCTTGATCTGTATCTCCGTATCTTGAGATTTGCCCACACTCGATTGTTTTGGGCAGCGAACCTCGAAGATGGAAAGAGCGGACAGCATGTGCCCAGTGTCTGTTTTTGAGTTTAGCTGTAGGAGTTATTGAGCAGCAGGGCTAATGTGAAACCTGGTAATGTCAAACGATTTGGATCTAAAAATACTTCTTGTCAAACTATTTGTGAAATTATAGATGGCTGTTCAGCAGGAAACAGTGAAGCGCGGCTTTAAGGCTTTGCTTCATTTTGTGCTTTAAAAGGCGGAATTTTGATTCATGATATTGAGGAGGAATAGTATACGTGTCATCACCCTTCTCTTTTGGAGGGCACATTGTGGAGAGAGCATGGAGACTTTGTGGGGGGTGGAGAAGCCAACACTGCAATTTGCCCTCAAATGCACTTACAGTTGCCTCTCTAGAAATCATGTCTTCTTAAAAAAAAATCACTATTTAGAAAAGAAATTATGAAATTTAGATTTTATAAGGCTTGATTGAAAAGAGGAAATGCATTGTTTTCCTTGCTATAATAGTAAGTTGAAAATTCTTAAACCAAGAAAAAACATTGCTACCTACTAGGGAACAACCCTATAACACAGTGTGCCTCACTTCTTGATGTATCCCTTAATGGGATGTATCCCTCAATCACGGACAAAAGGGATTCTGGGGATTCTGAGAGTGTGGAAAATGTTGAAATCTTGAAAACATTTTAAAGTCAGGGGACATTGGTGTTATTCTTTATGCGTTGTTTTCCACGTTATGTTTCCACAGGGAGAAAAAAGAATATACTGTCTCAGAATTAAATGGTGAAATTTGAGATGGCAGGATGTGGGCATACAAAAGCATTGCGCATTGCTAACACCAAAACAATTCGCAAGCTTAATCTTACTTAAAATACTTACCCAATTACGTTTTATCGTGTTCTTGGTCCACCGCTAATGTCCGCCTGGATAGAATTACTCTTTTGTCTTCACGGCATGGGTGAGGTCATATGTTTTGTGAGGGACTGGTCTGACCTGGCACGTAAAATCCCTATAATTAGTCAGGCCAATTGTGAATTCAGGAGTCCTGCGTTGTAAATATGTGAGGCAGCTGGACCAGGCGAAGGCCCCTGCTGGATTGAGATCTTCGGCATGTGAGAGAGGTAGGGGGTCCAGGCAATCGGGGTGGATAGAGAGCGGAGTGTTCTCGCCAGGCTATAATTTTAGCATTTAGCCAAACTGTTTCTTTATTGAAAACAGATGGGCGCATTGTTCAGGAACATTCATTTTTCTTCTTTTTTTTTTTTCATTTTTTTTTTTCAAAAATGTGATTCATCAGAAAAAAATCTTAGCCGCCGCATTTTGGGTTGCACCGTATCCCCATACACAGCAGTTTCAGAGCCAAGCGAGCCGAGCAGCTTCTAAGCAAGCGGGGATTATGGAGCATTTTGTGTCAGAGTTGACTCTCTTCGGGACGAGGGAAAGGACATCTCTGTTGTGTCCAGTACCCCGGTGTGATACACGGGTCTGAGTGTTCTGAACGAGAGCGGGTCGTTTCGGGCCGACTCGCCGGGGTGTAGTTTGCGCCTTTCGGGAAGGAGGGCGTTGGGAACTGCCCTTTAAGAGAGAAAGAAAAGAAAACCCTCAACTGGGCTGTTTTTTTAACAACAGTTTCTGGGGACTGACTTCCAAAACACACCCTCAACTTTATTTAAAGATGTATTTCTGTTCCAAAAATTACCCCAGCTTCTATTCTGGTCTTTCTGCCTTTCGTGTTTTGTAATGCAGTTTAAGGACAGAGGGTGTTCTGAGGAAGCCAGCACAAGTATAAACTTATTAATACGGGCACGTGGTGCCACCAATGGCAGCACAAACCCTTCTCTCCCCCGACTTTCAGATCGTTGTTCCTTGTATCCCTTGTCGTGCTACATTCATCTGCCCCGGTGAATTCCTGTTGATCTCGAGTCTGATTCAGTCGAATGCTAATTTATTAATTACCTGATAGTGAAGGGCTTAATTATGCAAAGTGATGGTAATTACACATTTTCTATTCATGCGTGCACTATCAAGCCATCAGTGCCTGCTGACACTATAGCATCAAGGGTTTTTTTCCCCCTTTATTTTTTAAAAGATGCACAGCAATCAGAGTTTCTACTAAGATCAGCTCGTTCGCAGGGTTTTTTTCCTCTCAGGAGCACCAAAGAAGAGGAGTTGTGAGCTTGAGGGTAGGAGGGGATGTTGGCAGCCCTCTGCAATCCCTGCGTCCCACCCCTCTCTGCTTGGAGGTGTCTAATCGAGTGTGCAGTGTGTCCCCGTACAGTCGGCTTAATGAAGGCCTAAACATGGACTCTTTGCCGCAAGATTTTTCTCAACTTGCTTCCCCTCCCTGCTCCTTACAGGTTCTTTCACCCCCCCCCCCCACCCATAGTAATGGAGTCCGCCTGCTTTTTTAGTTTTCCTTCCTCTTGAGAACTTAGTTTACATAATGAAGGCGCGGGCTGTGTGCTAATGCTACTGCTAAACTTGCCCTACCAGGCAGAGTGAGTAGGGTGGCGGGGACATCCTAACTGACACTGCCTCTCTCTCTCTCCGATTCCCACTGTCTGCATTAAGCCTAAGTTTATAGGCAGTCGGGAGGCTGACTGACGTTGTGCTTCACATCGGAACAGCCAAGTGGTCCTGCGGTCACGATGTGGCCACGTTTTGAGTGGCGCGAAAAAACAAGCTTTACGAGGCGGCCTGGGCCAGATGTTAAAGTTGCCCTGATCGCGGTCGGAGGGGAAGGCTCCAGGCGAAGTGCAAAAGCGGGTCCTGTGAACACTGCGGTCTAACGGAGAGTCCCGGGAAGGCCTCACCCATGCGGGTCGGGCACCAGTGGCCTCGGATAACCCCCATGGAGTGGGTCACCTCCGTGTCCACCGGGCCTCCACGCGGCCTGCCATGACTACCGCTCAAATGGAGCTGAAAACAGGCCGGCGCAGCAGAGGGCCACCAGCCACTCAAAGCAACGTAGAACAGCCAGGGGTCGTTAGCTTCTCATTAGTCTGTGGCCTCGTGGGTACCGCTGTCAGGGTCACAGTCTGAGAAACCCCTGGCGTCATCTGTATTGTGGAACATGCTGACTTCGGAGGGCAAGAGGAAATAAAATAATAAAATCCTTGATTAATTGAGTCACATTAAATGTTATTTTTCTGTCCCCCTTTTTTATAGCATTTTCACAATGCTTTATTTCTTTCTTTTTGAAAACGATTCTTTAGAAAAAATTCTTAGCTGCTGGATTGCATTCCTTCAAATAATCTTGCCCCAAAATGTGAATATTTGTATTTCTCATGGTGGTCATTGGCAGCATGCCATCTATTGTATAATTTTTATTTACTTTTTTTGTTTTTTATTTTGCCACCATCTCTACAACATTTGACTTTTTCGGATTGTTGCCTTGGCACAATAACAAAAAGAAAATATTGAGCATTAGTGTTGATCAAAACTGAGGACTTTAACTTAAAGCCTCAACTGTCTCTTCACTGTAAACATTTCCCTCTACTCCCCCTGCTGGGTGTGCACAGTACTGCTAGAGATTTGACTTCTTTAGCATAGCCATGTTTAATTTCTGCTTTGGTCGTGGTGAGCTCCAAATCCTTTCTGTTCATGAGACCGAAAATAACTGGTACCTAATTTCGCTCTTTGTATCGTGCAGGCTTGCCTGATTCCGGTTGGATTCCTATAATTAGACGCGGAATGGACGAAAGCCATATGAGGTTATCCAAGGTTTAAAATGTCACTACAGTTGAAACTATTTAAACTAACTATTTAAAAAGGTGTCAAAACTATTTGTTAAACGCCTTGGCTAAATGCAGTGCTGGGGTGTTGAAATGTTGCTTTTGCACCACATTCTAGTACTTGTGCCTCTGGCCATGCCTGAATGTGCAGCTGTTGCTGCATATGCCTTCGTAATGCGATTGATTCGGGTTCTGGATCTCTCCCGCTCCACCGCACAGCCTGTAGAAACGGACGGGACGTTTCCTGGCTTTGCTGTCAGTGCAGAATTTCTGCACCCGGGGAGACGACTTGCAAAGGTCCTGTTGTCTCGAAGTCCCCCGAGTCTCCCGCGCTAAATTTAGAGCGGAGCGAAACGAAACGCACGACTCGGAATCACATGGTAGACTCCGCGTTTCCGCGGCGCTGACACTGGAGCCGGTCGCGACACACATCGCTATGTGATCTTTTTTTAAAATAAATGCTGTTGCTGGCTGGTGTTGGAGGAAGCTTAGAGCCACAGGACAGGGATATTTGTACAAAAAGAACCCGGGGAATAGGTCAGAGGTCACGCACGCTCGGTGCAGGACTAAACTGTGTTTGGGATTAGCTACTGTGGGAAAAGGCATTAAAGCGGGATTTGTTTCCCCAAAGGGCACGGCAGGTAAGGCTGGCTGCAGTGCAGAAGCAGGGCTTTTTCCGACGAGCCTCCAGATCGACTGAATGAGCCGTTGTCGGCGCTCTGTGATTCCTGTTGTGGCGTGAGCGAGGCGGCGCAAACCGAACGGGGTCGTCGATCGTGGCAGGCGCGCGCTCGTGGTCTGGTAAGGGCGTGCAAAGTTTAGGAAGCTAACGACGGGGGACGGCAGTTGGCCCGAAGGGTCGCTCCGTGTCGGCCTTGGAGCTAAACCCCGAATCCGCACGTGCGCCTCGCCTCGCCTCACGTCCCGACACGTCCGAATCAACACAGTCTCACCTCGACCCCGTCACTGGGAAAGAAGAACGATGGTTCTCGGCTGTAAGCTCGCTCTGATGTGGCTAGTCCCTGTGAACTCGCTGCCCTCTCTTCTCCTGTTGTTTTGGAGAGATCTCATGTCCTTAAATGGGAAGTGAAGGTGGTGTGTTTCGGGGGGAGGGGGAGATCAGAGGCTCTTCTGCCGGTCTGCTTTGTTGCAGTTGGAGCGTAAGCGCTCCTTTGTATGGCATCCGAGTGAAGGAGAAGAACCAGGATTTTTAAAAAGGGCGAATCAACCCTGTTTAGATTTTGAACGTTGGAGGTTTCGGGCCTGGCTTTCTACAATGCCAGTGGGCTGCTCTGGTACAGAGTTTGGTTTATCTCAATAGAGAGAGAGAACGCATGGCCTTAGTGATGAGCTGCAGACCATTGGGCATACAGCAGTGGAAAAGAAATTGGAGTAGAGGAGAGCCGAACAAAAAAGAAGTCAAGGTCGGGCCCTTTTGGGAAACGATCGCTCTTCCCAAAGCCCTTCACACCTCAGGGCTGAGCCCCTCGCGTGATCGACAGACTTAACCTCTCCCTTGGCATTCGCCTCCCTGTCCCATCATCCCTCCTGCCGGCCTGGCAAGCCCCATCACATGTCAGTGCGGTGATTTGTTTGGCAGCTTTACGGTATAAATACCGTGTTGTGATAGCCTGTTGACAGTGTAGAACACTGGTCAAGCACGCTGGGATTATATGACCTCATCCGTGTCGGAACAAAGCAGCCGGGCAGAGGCTCCTGCTCCGGGCTCCGGGCTCCGGGTCCCTCCCCTCTCGTCTGTGGACGGCTAAATGTGGGGCACGCTGTACTTGGGGGTCATCGCGGCCCATGATCTCGCGTGCCTCCCCCCTGTGCAGGAGACAGCCTGGAGACTCAGTGGCCCATTTGGGAATCTTGTCTCATAGAACCTGGCCAGATTCCTGTTCCAAATAGACTCTGTTTTTCCAGCTGTAGGGAGGGAGAAGGGGGGGCGGGGGGTTTGACGGAGACGGACCCCGTGTCCGGCATGTGTTTGTTTCAATACTTGTGACGCCATGTGACTGATTTCATCAACCCAACCCCCCACACACACACACACCCCACCCCTCAGTGTAAATGAAGGGGACGTCCCACCCTGTTTTTATTGACGCGATCGTGCTCTTCGCGACCACAGTGCCGTAGCCCTAGTGTCGTGCTTCTCTTCAGCCGTCATCGACACACACGCACAGCTGAGACAGGAGCAGGCCTCCTGTCTTCCGTCCTCGCACCGGCTTCCGTCCGTCCCGGCCTGCGCCGACTTGCCCCCCACCCCGCTCCCCGTCAGAGGGACGAAGATTTAGGCCGTCTCCGCTTTTCCCCCGGCCGCGTCGGCTGAGTGATTTCCTCCGTCACCGAGCAACCAGCGGGTGCCGGACGCCCCCGCCATGCCAGCTCCGCGATTGAGCCGCTTCCCCCAGCAGAGGATCAGCCAGGCTAAAATCATCCTCAGGAGTGAGTAGCGCTTAATTGGATGGGGTGGTGGTGGTGGTGGGGGCGGGGTGGGGGATGAGGGTTGGGCGGCGCACGGCAGCATACTTTACGACGGGGGAGGACTTTTGTAAATGATTACAGTGCCGTACACCGGGAACTGAATGTGTTGCTGATGGATTTCTTTACGGCTCAGTTGGTAGAGGACTTTTGTAAATGATTACCAATCCCCACTAGGGCCACATATACTGAAAATGTATGCAACTGAATGTGTTGGATAAAAGCTTTTGAAAAAGCGTCTGCTAAATGGGATCTTATTATATTATGCAGTTTTATAGGCTGGATGGAAACCCTTTTTCTTGTGGTTAGTGTTACCGTTCAAAGCCTTGGAGCTGCATCACTCCTGAACGTTCATGAATGTCTATACATGCTTAGGAAGGATGTCCGGTTTGTGTTCATTTGCTGCTATGACCGCTTGTCTGTTGTCAGTAGGGGACATCGGTGTTGCGTCAGGCACACGATGTCCATGCATTTGAAAAAGGCTGCGCTGTGCTTCTGAAGCTGCTGCCTAGGCTACGGGCGACGCGCTCCCGAGTGCCGTGTCACGATGTTATTGCGTAGTCCGCGTGCCCTTTGGGCTCATTGCAGAATCTTTCTGGTATGCTGGCACGGCGATCGCAGTTCGTACACACGCCGAGGGCTCAGGGGCCACTCGGGGGTGTGATTGGCTCCTGCCGCGCTCCCCCGGGGAGCGGTCCTTGGCTGCGATTGGTCGGCGCCCGGCCTCCGGCGCTGGGCTCTGTAGCAACAAATGAAGATGTTCATCGCAGGCGCGACGCCCTGACTATTCCGGCCTCTCAGGGGGGAGAGAGACGGAGAGCTGAGCACGCGCCACAGCGGCCGCAGGGCCTGGACGCAGCGCTGCCCGGACGACTCCGTTCTCTCTCTCTCTCCTCTACTGTCTACTGTCTACTGTCTCCTCTCTCCTCTCTCTCCACCGATCTGCTCTGACAGTATCAAAGGGCTGACGTCTCTCTGGGCCGTGCGATTAAGACCTTCACCGCAAAAGCGCTCAGAATTCACTCCTCCTGTAGCGAGCGAAACCATTACGGCACTGCGTGGCAGGCAGGGATGTCCCCGCACAATTCAAGCCCGGCCACGCCGAGGACAAGTCGGGCGGTCGTCGCGACGAGATCAGACGCGGGCGATCGGACGTTGTCGCCGCCGCGCCCCAAAATCGGAGGAGGCGGTTTGGGTTACCGCGGCGCTGCTTCGTCGGACCCGCGACTGGAGCCGAAGCTGGTCTGCCCTGGTCTCCGGGCCCGAAATAAAATGTTGACTGTCTCCTCGCGTGCGGCCCTTTCTCCCCTTTCGGCCCACTGTTTCCGTGCAGAGCTGCTTTTATTAGGCGGTGTTGTGTAAAACGCGGCCCAGTTCACAGCTTGTTCCTGCCCTTGGCGGAACCCTGCCCCCTACACACGCACACACACTCTCTCATACTGACAGTCATGTGGTGCTATTTAGTGTCCTGCGGGTAATGGAGCCATCCCCACTCTGAAAGCCCCCACTCGGGTTTGAGAGAGAGGGGGTCCTCTCCTGTTGCCTGCCAGACTCTGTGTCTCCCCTGCTGCTCCTGAGAAAATCTAGTCACCATATCGGAAAAGAAGCAGGTTTTATATATATATATATATATATATACACACACACACACATACATGCATACATATAGGGGGTAGACATAATAATGGAAACAACTGGCAATATATGAATATTTATTAACTAATAAGAAGTTGTGCTGCCCATTTCCTTTAGACCAGCTTCAATCCTTTTGAAATTGAACTATTCTATTGAAGATGGAAAGCCTCCAGTTCTTTGAGAAATGAGGACCGTGGAAATCTACTCCGCACTCTATGTTCCAGAGCTTCCCATTAAGGCTCCATGATGTTTAGGTCTGGTGATTGGAGAGGCCATGGAAGGTATTTTGACTTGGTGTTCATGAAACCAGGATGAAGGATCCATTTAGCAGTGTGTATGGGGGCTTCATCATTTTGGAATATTGGAACATTATTGAGGAAACTATTTTTGCACCATAGGGCGCACCTTGTCGCCTATAATTGCATCATATTCCTTGGCCGTAATTTTACCATGCAGAGTAATAATCGGCCCCGATGACATCCCACTGCCCATACCATAACAGATCCACCACAGTTGGGAACAGACAATGTGAGTTGAAGACTTTCTTTGTCCAAACATAAACCCGTTCCAGATTTGGGATGATCAAAAGATGACTGATCAGACCATATTACTTTCTTCCACTGCTCAGAAGTCCAGGTTTTATGCTCATTCCACCACGGTATGAATTGCTGTGCATTGACCTTGGCTACAAGTGGGTTCTGAATGGCAGCCCTACCATAAATATCCGCTTCGTGATTCTCCCAACGTACAGTTTAGACTGGGTCACAGAATTTCAATTCTGTTGTCATTTGAGGCCATGGTTTTGTAGTGTTTAGCAACTATCCTGTTAAGTGTCTGTCTAAAAAGCTTTGGCTTTCGGCCACTGTTCCTCTTTCCTGGTGCACTTTTTCCTTTGTTGGTATATGCAGTCATTATTTTTGACACTTTTCCTTGATACATAAAATAATTTAGCCTTTTTATTTTTTTTTTTTTTTTGGCCCGCCACCACCCCCCCTCTCTGGGGGACAACATAATTATAGCGCAATAGAGAAATGAATTTATAGTGGTGAATGTTCGGCTGTGTCCCCCTCTGATCCCTTCCCACCCCGATCCAAAATTCCCTGAGCGGCATTTAATATTTAAGCTTCCCCACCGCCCCCTCCCTCCCCGACACAATCATGCTATTCAGAAAGTCAGAAAGAGTTACATAGACAGGCAGACGACCAGGCAAACTGACCCGACACACACACACAGACAGACAAACAGTCAGTCAGCATACAGAGAGACAGACAGACTGACAAATACAGGACAACATGCATGTGTAAACAATGGCGGTAACAATAATATACTAATAGGAAATAAATAATAGGAAAGTAATAGTAGTAATAATTATAATGATGATTCATGGGGAAAAGAAAGAGGAAAACATTTGAAATAAAAGTAAATTAAATATTAAAGACAGGAAACAAAGTTGATTGATGTGAGTTCAACTTGTGTGAAAAAGTGTGCGTGCGTGCCTGCGCATGTGTTTGGGGATTTAATTAGCAAGCAAGCCCAGTGTAAAACAATGGTTTTCTTAGCGATAGTTAGGGCGATGAGTAGAGGTTTGGTGTTTCTGACAGGGGGGTTGAGTGTTGAGAGGTCTCTGACTGACTGACGCACCAGCAATTCGATCACCAACTATTTGACCTCTTTAAAATCTGCTATATCTCTCATGTTGCTTCAGAAACTTGCATATTAAAATGTCGATTTTAAAATGTCTTTTATAGTATAGAAAAATATTGGTTAATTGCGATTTAGTTACCTCAAAACACAAGTACTTTTTTACCACTATTTTGTCTACCCCCTGTGTATGTGTACACACACACACACACACACACACACACATATATATATATACACACTCACATTTTTTGCTGCTGAACCCAAAGGTAAAAATGGGTCACTTCCACTTACATAGTAGTCACATTGAACAAACAACCTCCCCCCTTATTAATTGTGAGTGAAATGAGTGGCCTTTTGGTATTCTTTGTGAATGACCCTGTGATTGATCCTTATGATTTATTGATTCCTGCTGGTGTGATCCGGGAACAGGACTGACTCATTCTCCTCGTCTTAGCTGAGGGTCAGACTGCCAACACTGACCAGGTCCTGAGGGTCAGGGGACTAAAGCTGCCCAGGACCTCAGCTACAAACTTATTTATACCAATCCCTGTGCCTTGACCCAGACACTCATTTACATTACATTTTAATAAGAGCGACTTACAGTGAGTGAATTTAAAAAAGGCAAGAATAATCACAACTAGAGCAAGAGATTGGTCACCTTACACCTATGCAAAACATACAATTGCTTTTCATTTAGTATGAACTTTGTAAACAGTGGCTGATTGGCTATAATTTACTGAAGTAAGGCACATATCTTTCTTTCTTAAAAAAAAAAAAAAAATGTCTATCAACTCTCTGCAACTGCTCCAGTTTCTGCTCATGCGTTAGTGGTTCAAGCAAGATTGCATTCGTTCACAGCGCGTACCGAACCGAAAGTCCTGTACCGAACGGTTCAGTATGAATACATGTACTGTTACACCCCTTATATATACTGTATATATAATATTTTCATTCATTCAGTGGAACTTGTACAACACTTTAGTGGATCTGCACCTGTACTCTCAAATGCAGTGGTTTGTCAGTTCTGTGTTTATGCATCTTTGCCACACCAGTTATAGTAATGGCATTCCGTTTTTGTGGAATTAATGCCATTCTGCACAGCAAGTTTGTGTGTGTATGCAAGAGGCAAACTGTCATATTGTGTGTTGTTACAGCTTGGTGTACATGGTGCTGAAACGCTGCACGAAGATGCACATAAGGTGTTTGTGTCTCATTTGCTTGCCAGGTCGACTAAAGGACAATTCATTTAACACCGCTCGGCTAGAATTGTCCCCGTCATATTTTCAATGGAGTTCTCTGAATGCAAATTCCATTCAAGGAGGGTAATGGCTTCCCTTTAATGGGATTCAACAATTTGTTTTCAGTTTTTTGGGGGGATTTATTGTATTGTTATTTGCTGATGTTCAGCAGTACAGTGCTTTTGTTCATTTCAGCTCTCATGCTGGCGAGACTAATTACAGCAGGTGATTGTGTTGGGGGTTCCCTACCAAGCCTCACTCATTCCAGTGTGTGGTGTTGCCCTGTGTGGCCATGGCGCTGGTGCTCTGAGTACTCTTATCAATGCCTGCAGACTAGATCACATGAGAGCCATGGCCATTAGCCATTCTGTTGTTTATTTAGCTCTGTTCCCTGCTGCATTTGAAGTTAAATTACTGATACATTAAACATTATTATTATTATTATTCCAATTCAAAAATCAAGGCTGTATTTCTACCTGAATTCTGTTGAAGGGACCTATCCCATCGAGTTCTAACTAGATTAAAATTTTAAGTCCAATAAGTATTAAGACCCGAGTAGAATGTGTGCTCATCGGAGTGAGAGTATTTGATCGGAGTCAATTGGATTACGCAAGAATGGAATTAACATTTGCAGATTTGCTGTGCAGAGTACTTCCTCCCCGAGTAAGCAGTTTTTGGAATATAAGGTGCCATTTTAGGTTAAGTACTGGCCTTACCACCTCTTAAAATGATTGATCAGTACTTGTTACCTGAGCCTGCCTTCCAGAAGTGAATTTGGCCCGGAGTCATTTCCCCCACGGACCTGGCATGCAATGTACAATGTAAGTGGCAGGAGGTCCAAATATGGTGGACGCAAAGAGCCGTAAGAGGCCTCGTGAACGCCCTTGCATGCATTTAGTCCATTTATTGATCTCATAGTAAAGGGCTGTTTGTGCCCGATCCTTGGCTATGTCAATGTGGCTTTAGGTTTCAGTCAGGAACTCCCACCTGCCAGTGCTCCTGGCCCGTTGGCCCTCAGACGTGACTACTGACATACGTGCCCAGTGTGTCTCATCGTGAGCGGCACATAAGCCCTGACAGCGTCTTCCATCACTGCTGCCCCCACAGTTCCGCCGGTGTGATTACGCGAGTGACGCGACTCTGACACACGGTCCGGAAACGGACCAAAGAGCGATTCGGGTTCCTCCTGAGCCAAAAAGGGGGAAAGGTGAGGAAGATGAGCTGGGCGCAGAAGCTTTGAATTGTGCGGATGGTGGCCCTCACGCTGATGTTAGTTACCATCTGTTAATGTAATTTTCCACTTTTTTTTGTACGTGTAATTGCATTCGTAACGGTGTACTTTCTTTGAATCCGGCACAGAAATGGTTAGCTGATATTTTTTGTGCACCGAGCAGTTTTCAAAAAAAGAAACAATATCCCCTGCTATTTTTTTTTCTCCCTTTTTTCTTTCCCCTCCTTTGAATCACGTTTGCCAGAAAACATAAAACGCACGGCACCCGTCGCACTCGGATCGAGGCTCGCGTCCCTCCTTTCCCCCAGAAACATCACCGCGACAAACGCAGCATGAGCAGGCGAACGCTTCCTGTTCTGGCTCTTCCTTTCTCCCAGTAGGGGTAGGGGTTAACTCCCTAGGCAGACACGTGCCTGTCTCCTGCCCGAGCAGACGGGTCGTAATGCGAAGGGCGGCTGCCGTTTTTTTTTTTTTCTCTTTTGCCCCTTCGCCAATCGCGGCATGAATAATTGATGGCGGCCAGGAAGTGGCGGGGAGTAGGGGCGGCCGTGCCCTGTGCAGAGCGGCGAGCCGCCCCAGTCCCTGCCCGGATCTGCGGGCCGCGGATGCAGGCGGGGCGCCCGGAGCATGTGACGGAGCCATGCTGATGTACCTGAGCAGCCGGGACGCCGCCGAAGCGGGGGTCCCCATCGGCACCCCCAAACACTGCGCGGGAGGACTGTGGCAGTACATCTGCTGTCAGAAGAGGCACCATGCCCTCACATGTAGGTGCCGGCAATGCGCCGCTGTAGGATGACAGTGCTTTCTGCCACTTTGTTTGATGCGGTTATCTGATGTGCCGATGCGTGCGGGTGTTTTGACGGTGTGTTTTGCTGCGTGACGGCCTCGGTCTTCACATTTATGTCGCTGGGAAATCGGTGCGCTTAATTTCTGTGTTTTTCCGTGCATGCTTGACTCTACTCTACAGCTGGAGTCTTGTACCGTTTCAATAATGTGGAGGTTTATTTCCTTCTTATTAACTAGTGCTGTTTTTTTTTTTTTGACCAGATATCTTTTTGAATTATGGAATATAAGGGCATTTTTTTTCTTTTACTTGTACGTTTTTACTTGAGTATTTAAAGTCCAGTTGAGTAGAGGCACGTTTCTCTATGCAGGGTATGACCTGATTGAGTAGCCAAATTTAAAAGTACAGGCTTAGCACAAAGGCATATTTATCTGTAAAATACTTATCTGCAGGCTGAGCTGCCCTCCTGACATTGAAGGCTCAGGGATTCATGTGTTTAAATCACTGCAATCGTCTGTTAGACAATTATCGCTGTAATTGCAATGCGAGGTTTGTTTATCACTCATCTCGGTCACTTCTGTTCAGTCTGTTTCAAGTCCGGTTGCACGACTCAAGCCTTCGTTAACAGTAAACAAGAGATTCTACAGTTGAAATGCTAAAGTTGTTGTGTTGCCCTTCTGTTTCTAAAGGGTAGTTCTTTTCTTAGGGAGTAGCTACGTTTTTGACGTCTTTGCTACCAAAACAGAGAGGGGGGTGTTGAAAGCGTTTGGGCCCGTTTGCATTGCAGTCTCGCTTCTGGGTGGATAAGTCGTGCCCGCTGTGTATGTTGGAGCCTTGTTCTCGGTGCACCCGGGTTGCCGACATTCGGTGAGGTCACCAGGCCCTGATTACGGGCCTTAAAACGATAAACTAAATAAAATGGCGGGTTGCCCGTTAGAACGTTCGAGGCCAAACGCCAGATTTGGTTTTTACTTGTTTGAGCAGTTGATTACTGTATCTTTGCCATGCTTGGCGTGATTATATTTCCTTTTATGATTGTGTTTTGAATGGAAAGCCTCTCTAATCTTTGTAAATACCGTTACGAGTATATTTGATCAGTTAATGATTTCATATGTTTGGCAGACGACCATAACGGAAGCTAGATCTGCCCATGGCTGATTGACGGAAGTTTTGAGTTTAGTTCCTCGTACCGCACGTCTGCCGGTGCGCGAATCTGCGCGGCCTCATTTCAGCCAAATCGACTCGCTCGTCCCACCTGTGGTAGATGTTTCTTGGTGAATGATTATAAAGTTGAAAAGGTCACAACTATTTCAGGGTCTTTAGCTCGGTCCGTATGAGAATTGAAACGGGTGCGAGCTTTGTAGCGTGTGCTGTGAATTGGATAAGGCCGTCGTATAAATCGGAAATAAATCATTAAATGAGCTCTAGATGCAAAGCTGGGAGGGGGGTTGAGCCCACACCCTTGCGGTCCTGGGATGGATAGCTGGCTGTGCCACTGAGTGGGATTAATTTACATGCGCTGCACTGTGCATGTAGCTGTATTGATTTGAGGCAGCTGTACACATTCGCCGTGCGCCCTCTCCCTCCATTGCAGCTCAAACGCAGACGTCCAGCGTTTACAGCATGGCGCTAATTTCATCGATGCACGACTACCTAACTCAGCAGGGGCAAAGTCTTTCAGCCCTGAGCCACCTTGGACTGACCATGACATGGTCTTTTTTGGACATACCCTGTGCCGGCCAGAAGAGGATGGGCTTCCCCCCTTTTTAGTCTGGTTCCTCCCAAGGTTTCTCCCTACCAAGGGAGTTTTTCCTTGCCAAGCCTTTAGGCTTGCTTTTGGGGGGGTCTAGGCCTGGGTTCCCCCTCTGTTAAGCGTTTTGTGACAATTCTATTGTGAAAAGCGCTATACAAATAAATTTGATTTGATTTGATTTGATCTTTACAAATGTGGCCCCTGATTGGCATGTTTACAGGTATGGTATGCAGCTGGCCGCCAACAATGATGTCTGTTGCTGTATTACTGCGCTGATCTCTTGCGCGAACAATGATTGATCATAACATGTATTAATGCACGTCTTGTAAGTCGCTCTGGATAAGAGCGTCTGCTATAAAATGTACGAATGTATTCCGGCAAGGCCTCAAAGGCTAACGCTCTTGAGTCGTGCTGCTTGGAGGAGAAATCGAGAAAACAAACCGGAAGAGCAGCTAGTCGCCCGGTCATATCCGACGAGCGTATCGAAGCGTGGAAATGCCCCTCCCGTCTCCAGCTCCTGTAAACCGATATCTTTCATCCGATGAATACGGCGTTGATCCCGGGTGTTTTGCGTCAGAGCGAGACCGTGTTTGCGTTTCGCTTTCGCGAGAGCCGCGCCCCGCCCAGCGTCCCGGGCCCCGCCCGTCTCCGGTCTGAGCGACTGCAAGTCGATAACGGGCTCCGCAGATTCGTAACGAGAACTCGTTAAATTCAAGATGGCAGCACACAAAGAGCGCTCTTTTCCCCCACTTCACCGTGTCTTTGATGTTGCCACCGAGAAATGTTCCCCCTTGATGTTTTTTTCGAATGATACCCGTTAGCAGGTGCTGAATACGCTGTTCACGAAACTCCAGCAATACACTTGTCAAGGCTGGATCTGTGGTGCAGTATGTTTTTTTTGTTTTTTTTCCCCTCTTCCCTCCCCTCCCTCCTCCCCCCACGAGAACACCATCTGATATGTCTGAGACTGTACTGGCAGCATCCTCCCTGGATACAAGCTGAATTTCTCTTTTAGATCTTGTGTCCTCCATCACTCCTTCTGTCTGGAATAGTAGATGACTGTTTTTACACAGAGCAGGGTCCCAGAGTCGCTTCCTATAGGGGCTATATGTGTATACCGCTCAATTACTTCATCAGCCCAATCGTATCTTTGTTTTTATTTCTTCTTTTTTAATAAATCATGCATCGCATGCATTTACTCATATACTCAAGAAATATTTTACTGCGTGGCAATTTTTAAGAAGCCCAGTTCTAATGAAATGATCTAATTGGACCAATTAAGTTAGAGGTATTAAGGTGGATACAAGTCCAGCATGCACACGACCCTCTGGGATGGAGTTAATCTGGTACTGCAGCCATCGGGGAAAGCCTCATGTATTTAAAGCATCCCTTTTTGTCTTTTTGAAGATTCATCTTGTTTTCCTGTGTTCAACCGCTACTTCCCCTTTATATTAGTATTACTCTGGCTTGTTCTGCACAGCCTGCGCCAGTGCGCCAATATCACAAGCCTGAAATTGGTGTTCTTAATATGCCGATTTCACATTTGATATTAGAAACTCGGTTTCTGACCTGCCCTGCTCTTCTCTATTTCAGAGCTGCCCTCCTGGTAGTTCTAGCCCTGCCTTTTTATTTGTTGATAATCATTTTGTGTGCATGCAGGCGCACGTATCGGAGGGAGACGGTGACGTGTACGGTCTTGTGCATGTCCCCGATGCGAATTTATTTTCCCTTATATTATATTTTGTTTGATTTCTAGTTTCTGCCAGCATTTCAGTCCTGTCACCTAAAGTTCAAACAGGGCATAGCGGCAGCCAGTGTAGACTGAAGTGTAGAATGAAGAGGAGATGAATGTGGGGGAGGGGGATGGGCGGCGTTGCTTGAGATGTTTTCTGTTTGATCCTGGGTTCTTGCCTTCAGAATCAGACCAGAGGTCCAGGATATGGGCTACAAAAGGCCTCAAATAATTTGTTTAACAAGGCAAAAGGAAAAGGGTGTAAGATCTGCTCCAAAATAAATAAACCCCTCTAGAGATTTCCCAAGCTTTATTCTGTTTGCCCCTTCGGTTATCAGAGAAGTACAGATGCCTCCCTACTTTTGAAGGCAATGAGACCACAACCACAGAGGAATAACAACACTGTTTGTTACAGGAGACGCCAGCATTGCAGTCTTGGGAAAGAAAGTTTAAGGTGCCAGAAGTTGATGAGCTGTGTATGTGTGTTGCCCCACAGGCCCCACGTTGCCAAGAGCCCAGCAGGTCCAGAATGGGCCATCCCCTGAGGAGCTGGACATGCAGAGGAGGTAAGTGCCATGCTCCCCCCCTTCCTGAATCTGCTGACACAAACAACGATAAGAACCTCGCACTGCAGTAACTCCTGCAGGGGCTGTCAACTGCGATAACCACCTGAGTCCATCTGGACTACCGTTTTGAGGTGTCATCTCGTTCACTGGAATCCGTCTACATTCTCACTTGCTAATTCCGCACACCATTACGACTTAACTGGCAAAATATCCCTCTTTGGAAGCGGGGTGTCTGCGCTGCTTATTCTGCAAGTATCTGGCCACGCTGCACAGTAATGGCTGCTCTGCGATTACCGCCAAGCCACTCAGGAGGATGAACGACTGTCATTGCTGCTGGGGGGCGGGGGGCGGGTTTACGTTATTAAGAGCTGCACCGGAGAAAGGCAGTCATTTATCGAGCAAGCGACAGTCTGGTGTCTCTATGCCTGGCAGCAGCAGTGTTTTGCTGGTGCTGTTTCTGCAGTGTGTTTTGAGGGTGCAGTGCATCTCAGGGCAATAAAATAAAATAAAATAAACTTGAGATCGTGCTGTGCGGAAGGAATTCCCATTATCTTCGTCTTCAATGCTGTACTTTCACAATTTGTTTATCCAGCATAACATGTACGCTGCGTTGTAGGATGAAGGATGACAGAGGATGACACTTTTCAGAATTGTTCAAGGACGTACCAAAGCGTTCTCATTTCATCATGGCTTTCCATGACAGGAAGTTGCTTACTATACAAGATGAGTAATGCCTTAAGAGGAACGTCAGTCCTTCAGAAGTAGTCTGTGCAGGAAGAAGCTATGAGAGTAGTAAGCTTTTTAAGCTTTGTGATTGTGACCAATGGAAAAAAACATTTGGCGAGGACACACAAACTTCCCATATTCAAGGGTCACTATGCCATTAAGCAGTACACAGCTGTGTTCACAGAGAGAAGGACAATTGTAGAGCTGGAACCAGGCGTACATATGCGCGGTACAGCATGATTCCTTTTGTGCCGGATTACCTAGCGTAGCATATCAAGCAACGTCACACTGTGAATGTGCGACTTATTGTAAGTCGCTTTGGATAAGAGCGTCTGCTAAATGCCTAAAATGTAAAAATGGCTGTTGGATGGAGACCACTTCCTGGGGCTTCAACTGCAATGCAAGCCTGAGGTAACCCCCAAATTAAAACCCCCCAAAACAGCACACTAGACTCATGTATTACTTGTGCCTACCTCAGATTTCTCTCCTCTGGGTTTAGGTATTTGGTTTTAGCGCAGACCCTAGCAGAAGCATCGTTCTTTGGCTGCTTGCAAGACCGTTCACAGCCGGTTTGTAGGTAATCCAGCTCCAACCCAGCCGACATCGGGTCAGCATGGCCAAAAAACAAGGAGAGCTATCCGTAGTCTGAAATACACACGCTAGCCTGGTTCTAGCTCAGCAGTCAAAAATGGGGTATAATTCGGCAAGGTTTAGTTGATGAAAACATTTTCTTCAGCAAGCTCAAAAGCCATTCTCAGGAGGTTGCAGTGAAGGATATCTCGCTCCGCTCAGAAAACGAGACCTCGCCAAATCCGCAAAAGGCACTCTTCTCTTCTGGTATCAGCACATATTCAATAACCGACATGCTGCCAATTTCATATTCAAATGTGAACCATTGAAAGTTGGGTGGGTTCGGATCCCAGTTGGACAACTGCTGCCATATCATACCTTGAGCAAGGCAGTTCACCTTCAGTAAGCATCCAGCAAGCACAATATGTACACCTGCATTGTTACACACAGTAGACATAATGAGATGACGCACTAGGGGTTTGCGCCGTCTTTTCACAAGCAACACTAACGCGTGGGTCTTTGTGCAGTGGACACTTACGCACAATTTATTTGTTGTGATTTCATGTATTTAAAAGCCTCCCTGTATATTTAGTCTTATTATCGCCCCCCTACATTGCAGTGTCAGAATGCATGTGTTTTTAAAGGCTTATGAAAATGCCCTCTCTGTTCTGTGGAACACAGCGCAGTACTGTTGTGTAATTACACTGAGCCAGAGGGTTTCCCCGTTTTGTTTGCGCGTTTACGCCCCGTTTAGAAAATGAATTTGCTTTGCCTCTTCTCATCAGTGTCATTTATTTGCCTGACTTGACTTATCCAATGCAGGTGTAAATATTGTGCTTGCTGGAGACTTACTGAAGGTGAACTGCCTTGCTCAAGGTATGATATGGCAGCAGTTGTCCAACTGGGACCCGAACCCACCCCTTCTGGGCACAAGTCTAGTTCCCCAGCCTCTGTGCCACGGTGCAGCCCGTTGTGCCATCTTTCAGAGACATTCAAATATCGCTGTGAATGTTATTTTCCGAGTTTTATTTGTAAGTTCCTACGGCTTGGACAAGACGGCCTGTGGTGGAGCGGTTTGAATGGCTGTGCATGGACCATCCAGGTTGCCGGGGGTTAAAGACGCGATGCATTTTGCCGGTCGCAGGCAACAGGAAGATGGTAAAGACCCTGGTGTCAGGGTGTTGCTGCAGGTACAGGCTGTACACAGTGGCCTTGCAGGGCCGACGGTTTGGGCTCAGAGGGGCCGGTCCCATGTGGAAGTTAATCATGGTAAGTGACTAGGTGCAAACCAGCTCATTACAGACACAGACCCAGTGAAGGTCGTTGTGTACTGTGGAAAATATGACACCGTACACTTAGGATGAGCTTAGAAATGCGGGTAACTGCCACAATAAAGGAAATACCGACATAAAGTGTTTTACGTGTTTCGTTGATTTGTTTGTGGTGGAAAATGCAGTTTCAGTCACCGCTCCAGAATCTCCCATAAGTGTTCAATTGGGTTGAGATCTGGTGACTGAGATGGGAACCGTATATGGTTTACATTGTTTTTATGCTCATCAAGCCATTCACCTACCACTTGTGCTCTGTGGATGGGGGCATTGTCACCCTGGGAGAGACCACTCCCATCGGGATATGCTTCACTATAGGATGAAGCTGATCACTCAGAATGGCTTTGTATTTATTGACATTTACCTTGCCCTCTAAGGTGTTGATTGGACCCAAACCATGCCAGGAAAATGCACCATAAAAGCTGCCAGTATCCTTCATTTATTCAAGTGTTTCCTTTATTTTGGTAGATACCTCAATATTCCTATTATAAACCTATTACGCCAATTTCTCTACAACACAAGGTTTTCACAATTATCCTTTGACAAGAAATGTATAATGTAATATATTATTATAATAACCACTGTTACTATTTTTATATATAATTATGATCATATAATTAGCTTGGCAGATTCAGATTTCAGTGAGCATCGAGACTAATGACAACGCGAAGCCAACAAAGCTCTGTCCACTCAGAAACAAGGTAAAGGAATGCATACATTTTAAAACATTTGCCCAAAATGTAATCAAGTAAGGCCTTCTGAGGATGCCCTGAAGCCATTTTTCTAATTCAGTGACCCTCCTGCCCCATGGTGCTGGTCTGTGGATCCTCTACCTGTCTGGCTCATGGACTGGTCATTGGCAGTACAACTGTGTGCAGCAGGGAGGAGACAAAGTTGGGATGTGTTCAGCATCAAAATGTTCTGGGGAAATGTCATTAATTATTTGGGAATGAACCTCAGGACTAGAAACCATAGGTGCAACACTCACTTGAAACATACGCAACTAATAAACTATTTACTATGTTTCAAGCACCTACTTTCTTTCATTCTGATACCGCATTTTTGTGTATAGCCACAACCTTTTTCTCAGTTAAGCAAAACATTCTTTCTAAATAAACGTCAGAGAAGGCACGCGCCAAGTAAACAACTTTACTCGGAAAACATTTGGACAGTTCTTGCGTCCAACCAGACCCTGGGTTATATTTTCACAGATTTCCATCCATTATTGAATTCAGTTGAAGTGTCCTACTGATGGTGCCAGTTTTGTTGCTAATAAGCTGTTGAGTTTATGGAAATACGAAGCAGAATGAGGAGGTTTGTGGAGTTTTAATGGCAGTAGATGAGATTAAGTGCACACACGCATACATACAAAACGCACACAAACGCACGCACGCACACACACAAGGTGACTTGTTTATGTTAGAGCAACCTAGTGTTTGAAAGGAATAAACTTGGTTCCTGATACATAATTGATGAGTTAATGTAATACACACAGTGTTGTTAGAGCACACTGTTGAATAGAGAAAAGTATCGGAAAGAAAAGTGGGAGCTTCTCTGCAAAGGCTCACTTTGTAAAGCAGTGACACATGCCATGTTTTCTGACCTGCGTGAATGATTGAAACTACACAGTACACAGAAGAATGTTTGAAACTGGTCCAGTGGAAGAAGTTCAACTACCAGGATTCCACTGCCGAGAGCCCTCAGACTACACCTCTAACACAATTAAACCTTCCCTGACAGACGCTTATAAATATGTGTTGCGCATAGCTCATGTTTAGTACTTGACATTTCGCTGGACTGTTACCGTGTGTAGTATGAGGACTCCTTATATGGGTATCTTACCGAATCTCCTGCGGCCTGCCAAAAACCGAAAGGGTTACGATTCTCTCGAAGAATATTTTTTTGTGAATGTAATGGAGTTGGCAAGGAGCCTCCCACTCACACCTCCGGCCCACGTCCATATTTAGCCATCGCAGTCAATGAAACTGGCTGGATGCTCAGCGCATGATGTCATCGTGTGATGTGCGCTTGATACAATTCCGGCTTCAGAGAAAGAGCAGAAAGGGGAGCTTGTCCATCACACAGAGCCTTTGAGAAGCCTGGTTAGCATCAGTGACAGCATTGCGATCAGTTTGACCCTGGCGTTTAACAGCTAACCGTTTCATCAAGGGCCTATGACTGGGTATAGATTTTGAACGAAGGCCGCGTGCTTTAGGATGAGCCTTGACCACCGTGTTCCGATTCTTGCCTTAGATGTCCTTGGATTCAGATGAATCCTTTCAGAGGTTACTTTTAAACGACCCCGGGGAGCCATTAACGAACGTGTACTTGAGCACATGACGCCCATGGTCTTTCTCACACCCTCCTTTGTGGAAACAAAGTATCTCCACACTACAACGGTAACCTTTTGCATGAATTTTGGACATTGCTGAGGAATGTGTGCGGAATCTTTGACCGTGAGCAGTTGTGTCTCATGGTTTAAATGGAGGAAATACAGATTGAGTGAGAGAGAGGCAGGGGGAAAGAGGAGAAACGGGGGGGAGAGGATGATATGTATTGCTTTGGCAACACAAGTTCACTTGTCATGCAAACAAAGTATATTTGAAATTGAAAGATGTGAGCAAGAGAGAATGAGGTAGAGAGAGAGACATAGAAGGAGAATGAAGATACAGGGACGGATATTGAGCGACAGAGGGAAAAGTAGGAGAGCGAGAGAGAGGTAGAGAGACAGGAGATTCAGGATACAGGGAAGGAGATTGATTGATTGAGAAAGAGAGAGAGAGACAGAAGGAGATTGAGTGACAGAGAGAGAGAGAGAAGGAGAGAGAGCAGAGACGTGCTCAGTTCCACTGCTGAGTCATTCCACCAGCGGGAGAACGTGCTCATTCTTCAGTTCTGGAGCTGAGGTCAGAGCTCTGCACCGGCCATCCAGTCACACAACAGAGGGAGAGAGGGATAGAGAGAGAGGGAGGAAGTGTGTGTGGCCAAGTAGAGTGTGCACTGGGAGAAACCTTGCTCAGTAACACTCAGCGATTACACTACGGGTTCCCCTTTTCACACATGCTAGGGAGCCTTCACTATTGTAGCGCAGGCTTTCAGAATGCCTCTTCAAGTTCTTATTCATTTACAGGGGCGTTTAGATGCTGCCCTGTCTCTGTCTCTCTGTTATCCAAATATTTCAGACATTGCCTCATCCTTACCCGGATATCTCCGATTATGGTTTACGGGGGATTACATGCACAAAAACCGGTGGATTGGAATGCTTAACCCCCAGTTTCTTAGCGCAACTCCCGGCAGCTTGAGCAGAAATCCCACAGGACAGACACAGGCACATGAAAGAACACGCATCGCCTTTTGATGTGCCGAAAATACACGGCATTACCATTTGATTAAAAAGACACGAGAGGCTCCATAATGGCGGGGTAAAAATAGCCGGTTTGAGGCTGGAGCAGGTTGGCCGACGCTGTTGCCTCAAGCGCATCTGTCAGGTGGAAAAACAAAGGGGCTTTTTTTTTTTTCTTCTCGCCAGATCTTCAAGAGCAGAGAGAGTGCGCAGAGGCGCATTCTATTCCGCGGGGCGAGTGGTGCAATCACTTAAAGACGAGCTTTGGAGATCATCGTTTAGAGACTGCGAAGAAGCTGACACTTCTTCGCTGCCTGGAAATTAGCATAATAGCGACTCGACAGCACGGCGAGCAGCGGACGTTCGGCGTCCGCCGCCGCCACCCGGTGGCGTGTCATCTGTCCTCGCGCGACGCTCGGAGGAGTGCGGTCAGCTTGAAATGACCCTGGTGTCCAACTTCTCTCATTTTCCGCCGTGTTGCGGATGCTTATTTACGGTTTTCCGGGGGCTGATCCCAGTGAATGGAGCGAGCGCAGTGGACTGGCACAGATAATTATCGCCGTAGCAGAAGCCGAGGATATCGGACGAGGCCTGTCTGAATGGCACCAGATGGGCTTTCCGGGCTGCGGTCCACGCAGACAGACAGACAGACGGACAGGGACGACCATGCGGCATTTTTGTTCCCCCCCCTCCCACAGGCACCAGGTGTCTGCTGTGACAACGAGCTGAGCCGGTTCTACCGACCAGACCCGAGCAGCACGGATGGGGGTGGGGTGGGCACGGTACCGACACCTTGTTCGGGCCGGGCGATCTTCACCGGCACCTTCTCACTGCAGAGCCCCACGCAGAGAGGAAAAGAGAGATGTCAGCGTTCGCAAGCTGCTTTGGGGAGCGTGTTACGCTCGAGTGCGTTTTTATTACCGCCCAGGGCACGGTCCGCTAGGAGTCTTGCGGCTTCGTCTGGGGCTGCCGAGCGGTCAGTCTCGGTGTGTGAGAGCAGATGGTCTGTGCAACCACCCCCACACCCCCTCCTCCCCCTTGTCTGTTCTCAAAAGAGCAGAGGAAAGCATGCAGTTATTTTGTTCCCATCTTCGGATGTGTTGCAATAAGTTATCGGAGGGCATTCTAATCCAGGCCTCGTGTCGCCTTCATTCCCTTAGCAACAGTTCCCCTGGCAACGGATGTTAGAGACCAAGACGCTGGCAAGCAGATCGGCCTCTCCTTTCACATATTGTCTCTGGGAAATCTGGGAGTCGGAAGGGAAGTACGGCGCTTTCCGGTTGATTTTTAGTCAAGTCTTCTCGGTCTCAAATGGACTACATTAAGAATATGAAAGCAATTCCATAAATATTGTGCAGTAACCCATCACCCACATCGCTGTAACTCTTTTTGTTTACATTACATTTAACTTTTTAGACATTTAGCAGACGCTCTTATCCAGAGCGACTTAAACAGTTTACATTTCTTTACATACAATCCATTTATACAGCTGGGTAATTTACTGAAGCAATTCAGGTTAAGTACCTTGCTCAAGGTTACAACGGCAGTGCTCCAGCTGGCAATTGAACCAGCAACCTCTGAGTTACAAGCCCACTTCCCTAACCATTACACTACACTGCCACTGTTTCAGCATTAGTAAGCCTCTACTTAGCACTTGCACGAAAAAAACAATCGCCCTTCTATGGAAAGGGTGAGGCTGTGAAAGTCTGAAATATTTGACCCACAGCTCTGTTGTGTGTAAACAGAATATTTTGCTGTGTAAGTACAGCACCTTTTCTCTGTGTGAAAGCAGAATGAGATCTCATGTCATATGTGGGCTTTCTTAATAAACCAACTGCTTTAATCAACGCGACGACTTTTCACCCTTGTTTTTCGGTTCCAAACGACGTCGTAACTTGCGAAGCATGTGAAGTGCTTAAAGTGCAATTATGAATTCGGAGCAGTCACGCGGACGCTGCTCAAACCAAACCGAGCCCAGCCATGTGCGTAATGTCAACTGTTTATGTCTGATGTCACCATATATCACCCCCCCTTACACAATGTCATCTTATTCAGCCAAGGCAGCACTTTAAAACCGACTTCACCTATTAGATGAGTCGCAGCTGTTTAAATTTGAACATGACATCAAAGTTTAAATATTCCCACTATGGGACGATGTCGTCGTCCACATCGCACGGCTCTGACCGGCTTTGTCCCGGGTGAGTTTGAAGTAAGTGCCGTAAGTGTCTCTGTGCGGTGTGTAAGCAGTCTGAGGCAAGGCAGATTACCCGTCCCACCATCCCCAGTGGATCTCCTGCCCGTTTGACCGCTTTCCACCACCTCTCATCGTTCCCCTCTGAGCGAGCGCAGTCACCGTGGCGATGACGTAGCGGGCCAGGCTGGCAGCGGCGCTGAGACGTCTGCTTTAAATGAGAGTCGTCACGGTGGGGGCAGGGTCTTTTGAGGGGCTTTAAGTTGTGCCCGGGCTAGGAGTGGAACCAGAACCAGGACCAGTTTCCTGTGGAGAGAGGAAGTGATGAGGATTCTGCGGCCTTTTGTCGTGCTGTCTGGGAGCAGGGAGTCCGATGCGGAGACGTTTGCGCAGTAAGTGTCCTGAGCCCTAGCCATGCGATGTACGTTTGCACAGTAGGTCTCCTGAGCACTAGCCATGCGGAGACGTTTGTACAGTAGGTCTCCTGAGCACTAGCCGTGAGATATACGTTTGCGCAGTAAGTGTCCTGAGCCCTAGCCATGCGATGTACCTTTGCACAGTTGGTCTCCTGAGCACTAGCCGTGAGATATACGTTTGCGCAGTAAATGTCCTGAGCACTAGCCATGCGATGTACGTTTGTACAGTAGGTCTCCTGAGCACTAGCCGTGAGATGTACGTTTGCGCAGTAAGTGTGCTGAGCACTAGCCGTGGGATATAGGTTTGTTTTGTTCTGTCCATTTCTATGAGCCTTTTACCCCCTTTTTTTTTACCTTTGTGCTTCAATTGGTGTCAAAAAATGGCTTATAAATGACCATGTTAAATATGACAAAGTGTGAATTCACCCTGTAATTTTGGCCTCGTCAGTACAAGGTTAATTGTACTCCGTAACCCCTTATCAAAACCACAAACCGCCAAGGTTTCTTTCCTCAACACCTCTTTACATTTATCCACCTCCTGTAATTACAGGGCAGCTGAGATATTTAAAAGGAAAATAAAATGAATCGCAAATGAACTTTTTAATATTTGAATATGGTTTAAAATCTGTATTTTACAGCGGCCGCGACATTTCCCTGGGACAGGTTGTGAACCCATTAAGTCGCCTTGGATTACATGATAATTAAGCGGAGACATTAAAACGTTAAATAAATAGCTATGGGAAGCATGGCGGCAGAGTGACTTAGCCCCTCTGTCCTCTCCGTGGGAAAGGGGGTGATGTGGCAAACGCTGACAGCTCGCTGTGCAGTGGGCGCTGGGTTGCGAACGGTGCTAATTTTAAGTGATTGAGGTGCTGTTATGATCTCCCCTGCCAGGGAATGTGTGTGTGTGTCTGTGTCAGATAGCGTTACACACTTATGAGGCACTCGAACAGAAATAGTGCGAGCTGCAGAGATGAGCAGGTATGGAATTTCACCTTAAAAAAGGAAGATATAAATACGTGCAGCACCAGCTGAGATCAGGCGGGTTCAGGAATGGTTACTGTACAGCAGTAAAACTGTGTTACATTTACATATAGGCCTCCTGGTGCTAAATATATATATATATATTTCTTCTTAAGAAATCAGGCTATTAGTGTAAATTGGCTCATTATGTTAACTGGTCATACAGACCACAGTTGTTGCCATAATTCTTCGAGGTTGGGTTCCATAGTGCCTTGAAGAGAACATTTCCCATTGAACCTTATCTGCTCCATCTTGGGATTCTTGGGGTGTAGTTTACGAAGCAGGGTTATGGAGTTAGCCAGCTACCTTTCATGAATATTTTGGATTGAGTGAAATTCAGTTAGATGAAATGTTTACAAAAGTTATCCGGCTAACTCCTTAGTCCTCCTTCATGAAATACCCTTCCTGGACATTAGCCCTCACTGTAGTCAACACCAGAGCCCTGATTTCAACAGTGTACCAATGACGTCACTGACCCCTGCCACTCGCCTTGAGCATTTTCGTCACATTTCCTACTGGTGCTTCACATTTGTTTAAATAAAAAAATAAAAATTGTTTCCAGTTTTTCTCCCAATTTAGTAGCCAATTGCACCCTCTATTTATTTTGATTTAACCTCCCCACATGGGTCCGCTGCTCGTCTCTATGAGACAAGCTGATTCTCGGAGGGCAGCGAACTCCTCTTCCTTCGAGACAGAATTTGCCCACCCACGTTCTGGAGACACCCTTACGTGCTTCACAGCGAACTCGAGCCGGCTCACCCTCCCCCCCCCCTGGGGCGGACAGCCAAATGCTGCCCCCGATCGGGGCTGACAACCAGGGCCAGTCTGTCAGAGACAGGTTTTGAACCACGTCCCTGACAAGGCAGCGCACACCACATGGGACCAGCCAAAATACGGTGCGTTAGACCGATACGCCATCCTCCGCCCGCCCTCGCCGGCGCGCTTTAATGCAGGTAATGGGTCTTTACGACCGGGTCCAGACTAGACTATGACTCGCTGTCCCGTGACTGTGCTTGTTGCTTGAGCTGCCGTTATGTCATCGAAGTCACGGCAGGAGGAGGGCACGATGAAAAGCCAGGAACGTCTGCCGTCGCGAGCGGCTTGTATTCTCCGGAGGCCTCGCGAGGAACTGAATTATGAATGTCTTCCCTGCGCTGTAATTAACTCTCCCTCGGAGCGCTGTGGGGGTTCGAGGAAGCGGGGCAGAGCGCAGGTCTCTCCGCGCCGACGCCAGCGTTTCCTAATGAAGCGCCCGGGCACGGGAGCCTCCTCGGGGAGCCGGCGATGTGGGGAACGGGGATACCTGACAGACGAGAATAATGAGCGAGAGCGAGAGAGAGGGCAGGAGGAAGGCCTGAAGGGGAAGCCTGCTGGAGGAAAAGAGACGTCTGGAGGCCGCCTCAAAACACTGGCAGTACATTATGCACAATCTAACTGGTTCATTTATATGGCTGGCCCTCACCTTTTAAATGACACCAATGCATTTTATCGAACAAGTGCTTGTCTAGACCCAGGTTCGCCGTACAAAGAATGTCAACAAGTAAAATATGTTAAGACGAACCGGTTTTAAAAAAAGTTGCAGAAAGCCACAGTAGTCCGCATGTTGGAAACATTGAAAATGAATGCATTGAATATATTTAGATTTAAAAAAAAATATAAACATAGGTTGGTCTGGTCAGGATTCAAGCATTGTGCATTGCAACACTGAGAATTACTTTAGCTGGGCACGTCATGACATTATTTTTTATTTGAAGTATTTAAAACTGAAGAGCCCTCACAGGACTGATTTGATACTTGGTTCTCATAGTGTGTACTGGTGCCTATTTAAGTGTACCTCTTTAACACACTATAGTGTCACTGTCGTTACTCTGAACAAGTTTTGGTGCCTAAAAGATAGAAGACATGTTTCTCAGGAATGATGCAGCAATAAACAAATCTTTGGGTCCTCCTGTTGAGTGGAAATCCAAGCGGAGTCCTGTCGCCCCAAATCAGGGCTGGTCAGGCGGGAAAGGAGCCGTGGGAGCCCCCGGGGTGAAGCGGGCTGTCTGCTCGGCGCTCCGCAGGCGGTGGGACAGACGCCTCCGCTGGGACGGCAGGAGATTATGAGCTCACGGGCACCCTGGGGAGCAGGCGGTCCGGTTTGGGGAGGAGGCGCGTTGTTTGCGCCCCAGGTGTGATGAAGTCATCACCTGGTGGTGGGGATGGCGGGGGGTGGAATAGGGAAAGGCCCTCTCCCCGGGTCCCGTTCCCCTCCCACGGGCGAGAGGTGACGCGTCGGTCGCCCACCTGGGAAACGGCGGCGTTGAGCGGAAGGGTGGCGGTCTGGGGCGGGGCCGTGGGCGTTGCTGGCAGCGTGCCTGGACGCCACGTCATCGCCCCTGTGAAAGGAGGGACAGGTGCGCGCCGAGCCGGGCCAGATGGCGGGAGGCGGGGGCGTGGCGCCCCGAGGGAGGCCCTGGCGCTGATGACTCTACTCTGAGAGACTTGTGCTGCCCGCTGGGTAATGTTTGACTGGCCGCGAGGGCAGAGGGGGTGGCGATTCTACAGCGGTAATCAGCACAGGGAGATTCCCCCTTACACCCTAAGTCAGGGAGCCCCCCCTCCCATTTTACAGTTGAGAGTGCAGCTCACTGTTCTTGGCTCAGTTTAATTATTTCATTAAAAAAATTCTGCATCTATTGGCCATTAAACACTGACCCTGATTGGGGCTAGATGAGGGGGCTGCCTGTGTGCAGCCTCCCTGTTTGTTCCTTGTTCCTCATCACATTTGGTCCCAGTGTCTGGATTAGCTACGTCCATATTCCGGGCTCCATGTCAATACAAGCAGCAAAGCCGAGATTTCCCCTGTGAATTGAGTCGGGTTGCGGCTACGTCATTCTTCCAGAATCAATGTGTCATTCGATCTGACCTTTCTCATCTCTTGTGGGCCTTCGACTGCTGTGTGTTTGATTCATCATCCCAGTTACATGAGTGCCGTAGGAGATGAATTGGGATTTGCAGTGTCTCCACACGTACAGTGCTGTACATTGTGCATACGGATGTGCCTAATGACTGAGCCCTGCAAGATGTGGCAAGGAACATCATTTGCAGTCCTGGTGTGCAGGAACAGCAAGTTAAATGGCTGGCTTCCCGCCAAAAACAACAACAGAAAGGTCACGATATTTACTACATCTCTGCAGTGATCCAATTGTTCCTCTTACAGAAGCATGCTGCCCCCTACTGGTAAGTAATGCAAGGACAAGGAGCTCTCACATGCGCCATGCAGCACAAGTCAACCTTGAGCCAGAATCGTGAATGCGCTTTGGGAGAGAACCGTCACAGAAACCTTGTCTTCAACACTACTTAAGACCGCACCGTTATGTCTACACAGGGAGCGAAGTAGTGTTTGGAAGGATTGCAGGGATTATCTGGGATTTGTTTGAATAATTTCTCTGCTCACTTCAGAACTGGAACCTACAGCAGAGCACTGACTGTCAGATTTTTGTTGAAAATATCAAACGTACAGGTGCATTTGATACAGGTCTGTAGGTATGGGGTATGCATTCGATTAAGGGACTCCGATACAGACTAGTGGCGAGTTGTCTAACCATGACCTGTACTCTGCACATTGTGGAGACGTGTGATGGCTCCATCTTCCTGTGTCGGGAATGAAAACAGGGTTTTCTGATATTGTCTCTCTCTCTCTCTCTCTCCCCCCTTGTCCCCTCGCAGGCAGCTGCAGGAGCTGCAGCGTCAGAAGGAGCAGGAGCGCGAGCGCGTGGAGCGCGAGCGTCAGGAGCGCGAGCGTCTCGAACGCGAGCGTGTGGAGCGCGAGCGCCTGGAGAGGGAGATGCTGGAGCGCGAGCGCCAGGAACGAGAGCGCCTGGAGCGGGAGAGGCAGGAGCGCGAGAACGCCGAGCGCGAGCGCCTGGAGCGGCTGGAGCGCGAGCGTCAGGAGCAGGAGCAGGAGCAAGTGGAGCGAGAGAAGCAGGAGAGGGAGCGCGCGGAGAGGGAGCGGGCGGAGCGAGAGCTGATGGAGCGCGAGAGGCAGGAGAGGGAGCAGCAGGAGCAGCTGGACCGGGAGCAGATGGACTGGGAGCGAGGGCGACGCATGTCCAACGCCGGTAAGCATCCTCCACCTTCCTTCCTCCCGGGTCTAGCGCCAGTGCGAGCGCGCGAGGGGTTCTCGGCCAGACAGCAGGCCACCGGGTCAGCGGCAGCCTCCGTGGCGTCGGCAGGATTTCCGAGCGAGCGTTTATGCGTCGGCGGCGCCAGGAATCCGGTAACCCCAAGCGCGAGATTTTTCGCGGCCGTCCTCGTCGATCGCACCCCATTTCGTTAGCGTAGCGTTAGCGCTCCGGAGCCTTTTCGATTCGCGCCCATCTGTCGGCAAATTGGACCCGGTTAGCGAACAGCTTGAGCGACGGAGGAGCCGAGGAGAGTCTACGGGGGTTCTCTGGGCGCGCTGACAGCACTCCCCTGCACAGCCTGTTTCCCCGAGCTTGGTTTGCTCGGGACCAGAGGGCGACGGCGAGCACACTTCCACTCAGGCTCTCCGCACAGAAGTGGCTGGGTTGACAGGTGAGTTTCCAGGGGACCCGCCCGAGACGTGGCGGGGGCTTTGCGACGGGCGCACGCCGGACTACAAAGCCGAGCCCCCGTCGCTCGGCGTTAACGGCTCAGTGCCAAAGGCGACGCATTAGGTGGCACAGCTCTGCCGCCTGAGTCAGACGCTAAAAATACACTGAACTGCTTTTGCTCTGAGTTATGGGAGGGGCCTGAATTCATGCCACAATTTGTGGTGGAATTGTGTATTTGATTTTTACGCTGAAGCTTTTTTTGCTTTTGCTTTTGGAGCAAGATGATAAAATATAAAAGCTTGTGCCTGTAGAGGTTTGATTGAACTCCCAGATTGATCAGGGAGGTTTGATTGTGCTTAATGTGGCCTTGCCGTTGCTTAGTTGTCAAGATGTGTGTGTGTTCATCAAGTGAATTTATCATTTCAGTTGCAATTATCAGGATGTGTTACTACATATGAATAATGTGATATCATATTAAATGTGTTGATGTTTGATATTGACGTGATATGGGTGGCCTATTCATGACCTAATGCTTTGCAGCGTATGCTTCGTTGAGCAACTAACGCAACGTGCAGGAGAGCATCGTGTCTAACATGGAAAGTGAAAGGCTGGTTAATGCAGGACAATTCACTCAACTCGGGTCCTCCATCTATTTGTAACTATCTTGTGTCGGTCACAATATTGGCAAGAACCCCGAATCAGATTTGTAAAGCGCAAATGCTCCATCTGTTCACACAAAGACCCAAATGTCCAGTGCAAGCTAATGTCACAGCCACAACGCCACAGCAGAGGGGAGCTTTTCCCAGAGCAGGAAGGGCTGTTGGTTTCCCACACCTAAATGATGAGAACTGGGTGCTGTGGCTGCCCATTGCGGTAGTGAGATGTGTCTATCACCCAGCTGAGCGCTAGGGCATGTTGCGTGTGCTGCTGTGAACTGACTGTGATGGTTAGAGCCAGACAATCTTGTTACACTTGCCTGGGAATCGCAGCGGGTCACGTGACGGCCTCGGCGGCTGCTGACCCACACGGACGGACGGATGGACGGGAGGGAATCTGAAATCACCAGAGACCACTGCTTCTGTGCGGGGGGTTAGTGTTAGGGAAGAGAAGGGGGAATGTCATAACGAAATGTACTAATGAATAAAACTGGTATAAGTCTGATGCCTTTAGAGAAAGGGACACATCGCTCACTGTAGCTGTGTAAAGATGGTGCCGGCTGACTGGGAGAATGGAGGGAGGTCGCGATCGTTATGTAAGGACCGCTCGCTGCGCCGGGCGGCGAGAGGGATCCCATGGCGTGAGCGACTGTTTGAACAGCACGTGGAGGGGCGCGGCCCGTCTGCCAGTGCTGCTGCATCTCGAGGGCTGCTCGTCAGGCTCGGTGGACCAGAAGAGGGGGGGGGGGGCGGACGGCGGAGGGAATTAGTCACGTTAGACCCTCCGTGAACATATGGCATGGCGAACAGCGATAGGTCCAAATCAAATGCAAAAACAAAACAGAGCATGGATAATTTGGCAACTGCGCCCTCCGAGCATGGCCACAGAGAACAAATGCCTTCTCAGCTGGAACAAATGGTTCAGTTTCCACTGTCCCTGTTAATTGGAAAGACGCTTTCAACTGAAATGTTTGTTTTCAGCCATATCGGGCTAAAAAGAGGCTGTCAATTAGGCGGTGAGCACTGAGGAAATGTCGTTTTGCTATCAGCGAAGCGTCAAATGACTGGATGTCATTTCCAAACTTTGACTCGCGTACATTTCCAGTGAATGTTTGAGGGAGCAACCTCATTTAAATTTAATTTGGTGAATACTACTTTATGCTAAAGCTCCCACATTCCTATGCAGCACAAGATGACCCATGTGTTGAGAATGCCAAGAGATCCTGTATAACATGAAAGGTTTCCCCCAGAATAATTACAGATGGGTGTTGGGTGATCGCCTCAGACTTTAGGCACCCCGTGTGAGCTGATACAAACCACACTACCACACTGAAACGTGCCGGGCCTACTTTGGCATGTAGTGTGTTCCAGCAGGAAGTCTTTGTTGATACAAGTAACTCATTCAGTAATAATTCAGCAGCATTTCCTTTTCAGGGCCATCCCAATCTGCTGTTAATAGGTGCAATACTAGAACTGTACAATAAAGTATGAAAGGTAACCCTTTCTATGAAGGGTCCTACATAAGGACCACATAAAGTCTTCATAAGCACTATATAACACCGTCATACAATGTGCATAAACAGTCATACATGTGTATAAACAGTCATACATGTGTATGCAATCTGATAGACTGTCACAGGGTGTGATTTAGTTAGTCATTGGTAATAGTACTTGTGAAAGTGATAGCACACCCTACTGTTTAAGCCACTTCATAGAGGATGTTACTGGAAAAACTGTTATGACCCAAATGATGAAATATCAGTCTTCTAAACTGGAGGTATGGTGAATTGCAGTGGGGAAAGGTATTTATCACAACTCGCTGGTGTTGATGTCTGATGCAGTTTTCTTAAGCGCAACATGAAAACTTAAATGGCCATTCAGAAACCAAACAAGGATTATTTTGTCATGGCACCAAAGATTGGATATATAATGTCTAATTGAGTAACTGTATATTCTAGTGTGTTGCGTTTATCTGCTTTGCTGGTGTTGTCGTGTGAGTTTTGATGTAGCATGGTGAACGTGAATGACTTTTTGACCGGTGTGTGTTCCTCCATTGGGCTACGCAGATGTTAACACGAGTTGATGTGTGCGTTAAGTAAAAATGACAGGGCTCGGTGAGACGTTAAATCGCTCACCCCTGACAAGAATTGTATTGTGTTGTTAGTGTATGTGGGACCATTAATTCATAGAGAAGCCTGTTTTCAGCAAGTTGCTAACTTATGTATACATTGTATGACAAATTGTTTACATAGGTTTCTGGTCTTGTCTCAACAGCTAACCTTCATACTAATTGTAGTCTCCTTTATTTGAACTGAGAAAAAAGGAGATCTGGTCTGTGTTGGTTTTCCTGCTTCATTTGCCCCCTTTTCTCTCCTTTCTTCTCTTTCTCTCTCTCTCTCTCTCTCTCTTTTTCTCTCTGTGTTTTTCCCCTCTGCACGGCTGCTGCTTCCTCCCGCCTGTCCTGTCATCTGGTGTGTTCAGCATTTGAAAGTACCCTCTACAACCCTCCGCCTCCAGAGTACTCCAAGGCCTCCTCCTCACCCATTTCTCCGTCCACCCCCAACTTCCTGCCTCCCGCTCCCTCCCCCTCCGCCGCTGCGCCCCCCACCCCTCCCCTGCGTCACTCCGCCTCCCGCTTCGCCACCTCCCTGGGCTCCGCCTTCCACCCCGTCCTGCCCCACTACGCCACCATCCCCCGGCCCCTCAACAAGCATCCGCATCCGCCCCCGGCCCCGGCCCCGCCCCCGGCCCCGCCCTCCAAGTCCATTGTCTGGTCGGCGACCAACTTCAGCCCCCTGCCGCCCTCCCCTCCCGTCATGATCAGCAGCCCCCCCGGGAAGGCCGCCGGGCCCCGCCCCGTCATCGCCATCCCTGCCCCCAGCCCGCTGTCCCAGAAGCCGCCCTCCCCCTCGCCCGGCGCCCCCAACGGGCCGCCGGAGTCCTCGGAGCCCCCTCCTGTCGCCGGTCTCGGCCCCGACCCCGCCGCCGCCGCCGCCCCCCCCTCCACCGCCTCCGCCGCTGCGGCCCCTCTCCCTCCCCATCCCCTCCCCCTGCTGCCCCATGGCTCCCCCTGTGTCCTCTCCCTCATCCCAGCCTGCTGTTCTCCCTTCTCCCTCCACAGCTTTCCCTGCCTGTGCTGAGCACTCTGTAAACTCTGTGCTGGGAGACTCCTGCTCTTCTGCTCCAGGGTCTGCTGCTCCTCCCGCCCAGCCGGGTAAGGCCTCTTCTCTCGGTCTGTCTGTCCGCCCCCCCTCCACTAATCGACTAACGCCGCCCGCGGTGCTGTTAGTTTAGGGGCGCTTAGAATGGTTCCACATGTCCGTTAGGCATCCCGTCTCGTCAGCCAACGTTCAGTGTCGTCCCGCTCTCCTTGTTTGGCCGTTTTCGTTTCATTTCTGTTGTCCATGAGCTCATATCACTCGCTTGGCATCAGCAGCAGAGAACTGTGTTTTTGGACTGGTTTAGTTCTGGCACATCAGTTTCCTCTCTGAGGCTTGTCTGAAAATCTTAGTTTGTTTTCAGAAAGCCGTGTTGTGCAAAGCGATGTTGCGAAATGAAGGGTCATTGTCGTTTTTATGATTTTTCCTTTGGCGTTTCTTTTCTGCAATTCACCATTTTATTCACCCATGGCTTCTATTTTCTCTGTTTAGAAACCCTCACCTCCAGTGTAATGTACAATCCATGGTCATCGACATGTGTGCTTTGTATATGTGATTCATTACTTTTTGTGACTGTTGGGTGGAGTGAAAGCTCCTGTCAGCCTCTAGCATGCTCTCCTGGGGGAAAAACTAGCAGTGGGGTTAATGCATTAGGGTCAAAACCAGTGCAGCACAATCAATACCAATCAATCAATCTCCAATCTCCAACTCTCTGGTTGTGATGACAGACATGCATCCACTTGAACCCATGACATGAAAAAGTACTAATTATGCAAGCATCTAGCTACTTCAAAAGACATGTCACCTAAATATTTCAGCCAACAGACTTGTGTAGGCAGCCCAAGCACCCGAGATCAAAGAAATTCAACTGTTTACATTGACGGCTGATTCTGAAATATAAGATTTCTTTCTGCAGATTATGTTTAAATAATAGGAACAGGAATGTGTTCTTCTATGCCCTTGACATGATTTGAATTATAGTTCAATTCTATTACATTCTAGCATGAAAATGGCTATAGACAAATAGTTTACTTTCTTCCTGGCCTTAAACGTTTGTTAAAACCTATTTGGAACCTATTCAATCCTACCACTTAATTTACTAGATGATTTAAAAACACTTAAATGCTTAATCGGTTATTAATTGTTAATTCATTTACTTTTTAATGGTATTTACAAGCCCCTACAGTACTATAGTGTGACCCCCACATAAGACATCACTGCTTTTGGCGGGAAAACACCACTGGAATGTCAACCGATTTTCTCCTGTGCATGAGTGACTCCATAAAGGGGGGACGAACGTTAGGGGTGACGCTGCCCCCCGTAGCGAGCATTAACGACCGGCGCGAAGTTCGACCCTTGCCAGTCGCCACGCTGTCCGCTTCATGTCAGCAGAAGTATGATGACACTATCCGTCACTCATTGACCCCTGCTCAATATGTTGGCATCCCATCATGGCCTAACGAACACGTCCCTGTGTCTGCAGTGTGTCGAGTAATTAGGATCAGCTCTGAATCCTCGCTAATTAATTCAGAAAAGATACCAATACATTGCCGGGGATGGGGTCAGGGGGCTTTTGTCACGTATTGATGGGATCTGGGACATGTTAGCAAAGGGGCTTTGTCTGCTTGTCCTGTCTGTGTTAGATCCTGTACTGTATTGTTGATTCGGTGTGAGTCCAGCTCATCATTATTGGCTTAATTGTTACAAAGCTTTTTCCTTTAAGCTGGACTGCGCACTAATATGCTTCATTAAATGTTTTTTGGGGCAATTGGTATGAACTAAGATGCATGACAGAGTGAAGGTTTGAGCAAAATGTACAGCTTTTACATTTTTTTACATTTTTTTTATTTTTTACATTGCCTCCAAATCATGTTATTCATAGATCTGCAGACATAGATATCTGAGACAGAGTTAGACACCTGACACTTGTTCCTACTTTTCTCCCTTTTGTCCCTAACAGATGTATCACAGGGGCCACCTGCTCCTCCTCCCCCACCCCCACTCCCACCCGGCTCCACTGTGACCCCCACTGCCGGGCCACCCCCACCTCCTGGGCCCCCACCGCCTCCCCCGCCCCCTCTGCCCCCCTCACTCACGCCGACAGGCCCTCCTCCCCCTCCTGGCCCTCCCCCTCCTCCTCCTCCTCCGGGTCAAGCCCCTCCCCCCACCCCACCGCCGCCCCCGCCCCCACCCCCAGCTCCGCCCCTACCGGCTGGGCTCTTCTCGCCGTCTCCAGGTCCGGAGGAGAACCGCCCCCTCGCTGGCTTGGCCGCCGCCCTTGCTGGAGCCAAACTACGGAAAGTGCCAAGGGTGAGAGGCCAGTGGAGCTAGCAAAGCATGTTGCCATCCTGGATACATGCTGCAGATAAAGGACCCTCCATTTTGGCTCCTTGGTGCCACCTGGTTATTCTTGTTTCAGTGTAATTAATGTAAGTCACTTGGTTAGTTAGGCACACTATAATTATCTATTGCTCTGTGACATCAGCAGAATGTTGGAAAATCAAGATACAGCATGGGGTACGTACAGGGTACAAGGGTACAGCACGTTCTGACAGTTTCATAGCCTCTAGTCTCCTATCAGATGCACTGTTTAATGAAGAAATAAGCCAGAACAAGAATAAATGGAACAAGATGAATAGAATTAAAACTTCAGAGATCGCAAAAGACAAATAACACAGCCTTTATTTTAGCGCCCGTGATTGCGAGAATCACATTTTTTTGTCTGTACCGCACATTAGTCCAGCCTAAAGCGGAAAGGTCCTCTACTGTGTTTCGACATTGTTTGTTAGTTTGAGTGCACGCAATCAGGCATACTCTTGTCTGCTGATTAGGCAAGAGGCTTAATTTTTATTGTAGCTAGCAAAGTTTTGACACAACAGAAGCGTGGACATTGTTAGTTGTCCTGAAGGCTGAGTTGGCTAGATGGATTGCTGGCTTGTAAGGAAAACATC